>CM060950.1:130934480-131524480 GCA_030765055.1 Mantis religiosa
TCCAACGCAGTAAGTGTATCCTAAGATGTTTATCACATTGTGGTTAGGGGTGAGAACAGTTATTTTTCCGTACAAAGCTAGCCGCCTGGGATCCTGTAAGCGCGGTCACTATACAGTCTGTTTTATAATTAGTGAATTTAATTATGGACATTTCAGATGAACACATGATGCGAGCTATCTTTCAAGAAAGTAATTGTACACTTTCCGTGGGTCAGTATTATTTAGGCGTTGTAACTAAAACGTTTATAGGTGCACACAATTCCACGTTGTGGTCGCCAATTTGATGCAAATAATTTAATGGCGAGCAACTAAGTCAGCGAGCAATGAGGTTTCTCTCAGGGTATGCGTGGATGGGTGTGAGAAGGAGATTTTAATAACACTGGAATGCCCGTCTCCAAATTATTTATTCACTGCTTCTTCTTTTAAAACCTCGAAATGAAAGTTGCCGACCAAGGGTTACCAATCTCTGTTTAGAGTTAATGACTGCAGAATGTTTATTACTCCATAAATTTATTCGTTCCTCATATATATACGAACCGACAAATATTCCAGACAAAACCATTGAACTGCCTTAATCGCCCTCACGCCTGAGACTGCTCTCATCAACCTCACGCCGAAGACTCCTTGAATGACCACAGCTGCGCGTGTGTGAATATGTAACTTTCACTCTCAAAACTCCTTTTCAACCAAAGTCCCTTTGTGGCTGTTTTGTCGCCATTGTAAATGATCCAAAGAATTTCCTATTCATACAAGTCAAGTGGGCTAAGGACACTGCTTCTTACATTGCTTTTGTTATAACACTTTCCCCCAACTCAACTGGCCTTGCCCTTGTCGTAACAAAGAACCAACATTCCTTTGACATCTATCATGATTCTTTACTTCTGGCAAACCATAATTTCGGTATCAGCGTTCCGTAAGTAGAGGGAATGAAAACTAAATCGATCATGTCCGTAGATGTATAGTGTCGTGGTCTCCATTTTAACCTGTTACTCTTTTTCGAAGATTTTCTTGGCTATATTAACCCAATATGACGAAATAATGAGTAAGTATCACAAAGCGTAGCAATTGTCTTGCATCTGAGCTATTAACTATATGGCGTTAGATACTATACAGAAAACGGAAAACACTTGAAATTATGATTTTAACAGAACGAATATCTATTGTGTAGATAAGAAACGTTGTTTCAACTTAGTGCCAAAGCGCAGGCTATGACAAACGGTACGAGGGTTCACAGTTCCAACCTGTTTGGCTGCACTTTTCGTCTCCAAACTTTTTTACGTTGTTAGACGTTGCAACGAACTAATTTACAATTGTGCTCTTGCGACTAAGCTGTCTCTACATGTCATTACAAAGACATCAAAGAAAATGGAAAGCAAGTGGAATGATGAGTTTAATAGACCCAACATCTACATTAGAACATAAACGTCGTCCAAACGACGGCTCTCGTAGCTCAGTGGTAAAACGCATGCTGTATAAATGGGACAGAGAGTTCGGATTTCGAATCTCAGTGTGGAGTCAAAATTCTTATCCTAAACATTTTTAGTTTGTTAGATGCAATAACAACCAATTTACAAATGTTCTCTTAGGCTAGCTTATTACTATATGACATTAGAAGATATGCAAGAACAAGAAAAACACGTGGAATGATGATTTTTATAGAACCACTGTTATACATATAACCTCTGCTGAAATATCTGCTGTGGTAAAATGCACGCTATATCAAGGGCACTGAGGTTTTATTGTTCGAAGTTAGCATAGGATCATGCTTTTATTCCAACATTTTTACTTTGTAATACGCAGTAACGAATCAAATTACAGTTTTTCTCCTGCTGCTAAGTCATTACTACATCATTTCAAAGAGAATGCATGTAAGTTAAATTATTATTTTAATCAATCCAGCCGCTATATTCTTATACAATCCATCTGATCATAACAATAAACATACACATGAGGTAACAAGAACTGAAGTGTTCTCATATAGAAATGAATAAGCTTACAGCTGCAATATAATTCTGTATAATCCAATGGAGTATAGAGTATAAAACTGAAAGGCTGTATTGTATCACTACTAGTTACAAAACAGTCCCTCCACTTGTTAGAACTTACAAAAGGAGGACGATACCCAAGAATAATGGTGCTTAGAAAGTCATATAAGAATCTGTTATTTAATTATGAAGCCACATCGTATAAGTATTAAGAAAATTATATATTTCATAAATATATATTTCATCCTTCCCTAACCCAAAGGATGAGGATTTACAGAACCAGGATAAACGATCAAATGAAATGAGAAGTGTGATGAAATGGACGAAAAGATGTTGCATACATGATTTTCCTTTGCCTAATGACCCGGGGAAACCCCGAAAAATGTCATGGGCTGCAAAATCGAGCACGGGAATCGAACGCATGACCTGTCGAATGCGGGTCACTGATGCTACCAGATTCCTGAGCCATCCCTTTCGGTTAAGTTACTCTTAATTTTTCATGCAGTACAATCAAACTTGAAATGCATAAAAATGATTTTCAACTCTTATGGTAACATTTTAAATCCGTATCTACATCGGTTTTCTTTAAAGCTTAAATTTTACAAGACGCTTAGCATATATTCTTCACTAAATTTTGCACCAATTCAAATAATATACAAAGACAAAGAGACATTAATGGGCACTCAGCGAGCAGCCAGCAATCTAAAATTATTGTTTCACACAGTTTTTTTTTTCTCTCTCTCTCTCTTTTCTTCCCTAGGAGTTAAATCTACGGATACTCTGGTCTTGTGTGTTTCAAGGGCACTTGTCATTCTACTGATGCAATAAGTTCCTGCTTTAGACTCGAGTAGCGTCCAACGTTTTCTTCATATCTCTACCCCTTCCAACATATACTTCATGTAACACGAAACAGGAAGAGCTTATTGTATAAATATAATATGTTTTATTTTGTTGCAGTTTCTGCCTAAGAAAAAGGATTCCAAATGAAGGAACGCGAAGTCAACACAGCGAGGATGTATACAGTTGTTGAGTCTCCCTCTATTCCTAATGGGAATGGTAAGTGTTCAATTTACGCTAATGTGATGCGCTTTCACGTGGTGCTGACTATGCCGTAATCTGTAAATTGTTGGCATGGCTGCCATTGACCTTTGGGAACACAGGGCGGGACAAGTAGCATATAATATTGCCTAGATCTCCTGTATGTTGACATAGGTGAATAGGGGCAGAAATAAATTTACCTAGTCCTGCTAAATGCTGACATGACAGCAAATATATTAGTTATCTAATACAAGTATAAAGTTCACATAAACACTTCATTTCCGAAACATCTGTTGTATGTTTATATTAAGTGACTGTGTGTGTGATATACAAAATGTTTGGAAACGACACCGAACGAATATATAGAAGTAGTTTCTCAGCTTCTATGTGACACATATAGCTAGTTTCAAACGCCAAAAGTGCCGCATAAAAACGCTCCAGAATGAGTTTTGATTAGGCAGTTAGAGTCTGTTTAGTTAACGGGTGTGCACGTCGGCTGCTGCCTTTGACGAACCCTTATAATCGTTTTACAACACAGACCCTCCTTCTCGCAGTCCGTTCTGCAAGGTTGCCACCTTTCTGGATACGTCATGTGTATCGTACGAGGTTTCGTCTAAATAAATAATCTTATGTCAATTACTGCGCAACTTCCTTAGTTTTTACACACATATATATATATCACCAAGCTACAATTCTACTGGATTTCTACTGGATTTCATAATAACCCTTAACTTATTCAAGCTTATTCAACTTATTTGAAACCCAGCTCCTTTAAGAGGCCGCGCAAAGTGCAGTGCCCATAAGCAAAATCACAAATTTCTTGCAAATGTGCAACCAATTCGTCTAAGGTGGGCGCTCTCCCTTTTGCATAGAATCTATAAATTTCTCGACGAATTAAATCGCATGTGAAATTATCTACTTTAGAGAAACGTTTCCTTTTGTTTTCAAGCTAGATCGGCGTCTTTGGTATTCCTTTCGTCACAATACTTCTTACTGTATTTCTGTGAAAACCCAGAATTTATCATCAGGTTAATTGCATGGCCCCTTACCAAGATTATTTGTCAGCAAATATTTATGTGTTCAAAACAAGCGCTTGAATTTTCTTAGAAACAGCTCACGTTATAACTTTGTTTTTGAGGCTTTTTCAGTAATATAGCTTGGCCTGAACATGTAGTATTTGTCTGAACATGTAGTATTTGAATGTGGAAGATATGCAATTCACCAACAAGAAGAGAGGCATGCGCTAGCAGGATATATCGTATATGACATAATTCGAGATCAACAATTGGTAAATAAATTACAAGTTTTGACTAACTTTGTAAGTAAGAAAGCATGGGAGGTAAAAATATTCAAAGGAGAAAGAGTTGATAATAGGCGAAGAATAGTACAAGATCCAAGTAGGAGTTCTAGAATACAAAATAGGATAAGACGGGAAGAATTATTGAATAATCTAACAATGGAGTTGACTGCATGGGCGGCGGAGGGAGAGAGTGATGGCACAGGCCATGGTGGACTACAGAATTAATAGATTTAGATGTAGATTTAGGAAATAAGGATTTTGTAATTTTTATAGTTGTTTTCTTTTGTTTTTTTTGCTTTTTTGTGTTTATTTCTGTTATTTTATTTCATTTTATTTTTGTAGAGTAGTTTTCTGAGAGATTTGTATAATTATAACATTTGTAAGGACTTTATGGAAAAATAAAGAGAAAATTTGGATATATGCCCCGGTATAGTTGTCTAGGTGCCGGGGTAGAATATTCAGATTTTATTTATTTTATTTATTTATTTATTTATTTATTTATTTATTTATTTATTTATTTATTTATTTATTTATTTATTTATTTATTTATTTATTTATTTATTTATTTATTTATTTATTTATTTATTTATTTATTTATTTATTTATTTATTTATTTATTTATTTATTTATTTATTTATTTATTTATTTATTTATTTATTTATTTATTTATTTATTTATTTATTTATTTATTTATTTATTTATTTATTTATTTATTTATTTATTTATTTATTTATTTATTTATTTATTTATTTATTTATTTATTTATTTATTTATTTATTTATTTAATATAGCTTGGCCCAGTTATTCACACTATTGTCATCACTTTGATTATTTTCACTAGACTGAAAGTTATCTACTACTTCATTTGCATTTACCACTGCATTTCCCTCCCACGATCTCCACATTGTGACATACAACGAATTTCTGCACGTAATGAAACAGATCTAATGGAAGTTGGAACTTTGGCAACTGAGACTCCACGTGGAGTAGACATGCGGCTGTTACCTCGAGAAAATCAGGGTTGCTATTGGTCCTCGACGACAGTGTTCCATTTCTGAAGTGTGGAGATAGATTTATGACGCTGATTAGTGGGCGGGAGGCTCAGGTTCCTTTGACTCCGAACTACACATGCGTTAACTAAACAGACTTTACAGGCAAAACGCCGCGTGCTTCACACTATCGAAGTTCGAAAGTAGGTGACACACCGTGTCGGTGCTGTACATAGCTGTTTGTAAACATACCGAAATGCTCCACGGTAGCTTGCTACTATTAATATTTCCATCTTCTATCTCAATAGCATTAACTTCCCTCTAAAAGTTTAAGTTGCTTACGTCCACCAGCTTATTTGTCGTCATGGACTGTTATGAATGTTGCAACACGTTAAACACCCATAACTAAAGAATAGCTTCTTTATTTCGGTTTCATAAGCCAAAGAAATTCTTAAATGATAAAAAGAACAGAGAACAATATCAAATACTTGTAGATAAAGTTTACCAAAACTAAATGCCTTGTGTAATGAGACAAGCATTTCATTTCACTGTGTTTAATAATACTAAATAAAACATTTGTAATTGAAAAGGAAGGTGTTGATTTTACAGTAACTGGTTGAAAGCACTGTATAATTAAGATCATAGCAAAATGAGCAACCTTAGAACTCTCCGAGTCACTGTCGACTTTTTTCCACAAGTAAGTGCCCTTTGTCCCATTACTTGAAGGCGAGGCTAGGATCACTGGTAAAGAGCAAGGGGCAATGGTTTTCATGGCCGGTGCGTCCCAATAACAAATTTTGAGGTTCGCACACCAGTGGTTCCTGCGCTGCCTGATCACAAAATAATGTAATATTTAATGCTGCATAAAATTTCGAAGCTGCGACACCGAAATTCGGACTAGTTAAGTCGCAAACTACGAAACAACTATATTCGTTCGGTGTGGTTTCGAAACAACCTTATACAACGTGTGCGTAAAAGTGTTACTAAAATATAAAAATTCCCGAATGACAGAAACATCGTTTGACTCATTTCCATGAGTTTTGCTGGGTGTTAATGATTAAGATTCCAGAAGCGTTCTTTAGGTAGAAACATAAACTATAGACCGTTTAGATGTGTATGCAGGCTGTTATAGAAATATGCAAATGAAGGTAATTTTGTAAAGTTTCAAACAATTGCATATGATCAGGTCCTACATATGGGTAAATATACCGATTCACAGGAAGGGTTTCCCCTAGTTTTCCCTAGTCACTCAGCAAATGTGTCATTGACGGTGGCATATGTGGAGAATGGGTCTAGTGGATGCTGTCTCTCCCCTGAAACCATGAGATTAGGTAGGGTATCGCAATGAAGCTCTTCTGAGATTCTCAGTGTGGAAACATTAGGTAACCCACTTCGCTGGGTCCCTATCTTTTCTTCGCACCGTTAAGTAAGCGCAGCAAGCCTATATTTGCCGCATTGCTGTCATTACTGTGCAACCTTATTCATAATTGTATACAATTTTTCCCAGTTGGATTAAATTATAGAATATTTTAAGTAAGAAAGCAAAAATCAGAATTACAGAAAGATGATGAAAGTTGTAAGTAAAACGTAACTCTTGATGCGGAAGTTCTAGATGGCCAAGGTCTGCCGCATGGCCGCTGTGTTCCCTGCGTCCGTTTACACAGCACATGTTGAGCAGAGAGTAGGAAAGGGCAGACACAGGCATTCTTAAGAAGTTCCAGTTGTCTACATACAAACCATGTCAATATAACTAACGTAAAAAATAGCGGCATAAGTCACAGACGGACAGGTGAACATGTTCTGGTGAGTTCTGTTCCATACGCCAAAAGACTGTATGAGGAATGCGAACGTTTTTAATCTGCAACGCCACTGCATAAAATTCAATAAGAGCTCAACTTCATTTCCTTGAGTCCTCGTTTAAATACTAGAAATTGCTATGCCTGTTGACCAGCTTACCGTTTTGGAGTACATTTTGAGATCAAAACGGTTTGTTTTTTCATTCAAGTGTTTCCTCATTTAGTCGCCCAGGACCTCCGGGGGTAAGGAAAATGAATGCTGTACTTTCTAAATAACAAGACTTTGATGCAGGAATCTTTCCCATACACCACGTATGTACACTGCTATGCTCACCAATTAAATTTGGTTATAGGAAATGCTTGTTCCAAAAACATAAAGGCAGTTAAGTTGTTTTTCGCAACACTGCTGGATTTACATTTTTCTCGTCTTTGCCAAAACTCAGTGATCTGTTGGATTCAGTTTGCGACAAACGCATTCCAGCTGCTTCCACAACAGGATGGAGCTTTAAATCACGGGTTGTGAACATTCATGAAAAAAAAAACCTTTATTTACTACAATTTTTGAGAAGGTTGAGGAGGTGGATGAGTGAAATGATGTAAGAATATGTGAAGCTCTTGGTTTTAAGAATTTTCTGAATAATCCAGATTTTTTTTTCCAAATTTTTTCCGACATAATTCAGATGCACAGTGCCGATAGTGTTACAGTAGCCCATCTTTACAGTATTTTGAATCAGCTGTGTCTGAAGTTCATGAGGACAGTAGAAGATACCAGGTTGATGATAACTTTACTCCTCCCTAAAGAAAACGACTGAATTACGGTTCTATAACGAACCTGAATTCAGATGCCAAAGAAGTGTGCGACACAGTGGTGAACCAAATGAATGGACGATTCCAACAGTCTCATATATTCAATGCTTTTGAAATTACTAATCCAAAGAAATTTATTGCATTAAGAGAAAATTTCCTTGCTGACTGTGAGAAAATTTGCATCAAATTACAATTCCATTATCTCCTAAGAAAAGTTAAAAAAATGAACTGTCAGGGATTTATCATAGTGATTCATTCAAAGATATCTCATCATACAGATAACTCTTCATTTTTTGATACAACACTCCTTTGAGAAAGCATTTCCAAAAAGACTGCAAATTGCACTAACAACTCCTGTTTCAACAGTCGAGTTAGAGTGAAGTTCCACTACTTGAAAAGAATTAAGTCTTTCGTTAGGAATACCATAAGCTAAGATAGGCTTAATTCCTTGGCTGTTTGTTTCCTTCACGAAGAGGAAATTTGTGAAGTCCCTAACTTAAAAACAGAGTGGAATATTTGCCGTCTAGAAGAATAGACGTACTCAGGTCTTGATAAGTTGCACTGCACTTCATGAGTTCTGTTTTATCTTTTATTATTAGTTATTTCATGTTTAAACAATGCATTGTGTCTTGATATATATCTGCTATTGTAGTGTTTTTGACAATGCAAATAAAGATGACCTGTTTTAAAATGTATAGCCACACTTTACTTTCATTACAAGTATCTTTACATCTGGCCACACCAAGAAAAATGTTCACGACCTGCAACTGCGTTACACCGCACTTCAATTAAAGACATGTCCCGAAAAACGGGCTAACTCTCAAAATAAAATACGTGTCTGCCCCACGTTCAAGAGGTCCCGAGTTCGAATCTCGGTCAGGGTGAGTTACCTGGATAAGGTTTTCCGGGGTTTTCCCTTATCCTGATAGACGAATGTCGGGTAACTCTAAGCTCCATGGACCCCGGATTCATTTGAGTATAATTTCACCCATTTCATTCACCGTCCGATATGACTTAACGTTGGAGGACGTAAAGTGAAAAAAAAAGTTTGCGATAAATGCTGTTCTCTGTTGTTGCAGCAGAGAGCTTTCTATTCTTGTGTTGGTCTGTCTTCCAGCAATCGTATTACGCTACATAGAGAGAGTTGAAGTTCTTGCGTTTCGTGATATGCTATTCGTATCATGGCAAAAATGGGCTAAACTGTTCATACTCTGTGCCTGCCATCTAGTAGCCAGTCATACATGTTTGCTTGTGACCGTGACTTCGGCCTTATACAGAGAGAACAAAAAGAGCTTACATATATGTTCCGGATCAGTGGATGGAACTAGTGGGGAAAAGAAGAAAAAAGGGTAAATAATCCTTTTTATGTTGTTAAAATGACAACTAAAGTGTTCATCTCTGCAAAGCCTCTTTTCTATAAAGTACAGAAAAGAACAGTTTCAGAGTCTGGGCAAAAGGCACTCTTGAACAAGGTGACAAACATGAAAGTATTTAAACTACCTATATTTTAAATACACTTACGGTGGTATTGAGGATTATGACACTTTGGACATTAGAAGGTAAATATCTGGCAAATCATCGCTTACTTATGTGACATTTCCTCCAAAATACAATGGTTCAAGACCTATAAATCCTGAGAAATTAAAGGACTTACAGGATCTGATGAATTATATCCCACCAATTAATCATGAGTACTATAATAATCTTAAATCTGAGACCACAGCTTCTCAGGATATTACTGATGAAGCATTCTTTGATCAGCCAGACTACAGTTAAAAAGCTTGTACCTACTTTCCAAAATGATATACTTATTGAAAAGTGGAATAATCTAAAGTGTGTCATGTTCAACAACACCAAATGACATATTAATTTATTAGTTTTATCTAAAATGTATGTAAAATGTATTTATAATAAAACTTGAGTAAATGCTAAGTTTTTCACAAATTACCGTTTGTGGTGACTTACTATCGTAAGTACTTAAATCCCAGGCTTCATCGTTTAACTCTTATTATTTTAGTTAATTGATGGAAATTAATGATGAAGCCTGGGACCTAAGTACTTACAATAGTTAGTTACTAACACTCCCCACATAGCAACCTTGGCCTTCGGGGTAACCTCACCCCACCAAGTGATGACCGGACCCATTTCTCAGGTGGAGGCACCCAGAGGGCGGTGTCCATTACCTCCGATGATAGGGTGATAGTGAAGATGGCGGTGAGGTGAGAGGACCTACAGCTTTTACCGTGGACTCCGAACCACGTTGGGCATAGGGGATACTTCACGTGTGCTAGACAGAGGTGAAGGCGTGGATAGGGCCGACTTAAAATCGCCAACCCCAGAGCCGGGAATCGAACTCGGGACCCTTAGAACGGGAGCCGCGAACGAAACCACCGCGCTACCCCGGCGCCCGTACTTACAATAGTAAGTCGCCACAAACGGTGTATCTCGGATGCGAGAGCCCCTAGTGGTCTACCGGGAAAATATACGAGTCAACTGGAGAATTTAATGTCAGGACGGCACGTTGGCCATGGTAGCTCAAAGGTTAAGAGCGACTGGACGGAAACCAGGAGATCCGTAGTTCAAATCCCGGCCATGGAATTTAATTTTTCATGTTGACTCTATCAGTGAAAATTAATTTGATACTCATCATATTTGATTACAATAAGCAGATTTTGGACGACAATAAAATTGTGATTGAAGTTTAAATGAAAAATGCTGTAAGTAAAGGACAGCGGAGTTGTACATTGCTGATGGATGTATGTACTTACATACATCAGTATGGTCAGCACGGGGGAGACACGTATTGTAATGAGAGTTACGCAGTTCTCGTAAACCAAGTAGCCCGAATATGGAATTAACAAACTAAAAGAGAGAGACTTTCATGATTTAAATTTTACTGAAAAGGAAAAAAAAGAATTTAAAATCGTAACCCCAAAGACTCTTTAACTATAGCTCGCAGCATTCATTCTTTAATGATAAAGTGTATGAAAGTGAAGCATGGCTCTTTGGGTGTAGGACCTAAATAAAGTGTTTGTTGGTCATGTCTTATGTTTCCTAAAGAAAAGTTGATTTTGAACGCAGAAGTATGTGATGATTTGAACAACATAATTAAAGCAGTAAAAAAGAAAAAGGAAAGGAAAAAAAAAAAGGAAGAAATACTGCAGTCACATTATTTCTCAGAAAGAACTAAAAATGTTTTGTAAAAGCAGGTGAATAGAAATTTGTTTAAGTGATCCATATAAACTGAACAATATAACATGGAAATCAGAAAAAGCAGAGCAATAATGTCACATTTCACAACTATCTGCCTTTGGGGGGGATAGCTAGCATTTCGTGGCTATACTAAGAGTACTGAATCATTTAACAGAGGGAAATTCATTGAGTTTATTAATGATGTTGATGATAATTGTATTTAAGGACGCTTAACTACAAGGTCAACCTGAGTATATCAATGAATTAACGAAATGTGATATGTCTGTCAAAGAGGACCTGGAAAAGTCGACTGTTTTTCGTTCCACCTCGCCAGATATGCACAACGATTTAATTCCAGCTTTCACACAATAATGGCCAACAAAATTAGAAAAGATTCTAAGGTATGTTTTGTTGCTCCAATATTAGATAAAACTGTTGATGTTGGCCAAAAGCCGCAACTGTCAATTATCTTCCACTATGTGATAACCGAGGGAAGAACTCATTGGTTTTGCACATGTAATCTCAGATGTAAAGCTGATTCCCTTTCGCAACATGCTGTGAATGCATTGAATAACTTTTCATGTCTAGACCGACTGATTGTCCAGACATACGATGGGGTAACGGTGATGGCAGGGGAACACGCTGGGCTGCAAGCCAAACTTCGGGAGTGTTGTAAATCAGCGATGCTTGTTCATGCTGCTCTCATAATTGAATCTTGTTTTGCTGCAATCATCTAGCTGCATTAGAAAAGTGAAATGTTTCTTTCCCTTACAGCATTTAGCAACTTTCTGTTAAATCATTAAAGGAAATTCATGCTTTTGATGTATATGTTAAAAATGAACTCTTTTTTTTTTTATCACGAATCCGGTGGAATTTCAGAAGTCGACAGCCTGCAATAGTAAAAGAGCACAAAGCAGATATAGATTATTTATTTGAAACAGTATCTAACAACGATAGTTCTAAATGGGACCAAGAAACCAGTGCGCATCTGGTTTATTGAAGAAATGACAAATTTTGATTTCAGTTTTCTTCTCATGCTTTTTTCAGCATATTTTAACGCATTGGTGTGTAGTTTCAAGTGGTTCATACAAAGCTAACAGACATAGTGTAGTGAAATAAAATGACATCATTTTCTGCAGAATTATAGAAACGAATTGATTCACTTTAGGAAAAATTGACTGATAGCTAAGGTCCAGAGGGTAAGCCGCAAAAATATTACAACTGATTATTATTATTAGTGACGGGGTTATACGCTACCTATGGCAATAAACATAACGGAGGTGTGCCTTCGGGAAGAACCCATTTGTCCATCGGGGGAATCTGTTTTCTTCCAGTGGCGCACATAAACACGGTACACAGACACACATTTTTTGTACCTTCGCGTAGAACCCGTTTGACCATTGGGAGGGGGGAATCTATTTTCTCTAGTAGCGCACATATACACATAGATATAAACCCATGCCCAAGGCGGGACTCGAACACGTGACTCTCTGCGCGACGGAACACTGGAGTTATACGCTCTAACGACCATGGCTACGAGGGCCGGTGATGGTGTCGTTTGCAGTCGCGCTAATACAATCAAGGACAAGAGCAATGGCAAATGACACAGTGCCATAGAATATATTGCACATTTATTCATTAATTATATAAACAAAATATATTTTCCAGTAATATGAATACGAAAATAAGCTTTTATATTAATAACGGGTGAAGCAAATAATGATTGTCGAGCAAGGTTCCACGTTGTGGACGCCAATTTGAAACTATTAGTATTGGCGAACAAAGATTACCACGTTGGGGCTACAGTTTGAAACAAATAGTGTTTAGCTCAGGGTAAAGCAATGAGGTTTATCACAGTGTATGCGTGGATATGTGTGAGAAGGATAGTTTAATGACACTGGAATGCCCGTTTCAAACTGATTTATTGACTGCTTCTGTTTCTCAGAACATCGAACTTGAAGTTGCCGACCAAGGGTTACCAATATCCCTGTTTAGAGTTACTGAAAGCGGAATGTTTATTACTCGATAAACTTTATTCGTTCCTCACGTGTATATGAACCGACAAATATCTTCTCTCATTTCTGGTATGCCTGGCCCAAGACAGAACAAGTTGACCGCCCTAATAGCCCTCACGCCTCGAACTGTCTTAATGGCTTGCCAGCCACGAACTGCCTGAATGACCACAGATGCGCGTGGGTGTATATGCGACTTTCACTTTCTCGAAACCCTCTTTTCACACAAAGATTCCCTTTGTGGCAATTGTGTCGCCATTATGAATGGTCCGAAGAAGACCCTATTCAAAGTCAAGTGCCATCCTTTAGAAATCTGCTAAGGACACTGTTTCTTACGTTTCTTTTGTTAAAACATCTATTCACCCCAAACTGCTATTCTATTCAAATGCACCTGCACGTGTTGTATCAAAGAACCAACATTCCTTTGAAATGCATCATGATTCTTTACTTATTGCAATCCTTTATTTCGGTATCACGGGACAGTGAATGAAAAGGTAACTGCTTATGAACATTGAAGTTTGCATAGGAAAACCATCTGATATTTTAATGTCAGAGGTTCTACTCCCATTAGTCCTGGACCCGTAGGACCAAGGATCCGGGCCTCCTTCGACCAGGAAGTTACCGAGCTGTCCCAAAAGGGCGCCCGACGCCTCCGTGGGGCTTTCCATAGGACAAGACCTAGAGACTAACAAGGCCTCCCCTATCTGGTCCTGTGAACTCAAGACGGGATGGAAGTGGATACGCCACTTACGCGCGCCAACTCCAAAGTGGGAAGGCTGCCGATATGACCTCGATGGGGCCGCCTGGTGATCTAGCACACCTTATACTAGCTCTCCAGGCTAGTACGCGGGAATAGTAATGGCTTCCCTCAACCCCATCCGGAGACGTACCCGATCACCCACGGGTATCGGGAACCACTGCCCCCTCGAGTCCAACCCAATCCGAAAAACTCCCAATCATGGAGGGGCTCGAATGTTCGGCCCGAGGTTCCTCTAGTAACATCAGACGTACCACGAGTGCTAGGGGTCCGCAGCGCCCACACCACGGCAGCTGAAGGGGACGAATTCCCTCCCCTACGGGGACCATCTGATATGTGCATTGGAAATAGTTTCTATGTACATCTCCTGACGTGACTGGGGAAATTTAAATCAAGATGAGGTACTGCTGTGTGTATGTGGATTAACATTTTCTGTAGCACCTAGTTCATCTGGTACGCCTTCGTGGCACGGATTTACGTATTCGTTATGTACCTATTGTTGTCTCGGATGGCAACATATACTTTCCTGAAAATTGAAATAGCGATTTTCGAGTTTCCAGAACGGGATGTTTGTGCCCATCGTCATGTTGCACAGATCTCGCAAAAAGGTATTGTGTTTCTCTGAATTAATGTTTGATGTTGATGCAATACTGTACTTTCTCTTTCTCTGTTTATATAATGCAACGTGTGTTTTATGCTTCCTATACACTTGCGAAATGTTGGTCTATATATTTATGGTAGCCACCCATTCTTTATGTTTGTTGTACAAAGTTACAGATAACATATCTTCCATTAGAGGAATGATACTCACTGCTACATCAGTAGCGACTTTTTCTAAGGCCCTCGCTTATACATGATTTGTTTTCATTTGAAGAGTATTTCCTCTTGCCGTAGTCAATTCAGCGTGGCCTACCTCAGCAGCGCAATTTGTTTGCTAACCACAGAACAGCACTAACTTAGATGGCAATCTAAACCTTAAAAATAACTATGTCGGTGAATGATTGACACTTAGATGCTGTGTTGTCAACTGATGGGGCTCGTCAGGTCGCTGATCAAACGGGTAAGGACAATGCATAACCATCAGGGGCATGGTATCATCGGCGTGGCCACCATTATGGGTTAAGCGGAAATTTACGTGCTTTTCTACGTAGGTATGTAGTTATCTAATACTTTGTTCGCAAGCATTTTATTTATCTAAGTGTTATGCACAATGGTTGTGCAAAGATTTAATCATTCTAAGTGTTATGTTACCTATATTCAGAACTTCACCGTTTTTATGTCTCGCGGATAGCGAATAAATATGGTTGTAAGATACTGAGGACAAAAGTCAATTGCAAGGTAATTTCTCATCAATAATAACTCGACAAATTTTTGGCTAAACACACGGAACTTACAATCAGACCTCGGTCCCGGGTTCCGACACACTTGAAGCTACTCTCTGTTTCATATAACCTTGCCCCGCTGAAATGTATCACTCCGCGTTCTACTGCCTCCCCCCTCACCCTAATTGTCTAATGCTTTCGCGCCATAGGCCATAGGCGCTGCCTTCCGGTCACATTTAAACCTGCAATAAACGTCATAATTGCCGGGAAGATAAATAAAATCATACAAATAAGGATATGAAGGCATGCAAAAATACAAGTTTATAATGAACTGAGCAAGTTGAAGCTGAATGACTGAGCAATGAAACTGAAAGAGTTTATAATGAAAGGCTTTTGGCCTTTTCCAAGGGGATTTTTTAAACCAGCACACATACCTTTCAAAAACGCTTGTCTTTCAGTCTTAAAAGTCGTGTCACGCCATATATTACTTTTCGTGTGTTCTTCGTTTATATTTTGCGATTTGTATCTCGTTACAGTCTGGTTGTCCTTAAATAACGTCTTCGCCACACAGCAATATCGCCTCTTTTTGTCTTTTAGCACATTTTTCTTGCCTCTTTTCATTCACAAACCCCAGCTATATAAGCAATCTGCTGAAATTTGGTAAATCTGCATCATCATTTACAGCAGACGAAATGTTACTTATGTTAGGGAGTTCGTTTCTAAAGAAAAAACTATGCACATGACGACACACAACACTTTTCACGTATTTTCTCCGAGCACGCACTTTTGTTTATTCCTGCTTTTGCCTGGAGTGGTAAGTTCTCCTGTTTTCTCAATTTCACATCGCGATGTTCCTACGGATCTAACACTCACACCTGTAACTTCAGAGCACAGCTGTTCGTCTTCTCTCACTGACAAAAGACGGATTCCTCTCTGTGAGTGCATTAAACACATCCACCACAATTCTGTTTTCGCCTGCTTGTAAAGAATTATCCTTGCGATACTTCAGCGAAAAACTGGCGGTAGACTCTGCCATTATACATATAATAAGTACATGCGCAATAAACGATCAATAAAATAATTTAGCTCTCGCACTCTCGAATGGCGATATATGACTAATGCAGCTCAAAACAAGGTCAGTGATAAAAGTCATATAAACAAATGTCACCACTACCGCTAAATCACTTGCTATCATGCCATGTGCTTGAGAGCAAAGGAACCTCCTCTTTACTTCGTTTAAGAATTAACATGCATTTCAGATAAATCAACTCTGTTTCCTAATATATTTAATTCAAATAGTTACGAAAATATAAATGTGACAATTCTCTTCCAACATATAAAGTGTGTCACCATGTTAAATAACGAACTAATTTTACCGCATGACAGTCATTACCACAACAGCAGCCAATGAGAGGTGATTAGGTCACGTGGCCGTTAAGAGATACGGGGCAAGCTTATGTGAAACAAGGATTAAATGTTGTGTAATTCCGGCGGAGGGGTGGGAAGTCCCTGTAGTCAACACGTAAACATCCAATTAGAGTAAAGCACAAAATACATACTCCCATTTTCTGGTGCAGTATAGTTCACAAAATTATTGTCTAACATAACATGTAAATAAGTAAATTATCAGTACAGTCCGCCCGCCTCGGGATAGTAGATGGTAGCGTGTCTGCCTCACGTTCAAGAGGTCCCGAGTTGGAATCTCGTTCAGAGTGAGCTACATGGATAAGGATTTTTCCGTGGTTTTCCCTTATCCTGAAAGACGGATGTCGGGTAACTCTAAGCTCTATGGACCCTGGGCTCATTTGAGCATCATTTCATCCATTTCATTCATCGTCCGATATGGCTTAACATTGGAGGACGTAAATTATATATAAATCAGTAAAGGCTGGAGATATGTGCACTCGCACGCTATACAAGTTAGATGGACACAGAGTATGAATGACGTCAGATGTACAGCACTGCCATCAAATGTGCAAACGTTGAAAACGTTACGTAGTACTCTGCGAAGTAGTGAAGCCTTGCCTTTCAAGTGTATGCAGAGACACAAGGTCAAGGTGTAGTATAACACCACTGTTTTGTTACCTCTCACCATGAGGCGGTTGTCATGGTCACGCTATACCTCCTGTAAGTAGATGCGCGACCGATAGGGTTGGTGATATTTAGCATTTTGAAATCAGAAATTAGCCTTTTTGAATTTTACATTTAGCATTTTGTAGCATTTATACATTTGCAATGTAGCATTTTTTAGCATTTTGAAGAAAGATTGAATTAATGTTGTTAAATGATGAATATTAATATTATTTACATGAAATTTAAACCACATTTACTAATGACGGTGAGTTAAAAATGCATAAAGTGACTATTTATTTCACATTAATGTAGGTTAAAGGAATACACAGAAATACAAAACAATCTGATACAGACCAAAGCATACTGCGTAACCCATACTGATGTAAAACTTACAGAACAATCTGATACAGACCAAAGCATACTGCGTAACCCATACTGATGTAAAACTTACAGAACAATCTGATACAGACCAAAGCATACTGCGTAACCCATACTGATGTAAAACTTACAGAACAATCTGATACAGACCAAAGCATACTGCGTAACCCATACTGATGTAAAACTTACAGAACAATCTGATACAGACCAAAGCATACTGCGTAACCCATACTGATGTAAAACTTACAGAACAATCTGATACAGACCAAAGCATACTGCGTAACCCATACTGATGTAAAACTTACAGAACAATCTGATACAGACCAAAGCATACTGCGTAACCCATACTGATGTAAAACTTATAGAACAATCTGATACAGACCAAAGCATACTGCGTAACTCATACTGATGTAAAACTAACAGAATATAAAGAAAATGGACAAAATTATCCCAGTTTATGATTCAGTAATCCTATTCAATGACAGCACTGAACATATTTCAAAATTCTGTTCTGTCATTTGAGTCCTCCTGTCACTTACAATCAAATTATTTTTACTGAAATATCTTTCAGCATCTACGTTGTTGGTAGGACCCCCATTGCAGAGCTGCTCGGGCTATTGGGTATTTGAGCTTAACAGCCAACAGAATTTGCAGGCAGTCTACATCATTATTATTCGGCATTGTTTGTATCAGCTGTGAATGAAAATATTCATATCCCCCAACAAAACTATGCATTTTAACATCACAAAAAATGGGATCTTACTTTTACTTCCACTTAAAATCGTATAATTTATTGAAGTTACTCTGCCAGCAGTGACAGGATTTAAAAGCTTACCAACGTCTTAGAGAAAGACATTTGTCACATTTTCCGCCCCCGCCCGCTGTTTTGATATTTTCGCTCTCACCATCTTCGCACTTACTGACGTGACCTACGCATAGAATGAATTAAAGCTGCGCGTAAAACTGAACAGAACAATGAAAATAGAAACGTTGGAAACTACTCCAACTGAAATTAACATGTGTTTATCACTTCCTTAAAATTAGGCTTGCTATTGGTTTTCAGAGACAAGGATTGAAATTTTCCGTTAACTAAGTTGTGAAGATAGATTTATGACAGTCATTAGGCCTGGTAAAAGGGGTCTCTTTAGTGAAACAACTGAACTCACTTCATGTACCAAACATTACCTCATATGAGCAATGGTGGAACAATAATCTACGAGGGCTATTCAATAAAGAAGGATCATAAAATTCACTAAAATTCAATCTGATTATATTCTGTTAGCATAATCTGAAACAAACACGCCGTAGTAGTTTCATTGTTGGTACTCCTGGTTTCCGCCTGTGAGAACCAGGCAAGTTCAGACATGTTCAGTATCGCCTACCGCCGCAATGGAGGTAACATGCAGTTAAAGTTGATGTTAGAGGAAGATCCGGAGTTTCTTTCAAATGTAATCACTGCTGATGAAACTTGGCTACATCATTTTGATCCTGAGAGCAAACAGCAAAGCTCAGTGTGGAAATCTCCTTCATCACCAACCCCCAAAAATGCAAATGTGGTTGCTTCTGCTGGGAAAGTTATGGTCATCTCATTCTTTGATATCCATGGAATGGTTTATCAGCATGGTGTACCTGCACACACATCAGTAACTGTACAATACTTCAGGGATGTCCTGAAAACATTGCAAGGCAATATCAGGCGCAAAAGACCACATTTCTGTGAAGCAGGCTGGATGCTGCACCACGATAATGCGCGGTTGCATATTGCCAATGTTGTTGCTGAATATCTTGCAAAAATCAACGTGAAGTGCATCCCTCACCCTCCCTATAGTCCAGATTTAGCCCCATGTGACTTTTTTCTATTCCCTAACTTGAAGAAACGCCTTCGTGGGAGGCATTATCCATCATCAGAAGCAGTGGTGAAGACTGCGGAGGCGATTTTGAAGAACCCCTCAAAAAATGGTTACCAGCATGTCTTTGAAGACTGGCAGAGACGCTGGGACAAGTGCATTGCATACAGGGGAGACTATTTTGAGCAGAACCATCAAAATTATGAGGATGAGTAAAGGCACTTTTTAAAAAAATTGTGATCGTTCTTTATTGAACAGCCCTCGTAATTTAGTGGGAAGGGTTGCTTTCCACATTACAGAAGAGTAGTCACTTTATGTCTTTCTAAACATGCAAAGCTTCTACAGTCTCTTCAGTTAAATTTTCCAGAAGAAAGTGCATTGGGGAAAAATAATTACTGGGGAAAATCTTCGGTTTCGCATATATATCGCATTTTGAGTCAATTTCGCACTCCATCGCGCTATTTCGCATTTGCAAAAAATCACCACTCCTAGCGGCCGATAACAGTACAGTCCATGTGCAGTGTACCTACCTATGGAAAAACGTACACGCCTCTGGCCTTTAATTATCAGGTACAAGTTTTAACATTCAAAATAACCATTTTCCATGTGTGAGAACAAAATACATACAATACATAGCATCACAAAATAAATTCACAAATTAATTGCACTGTATACATAGCTTAAATAAAATAATCGAAGTATCCTAAATAAAATGAATTCAATATGCCTTTACAAGTCATTGCATCGAATTACAGGGTCATTCGCAATGTTTAGAAAGAACAAAACACTGTAAAATGAATCTGATTCTAAAAAGACTTCTCTCTGTGCCATATGACATGACAGGTGCATAAGGAAAAAAATGGGACATCAGACGAATGAACTGTTAAATATTTGTAATCATTGTTACAATCAAATTGTGACGCACGTAACTGTAGAGTTAGAATATCTTTTTTATTAATTGGACTTACATTACTTCAATAACAAAATAACATATTTTGAGTCTGATTCATTCAGTTTTTTCAGTAGTCCAAATACAATTACAAGCTGAAGATCTCTTGTTTCTATATCTCATGTCTGTAGAAGCGATATAGTTTTAGTGAAATCTTAAAAATGTAGGACATTAATGAATAGAAAAGACTCCAGTAATCTTTCTGAAATGGAGAATTGCATAATATTCGCTGTGTTGCATTCCTCTGAATCAAATTTATTTATTAAATGTGTGAGTTACAGATTAGCAGTAATGACATTTACAACTTGTATGTAGTTTGAAGTGCTGTCAGGTCATCTACACAACCACTTGCATTCTTAACTTTTGTTTGCTGTCTCTGAACCAAAATCCGAGGCCTGCTAAAAACAGTTCAAACTTATCAACTGGCTAAAAGAAATTGCCATGATAACATTACCGGTGAAGACAGAAAATCATATTAGGACGTCTATTTCTTGAAATTACTGACAATGTTCGCACTGTGTGTGTCAGATATTTGCTGAAATATTGTTTCTCTTCTCCTCCTTCACAGTTCTCAAACTCCAAGAAAACGTTTCCTGAAGAGGCGCTTTGTAATTTAAAGGTTAACTATGCGTCCTGTTTTTACTTATTTGGATTAAAACGTGAATTGCACTTTATAATGGTATCGAAATAAGAAATGGTAGTGCCTTTGAACTGCACCAGCACGTAAAAACAACGGATTCTTCCCCAGGTTTTCCCTAAAACTTTTAAGTTGGTAACTTTGATTTTGAGAATACTTGCAGGAAGCTGTTCTGCGGAAATGTAATTTTTCTACCTAAAAGGATTAAAAGCTTTCTCTTAATCACAGAGCATTAATTACAGGAGCAGGAACTTTCATCCCTAGCCATGATGAATAGCATACTACTTCACTATCTACGCTCTCAGCCCAGCTTCACGATGATGTCACAGAAGCTTTTGTCTAGAAAAAGAGAATTCACTAGCTAATATAATTTCCAATGCGATTTTGTGTTTTCTTTTAGTATATGTATATTTGATTCAAACACGAATTTTGTGTTTGCTTTAATTTCCAGAAAAGTTGTATTCTGCGTATATTATAATTTCAAAATTAATAGCAGCTACAATGGTATAATAAAAGTAGGTATTACGGTTTTAAGTAACTACTACACTACAATTGGAAATTGTGTTTGAATTAAAGCATCTTCACTTTCTTTCGTTCCCATTATTTCGCCTTTATTTTTATATTAGTATTCAAATGAATACCCTAATCCACATATCAGGACACACCACTGGACTGTACGTATAGCAGTGTGGCCTTCTCTCCTTTTAACGTGATACGTAGAAGGACGGGAAGGAGGAATGAGAAGAGACTTGAAAGGCGACATGTGCGAAAGAACCGAGGGGGCCCCTAACGATTTCAGATTTAACGAACCCTACGACGATCAATCCTGTCCACAATTCCAGAGCCCCCCCCCCCTGGAGGCTCATAGAGCCCAGGGATTATACCCGGGATTCCCCGAATATGAACCTCACTGTTTACTGCGGAGCCATTTCGCTCGGCGAACAGGGTTGGGGCAGGTGAAAGCAAGAGAGGGGAGATAGAAATCACCCCTTCTACCTGCTGCGTCACTGAGCTCCAGTGACGACATTGTGTTGATATTCTTATGTACAGGAAGTCAAAGGTGTACACATTTATCCGCTTCTGACCACTAGACCTATCTCTCTTTGCCTTGGTCACTGGTTGGAGAAAACATAGCTTTTGTAGTCAAAGCGAGTACGTGCTCTATGGTTGAGTACCCCTTGGTGAGGGTAAGCTTTTGAAAGCTGTATGTTTCCCTTAGGACCTAATATACAGATTGGACAAATGATGCACGTTTGCATGGGCAAGTTTGAAAATATGTATGGGAATATTTGTATTTAAAGCGCTATAATTAATAACTAAACAAATGTGTGTATTGCTCTAATAATATAAATTTGTGTGAGGGGTAAGGATAGTTCCTAAAAATTTAAAATTTAAAGATACATACTACAGGATTGGAAACAAGGGTTAGGTTAGTTTTTGAAAATTGAGAAGTAACCTTTAAGTTTTGCAAGGTCTTATACAGGTTCAGATAGATTTAACAGTGTGGATTTTTATATTTAAAGACCTGAAAATATATGGTGTAAGCTGGCATATCATTGAAAGCATTATTTTAATAATGATACAACTCCATTCAAAAGAAAATGGACATACCCACACTTTCAAAGTGATACTGCACATTTCTAGGATTCCTTTAGGAAGAGGCTAACACAATTTGAATCATGCCTTATTAATGAGCAAAATAGAGTCAACAATACAGTTTATCTTTCTGGATCTTTAAACATTTCTATATGTGATCTACAAATCACATTGGATCATTTTTGGATGCAGTATACATATATACACTTACCTGATAGGATCCTCTCCCTGAAGGCCGAAATAACCTAGCTTCGATGACCCCTTAAACCACACTCTCTCACTCACTCATTCCCCCTGAGTATGAGATTGTCTTATTCAGCGACAGTTACTGAGCATGGTAGTTCAAGTAGTAATGCTTGATACTTGCATTTAGGTGATCCCGGGTTCTATCCCCAGTGGCTGAAGAATCTGACATAAGGATTTTTTTTAAATATATTTCCTTGGTTGCATACCTCTCACTACCTGCCACTTCCCATCCCTCCATTTCATTTCACTTCCATTTCCATCCATTCTTTTCAGTGTCAGGGGCATTTGCAATGGGCAAGTGTGGTGCTGCCATGTGGAGGCTTAGCTCACTGAGTAAGGGTGGCGTTGTAGTCTCCTATCCTGCTTGAAGATGTAGAACCCAACGCACCTGACAGCTCTGCAATGAACACTGAGATGGAGAATCTCCAGCTCATGTTAGGGACTCTCACATTGGCTCTGTTCTGACAGAGCACTCTTCTATCATCCCTTGCTCCTAGGAGTCTAACATTCAGTCATATACAGTCACCTGTCTTTAGGTTCAGTGTGGAATCATTTCTGTTTCTAATCAATTAAATCTAATTCAGGGCAGTGCTAGTCAGTGCCATGTGGTAACAATCTATGGTATGGAAGCAATACTGTTGAGAAAAGCAGACATAGCCACAAAAATAACTTGACTTTACTTTTACAACCTGTAAGCCATAAATGCTGTAAATGTATTTATTGAAATATCACACAAATTCTGAATTTTGTTTTCAAATTCTCTAATACTGGAAATTCCTATTTTTATGATGATTTCTTTCTTCTTTGTACAGGTAAATGCAGAGAAACCTTGATTCAAAATTTCACACACACACACATCACTTTTCCCTCACTCTTCCTGCACTTCTCCCCATTAAACTCATGTTCTCACTATAAAGCAAGCAGTTTGCAGTTTTGAGAGTGCCTCCAGTAACTGCTATTTCTAATTACCAAAACACATACCATTCTGTCTATAGAAATTAAAGTTGTCAGTCTATTAGAAGCATCTCCAATGTCTTGTAATACTAAACTCAGGGCCATAGTGGAGGGGGAACGCAGATGTATGCCGTCCCCCTACTATTTTTCGTAGAGGGACATAGTTCCCTTACTACTAATATTATTTATACTTGTTTTAAATTCATTACGTATCTTAATTTATCATTCAAAATACTTCCAAAATACAAAATATATACTTATATTCAAAATACATTCAAATAATGTTTGTGACTATTAACGGACCTCCAGTACATATGTGAAGCCCAGAGGATTACATAAAAAAATGGATAAAAAGTTGTGTGCATGCTAAGGACAACCATTGCAGAAAGGCGAATCCACAAGTGCAGAATTCTTATCGGTTCTTCAGCATCTGGAAAATTTTTAGGTGTGCATCCCCCCACTTTTTTTGTTAGGAATACGGCTCTGACTAAACTGCTATTATTATTTATAAAAACAAATACAAATTGATTTCTTTCTTTTTCTTAACTAATAACAAAGAGTAACCAGGATTACATAAAAAGAGGTAATACGGAAGAAATATCTTGTTTCCATGAAATGAGATTATATTGACAATGCACCTAAATATCAACCAACAGCAAACACTACAAAGTATTTGTTGGGGCTATAGAAAAATTCTAGTCAAAGTGTCACCTGTATATCAAATCCCACATGCTGTTTGAGAACCGTATTGCTAAATTTTCCAGAAGGGTGACCTCAGTGAGAATATAGAAACTTATGTACCTATTACAAATAATTAAAGTGGAAGCAACACTCCCTTGTTTCTGTGGAATACATGCCAGACTATTCAAATTGGTTGATGTAAATATGAAAACCGCCCCTGATTTAATTTTTTAAATATCTTATAGGCTGTGTCCATTCATAAGAATAGTACTTATCAGTGGTGTAAGAATTATAAAATTGCTTGAGTCATAGTTGAGATTACCCTATGCACACATTTGCAACACACTCACACTCATGCTCCTGCACCTCTCATGCTCGTACACATATGCATGCATGCACACATGTGCATGGGTCTTTTCTTCTTATAGTGTTCAATTTATATTTTAAGACAATTCATCGATGAGCCCTTTTTTTTTATTTTTGTTACATATAAATTGTACATTTCTGATACACATTTGATTTTTTTAATATCAACAACTTTAAAGACACAAATGGAAATTTAATTGGTTCTCTGTCATTTAAGTGCAGCTTGCTTGAACTCTTAAAGTCCATTTTTCTCAATTCTTGCTCTCCCTCCTTTTTGCCCCCCTCCAGTATTTTCAACTTTTTACTTAGCCCACAGTTTGAACTTACTAGCTTGAAATCTTCAAGAAACCTTCAGGAATCACAGATTGTTGAGCACTAGTCAAAACTATTAAATAATTCAGTTTAAATTATTTTCTATAACTTACATTTATAAAGAAAAAAACCGTTAAACTAATCAAAATTAAAAACCACCTGTGCAAATTTAAGTTTGTATTTTAGTACAAAATTTGTGCTTCACTGTCCGTACGCTTCTTTCAAGTTTATACTTTGTATTTTAGGCTCAAATTAAAAATTTGGGAGCAATACAATGAAGTGTAGGATCCAAGGAACCTCTTATGTTATCATACTATAAAGCTATTAATTATGAATAAAAAAAGTAATACTATAACATTAGTTTGTCATAGCTCATTAAGAGTGTGTGTGCACTATTTTTGTTTTATGTTCTACATTATGGTGAAAAAGTCAAAGCAATAAGAAAAAAGTGTATTTTTCAATTTTCACAAATCCATTACCTTAACTGCTTTAATAATGAAAGCAAATGCATGCAAATTAATACTCTCTATAAACTTAAGTTCCTTCAATACATAAAAACAGAAGCTAAAAATTGTGAAGCAATACATATATTACAATAAAATATAATTATTTGCCACAGACTTCACTTATCTTCTTAAGAAAACTGATGAACTCTTCACAGAATTCAAGAGACTTGTTTCACAACTTCATATTTGCATCATCAAATAAGGATTTGCAAAACTAGTCTATTGAATTCTGTGAAGAGTTCAACAGTTTTCTTAAAATGATGAATGAAGTTTGTGGCAAATAATTATATTTCATTGTAATATTATTGTAATAAGTACCTTTGCCTATAATTATTTTAGAATGTGACTACCACTACCATTCTGTTTCCAGGAATGGTGCAGCCTCTTCCAGATGTACATGAATCTCGTAAGAATCGTCACCCACCATGTAATTGTTGTCCATATGGCTACCATATTGATCTGGATTTTGTTCGATTTTGTGAGGCTCTGTCCCATGGCAATGAAGTATCAGCCAGTAAACAGAGAAGGCGTGAGAGACGTAGGCAGAGACAGTCCATGGAAGTCTTACTTGGACTCACCAGTCCAACTGTTTGGAACCTTGAACAACAACTGCCACAGGTAGGTGCACATTTGTGCTAGAAATTCAACAAGATATTTTAAATGTGCATATAATTTTTATTTTTTGGTATATGTAGTCTTCAATAGCTAATCTATGTATTAAAGATGATTATAATCTTTACTGCTTGGATTTTCAAAAACTTACTTCAGTCACTGTTTATTACTAAAGTGGGATTATTCTCAGCGAGATTTATCCCATCTTGAACCAACAAGATGCCTGAAAGTCATTTTGTTTTTCATCTTCCCTCCTCAATTGAGAACAGTCTGCTGTCACTTGATGGTAGATTTACAGCGCTGTATACATTCATTGATTGATTGGATTTCAAAGTTTAAAATTTCTTTAGAACTTTTTAAAATGAAAACCTTTTCCCAGATAGCTAATTCCAAGTGCAGAAGTGACAGGCTTTAATACTTGGGTATCTTGTTACTTTTATATGTAATGGTTGTATATACAGAAGTGACAGGCTTTAATATTTGGGTATCTTGTTACTTGTATATGTTATGGTTGTATATCCAGAAGTGACAGGCTTTAATACTTGGGTATCTTGTTACTTTTATATGTTATGTTTGTATATCCAGAAGTGACAGGCTTTAATACTTGAGTATCTTGTTACTTGTATATGTTATGGTTGTATATACAGAAGTGACAGGCTTTAATACTTGGGTATCTTGTTACTTTTATATGTTATGGTTGTATATACAGAAGTGACAGGCTTTAATACTTGGGTATCTTGTTACTTTTATATGTTATGTTTGTATATCCAGAAGTGACAGGCTTTAATACTTGGGTATCTCGTCACTTGTATATGTTATGGTTGTATATACAGAAGTGACAGGCTTTAATACTTGGGTATCTCGTTACTTGTATATGTTATGGTTGTATATCCAGAAGTGACAGGCTTTAATACTTTGGTATCTCGTTACTTGTATATGTTATGGTTGTATATCCAGAAGTGACAGGCTTTAATACTTGGGTATCTCGTTACTTGTATATGTTATGGTTGTCTATCCAGAAGTGACAGGCTTTAATACTTGGGTATCTCGTTACTTGTATATGTTATGGTTGTCTATCCAGAAGTGACAGATATCTTGTTACTTGTATATGTTATGGTTGTCTATCCAGAAGTGACAGGCTTTAATACTTGGGTATCTCGTTACTTGTATATGTTATGGTTGTATATACAGAAGTGACAGGCTTTAATACTTGGGTATCTTGTTACTTGTATATGTTATGGTTGTATATCCAGAAGTGACAGGCTTTAATACTTGGGTATCTTGTTACTTGTATATGTTATGGTTGTATATACAGAAGTGACAGGCTTTAATACTTGGGTATCTTGTTACTTGTATATGTTATGGTTGTCTATCCAGAAGTGACAGGCTTTAATACTTGGGTATCTTGTTACTTAAAGTATAAACTTGGAAGAAGCATAGGGACAGTGAAGTACAAATTAGTACAAAAGTGAATCGAGAAGATATTGACACATTGCTTCACTCACACTGTTTATTCACAGGACATGTTTCAAGAGCTTTTGCTCCTATCATCAGCTGATACTCGACTAGTGCAAGTTGTAGTGGTTTCCTCTTTCTCTGTTTTGTCAATAGATGGCGTGATGTACTTGTCAAAGATGTCCGGTGGTGGAGTTTCAAAATTCATGACTATGACGATGTTTGTTAATGAAGATTTTTTCCATACGGAAAGGTCTATGGGGTGATTAACATATTTTATTAGAGGTGTTTCAAAGTTGATGTCATGTCTAGTATTCAAAAAATGAAAAGCCACTGCTGATTTTTCTGTTTCACCATTTTTAATGTTTCTTAGATGTTCTTTAGTTATGATGTTAATATTTCTTTTTGTTTTTCCTATATAAAACTTAGGGCAAGTTTCACATTTGATCTCATAGATTCCTGGTTTTTCTTTGGTAGTGATTGAATTTTTGGGAGAGCCTTTTAACAAATTTCTGATATTAAACCTATTTTGAGGTGCAATAGTTATGTTGTGTTTTGAGAAGATTTTTTGGAATTTGTTATAGGCTGATGGGTAGAAGGTGAATTTTTTTAAAGTTTTTTCTCTTTTTCTCCTGTAGGTTCTAGGGTGGTGGTTTCTTTTATTTTCTTAGCTTTTTGAGACTGTTAACTGATTTGTCTACTAAATTTGGTTTGAAACCGTTGGATATAGCTACTTTTTTTATGTGTGGGTATTCTTATGTATAGGAGGCTTCTCTCATTTATGAAACAACATGATTTAATTACCAACTCACAACATGGTTTTCGACACAAAAAATCAACAGAGACTGCAATATACTCTTTCTTAAATAGCGTTATAACCGCTTTGGATAATAAAGATAAAGCAATTGGTATATTTTTAGATCTAAGTAAAGCTTTTGATACTGTTGATCACAAAATTCTGTTAGCAAAATTATTTGACTTTGGCATACGAGGACCAGCGTACAGCTGGTTTGAAACTTACCTTACAAATCGAAAGCAATTAACAGAGATTTTCGACACAAATCCTAATACCAATACTCATTCGGCAGTTAGATCAGACTTACTTGACATCACATATGGAGTGCCGCAAGGCTCAATTCTGGGCCCATTTCTATTCATCTCGTATATAAATGACTTTGTAAATAGCATCAAGGCTCATAACACTGTACTGTTTGCAGATGACACTAACTTACTAATAACAGGAAACAATAACGAAACATTAAATAATACATTAAGTCACACTAGTAAAGACTTGGTATCATGGATAGCTAACAACAACCTGGTTTTAAACACAGATAAGACAGTTTGTCTTAAATTTAGTATTACTGACAGAGGAAACAATGAAAGTATTCCTGAAGTAAAATTAAATAATAAATTAATTTCATACAAAAGTGAAACAAACTTTTTAGGCTTGTGGATACAAAATAACTTAAAATGGAAAACTCATACAAATCATCTACTAACCAAATTAAGCAGGAATATATATGCCCTAAGAATATTAAGTCAGAATGTCAGCCTTCGTGTACTTTTAATGTCCTATTATGCACATATACATTCTATAATTAAATATGGAATAATATTTTGGGGAAATTCACCAGAAGCCAAAGATATATTTATTAAACAAAAACAAGCCATTCGAATTATAGGCAACGAAAGAGTGCTATGTTCATGTAAGCCACTGTTCAGAAAGCTTTGCATACTTCCTTTGGCATGTGTTTATATTTTGGAGACAGCTTTATTTGTAAAAAGAAATAGATTTAACTTTCAAAACAACGGAAGTGTTCATATGCATTACACAAGGCATATTAAGGATATACACGTAACCTCAATCAGAACTACAATGTTTAGGAATGGAGTACTGCACTCCTGTACAATAGTTTATAATTCCCTTCCTAATGACATCAAAAGCATAGATAACTGCAACATGTTTAAAACTAGAACAAGGGCTTTCTTACAGGAGCACTGCTTTTACACAGTAAAGGAATATCTGCAATTTAACAAATCCAGATAAACATAAAATATGAATTTACTTAGCTTGTTCATTTCTCTCACTCATAATTATATCCAATTTGTGTCACAATATAATTGAATGTAGGTTAGGTATACTTGATGTTTAACTTTGTAATATTAGTGTAAATTACTGACGTATCCTATATCAAGGTACTATGTACAGATTTGATTCTAAAGGATGAATAAAATTGAATTGAATTGAATTCTTCTTGATAATCTTCTCTGTTTAGTGGAAAGTTGATCATCCGAAAGATTAAACTGTTGAAAATGGCATGTTGGTGTTGTTTTGGGTTGAAACTGTTGTTCTTGATGTAATTATCTGTGTGTGTCGGTTGTTACTTTTATATGTTATGGTTGTATATCCAGAAGTGACAGGCTTTAATACTTGGGTATCTTGTTACTTTTATATGTTATGGTTGTATATCCAGAAGTGACAGGCTTTAATACTCGGGTATCTTGTTACTTGTATATGTTATGGTTGTATATCCAGAAGTGACAGGCTTTAATACTTGGGTATCTTGTTACTTGTATATGTTATGGTTGTATATCCAGAAGTGACAGGCTTTAATACTTGGGTATCTTGTTACTTTTATATGTTTTGGTTGTCTATCCAGAAGTGACAGGCTTTAATACTTGGGTATCTTGTTACTTGTATATGTTATGGTTGTATATCCAGAAGTGACAGGCTTTAATACTTGGGTATTTTGTTACTTGTATATGTTTTGGTTGTCTATCCAGAAGTGATAGGCTTTAATACTTGGGTATCTTGTTACTTTTATATGTTTTGGTTGTCTATCCAGAAGTGACAGGCTTTAATACTTGGGTATCTTGTTACTTGTATATGTTATGGTTGTATATCCAGAAGTGACAGGCTTTAATACTTGGGTATCTGGTTACTTGTATATGTTATGGTTGTATATACAGAAGTGACAGGCTTTAATACTTGGGTATCTTGTTACTTGTATATGTTATGGTTGTATATCCAGAAGTGACAGGCTTTAATACTTGGGTATTTGTTACTTGTATATGTTATGGTTGTATATCCAGAAGTGACAGGCTTTAATACTTGGGTATCTTGTTACTTGTATATGTTATGGTTGTATATACAGAAGTGACAGGCTTTAATACTTGAGTATCTTGTTACTTGTATATGTTATGGTTGTATATCCAGAAGTGACAGGCTTTAATACTTGGGTATCTCGTTACTTGTATATGTTATGGTTGTATATACAGAAGTGACAGGCTTTAATACTTGGGTATCTTGTTACTTGTATATGTTATGGTTGTATATACAGAAGTGACAGGCTTTAATACTTGGGTATCTCGTTACTTGTATATGTTATGGTTGTATATACAGAAGTGACAGGCTTTAATACTTGGGTATCTCGTTACTTGTATATGTTATGGTTGTATATACAGAAGTGACAGGCTTTAATACTTGGGTATCTCGTTACTTGTATATGTTATGGTTGTATATACAGAAGTGACAGGCTTTAATACTTGGGTATCTCGTTACTTGTATATGTTATGGTTGTATATACAGAAGTGACAGGCTTTAATACTTGGGTATCTCGTTACTTGTATATGTTATGGTTGTATATACAGAAGTGACAGGCTTTAATACTTGGGTATCTCGTTACTTGTATATGTTATGGTTGTATATACAGAAGTGACAGGCTTTAATACTTGAGTATCTTGTTACTTGTATATGTTATGGTTGTATATCCAGAAGTGACAGGCTGTAGTACTTGGGTATCTCGCTACTTGTATATGTTATGGTTGTATATCCAGAAGTGACAGGCTTTAATACTTGAGTATCTTGTTACTTGTATATGTTATGGTTGTCTATCCAGAAGTGACAGGCTTTAATACTTGAGTATCTTGTTACTTGTGTATTTTATGGTTGTATATCCAGAAGTGACAGGCTTTAATACTTGGGTACCTTGTTACTTGTATATGTTATGGTTGTATATCCAGAAGTGACAGTCTTTAATACTTGGGTACCTTGTTACTTGTATATGTTATGGTTGTATATCCAGAAGTGACAGGCTTTAATACTTGGGTACCTTGTTACTTGTATATGTTATGGTTGTATATCCAGAAGTGACAGGCTTTAATACTTGGGTACCTTGTTACTTGTATATGTTATGGTTGTATATCCAGAAGTGACAGGCTTTAATACTTGGGTATCTTGTTACTTGTATATGTTATGGTTGTATATCCAGAAGTGACAGGCTTTAATACTTGGGTATCTTGTTACTTGTATATGTTATGGTTGTATATACAGAAGTGACAGGCTTTAATACTTGGGTATCTTGTTACTTGTATATGTTATGGTTGTCTATCCAGAAGTGACAGGCTTTAATACTTGGGTATCTCATTACTTGTATATGTTATGGTTGTCTATCCAGAAGTGACAGGCTTTAGTACTTGGGTATCTTGTTACTTGTATATGTTATGGTTGTATATACAGAAGTGACAGGCTTTAATACTTGGGTATCTTGTTACTTGTATATGTTATGGTTGTATATCCAGAAGTGACAGGCTTTAATACTTGGGTATCTTGTTACTTGTATATGTTATGGTTGTATATCCAGAAGTGACAGGCTATGGCTAATTTATCTATTTCTTTGAACTTTATATTTCTTTTGTATGGTTTCAATCTAATATTTAAATTTATGTTTATCTTTCCTATATAAAATGTATCACAATCTTCACAATTTATTTTGTAGAGACCTAGCTTCAATTTGTGTAGTACAGTGTTTTTATATAGTCTAATCACTGTTTTAAGCTGTTCATATCATAGTTATTCTGTAGTGCCAACCTAATGTTAAAATACTTATATTCTCTCACATTTCCTAAGGGATAATGAATAGAAAAAGAACTTTATATACTCCCAAACACTTGTTTTACTTTCTTTTGTTTAACATTTCATTCAATCTTTGTAATTAGGAAGCAAACTCAAAACTGTTAAATTTGCTATTTTAAAAATGTGATAGTATTTGAAGGAGTATCTTAAGTTTCTAAAAACAGTGATCAGTGTAGTTTTAATATGAAATTCTCTTCATATTTATTAGTGGTCTAAGTTTTAATAATTTTAAATAGAACTATTACTTTGAAAATAACTGATGCTGCTTATAATGAAATCTGGGAATCTACTGCACTAAATGGTACCTCAGAATTGCTTTAAATGTCTGGGATAAGTAATGATTTAGATAGTGTTTTCTTGTATAGAGCATTACATTGGTAAAAGACAAAAATGTTGTTGCACAACATTTCAAAACAAACAAAATATATTAGGTATATACGGCTCTGCAATCTGGATCAATTTTTAACCACAGAATAAATTTTAAAAGTTATACTGCAAAAACATACTATTTGATTTCTGGTGTTTATCCATTACAGTTGTTTCAGTTCTTCATTTCATATTTCATTTGAAAATGTGTACATAATTACCATCCAAGCATCCTCTGTGATATACATTTTATTACATCAAGGGCATGTGCACCCAACACAAAGTTATGTCACCTTCAGAATGCCAACTTCCATCCTGGCTAGAGTGCATCAAATTGAAGTTTAAAGAAATGTTTAGGGCTACACAACTTTCATTCTTGTCCTGTAAAAGATGAATTTTTAGTTTATTTTCTTCTATTTGAAAATATTGTTTGATGATTATCTAGGTATAGTTAAGAACTTCCTTTATATTCAGTACAAAACTGTTCTTTGTTTTATTCATTCTTTTATAACAAACTTGAAGATGTATTATGTAAAGAATAGCTAGATAAACTTGTTATTCTTAGAAACTATTTGTAGTTGGTTTATTAATACTCGTCATTTACTTGTTTATATTTATGAGAGACTAGTTTCAAAGGCATTCACCTCCATTTTCAATCTCTTTCCAACTTCCAAGAAAGTAATTATTTGACGTCACTGTTACTAAATTCCTCCAAACACATATAAAACTTGTTATTGCCCATCCTGCTACTCCTGCTGTGGAGAATTGGCAAGGGCTCTAGGAAGTGAATGAATCTGAAATAACACCACAGTTGTGCTTTGTAATGTAAATCTGCACTGTACAATTCTCAGCCAGAAAACCCATTTATGCATGATCACCTGGTTAATTTTAAAAGTACATGCTTTATAAAATGTTTGAATGATGAAATTAGCCACTTTGTACCTTAAATGGCAAACATCCTTTAAAGGGGTAACTGTTAAGTTCTTGCTTGGTGACCTATTCCAAGTGAGATAATGTACTGTCAGCATATTAATCCCTAAGCTTGTGTCCTATTTAATTTTAACACTCTTTAGTTAGCGTAGTTGGTCCTGTTAACTCTAAAAGGGTAACTCTTTCACTAATGATAGTTTGTGATAGACTGCATCCTAGTTCTTTATTTTGAGTTCTTAGTTTGCTTAAAGCCTCTGTCCTGTAACACTAATTAACATTTGTTTGCTCCCATGCAACTGTAACACTGTAACACTTCAATCATAATTGTACCTATAGTTTGTGATAAGTTACATCCTTGCTCTTTCTACTGGGTTCTGTCTTTTGCTTTTCAGGACCATGGTCTTCCTTTGGTTCTCCATTTAATATATGTGTTGTACATGATGCACAAGTGCATCCTTCTTGAATGGTCCGCTCTTGACACATGTCCTCCACACTTCCTCTTTGTCATTATTCTTGTTCCTTTAGTCACTGCAGTTTATCTTATTTCTTCCTTATAAAGCAACAGCAGAACAAACATTTCTGCTTGCATTATCAGATTAAATATAGAGATTTCTCTCTGCCTCTCCCTTTCTCTCATAGTTTATCCTTTCACGTAACTCTTTCAATTCTATTCCACTCACTCTGTGCAGAAAATGCAGAATAATTGTTTTAAAATCAATAATAAATCAGGTTTCCTGGGTTGTTAAGGAAAAATAAAAGCTAAAGTAAAAGGTTTAATAGTATGGAAAGTTGTGATTGTATGCAGTTAGAACTATATCGTTTCCCTGTAGCTGATTTATATACATAAATAATTGTAATGAAAAACTGTTATAACTACTTAGATACTCAACATATTGAAATTTTGTACATAATAGAACTGGTCAACCACTAAAAACCTTTTTAATTATTCCAGTTGTCCCTTATTTATTTTTGTGTGTTGAATGTGAAAATCAACACCAAAGGAGTGCTTCACTTACAGTTAGTTCACAGTTTTTTATTTGTAGTTCACAGCTTAGTCTTTGATTATGGGAATCACTAAATTTCTTTTGTTTTGTTTTTTGTCATTGGAAACTGTACCACTGCAAATTGTGTATTACTGATCAACATGAATCATGTGATACCCAAGAATGGTAGTTTTGAATCCAAAGTTTTCCAAAATTTCAAAAAGGCTCATTGTAAGTTTGTGTTGTGCAGTATGGAAACTTATGGTTGAGTGAGCTTTCCAAATTTATTCTGTTATATTTGTGGTGAATATGTGTTACATAAACACATATTTAACACTTTGTTAAAAAGCTACACTTTGCATATTTCAGCATGCCACAAGGTACCTCATTAAGTGTGTTATGTGTGCATAGAACACTTAAGAAATTGGAATGAAAAAATGCTTCAGATTCCAATTATGTGATACTGAAATGTTAATCTTCCTTACAATTGAAATAAGTAATTAGTAAGAAATAAGGCCCACCTTGTTAGCATATATAGTAGTGTGTCTGCCTCACGTTCAAGAGGTCCCGTGTTTGAATCTCAGTCAGGGTGAGTTACATGGATAAGGTTTCTTCTGGGGTTTTCCCTTATCCTGAAAGAGGAATGTCGGGTAACTCTAAGCTCCATGGACCCCGTACTCATTTGAGCATCATTTCACCCATTTCATTCATCGTCCGATATGACTTAACATTCAAGGACACAAATTACAATAAAAAAGTAAGAAATAAGTAAGAAGCAAATAAATATGACTTGATATTGGAGGATGTTAATTAAAAAATGATTTGGTGAGAGCAAATGAGCCACAGTGGCAATTGAGGAGCGTTTTTTTCAAAACTCAATAAATGTAAAAAATGTGTTTCTGAAAAAAATGTTTTTTTTTCCCTATTTATTGGCAATACCAATTGGTTAGCACAGTAACTACATTAATTATTCAATTCTCCTTCCTAAAACTGTGTCATTGAATGTGAAAAGAAACAAATACCATAATTTAGCTAGTGCAAATTTGAGGTTTGAAAATGCAGAGATTTTTCAAAAACCGATAAATGCTCATTAACTTTTCTGTTTGAGTGAGAAATTAACACTTGAAGTTCAGTTATTTTTATCATTTACTGTTTTTGTTACTTTTAATTTATGTATTTATTATTTTGTATTTATTTTCACCTTTTCATAATACATAATGTATTGTACAACCAACGTGTTAATGTTTATAGGGATTATTTGATTAGGTATAAACTTGGAAACTAAGTAGTCCTACATTCACAATAACAATCTAATATCTTGTTTTATTTATATAACAAACATATTGAATACAAGGAAATTTCAAACAATATGAATAAGTAAGCTTTAACCTTTATTGGTATCTTCTAGTAAATCTTCATAAAATTCTTTTGCAGTTTCTGGAATTTAAAAAGATTAAGCTAGATTTTGAACATCATTTTTCTCTTCTTTGCTCACTCTATCAGGAGGCATAAAACTGCCCATATATTGGGTAGATATGTGAAATGCAGGAAATTTTTTTACTCTTCTCCAGATAAGCAATAAGCATGAACATCATCACGCTATTCTTGTTCTGATTAGAGCAAGAATCTGAAAATAAATGAATGGTAGAAGGAGCGTTATTGGAGATCCTTTCTTCCAGTTCCAACAAGAAGTGGTGCACAGCTAAGGCAACCTGGTCGCAGACTTTAGCAGATTCGGTTTTCAACTATGTATACAAGGAAATGTCTTTGTTCTGGATTTTAGATGGAATCAGCATGCATAGATTATACAGCCATACCTGCCTTGCATAGAATACCTTGCTAACAGAATGTTTAAGCAGTGGTTGATTCTGCTGCATATCAAAGCAAATAGTGATTGCTGCAGCATTTTTCTCTTTCAATAGCTGATAAAACCTTTTTGAACACAGCTTGTGTAGTCTGTAGATGTTTCTTAGTTGGTTTTTCTTTTCCACGTCTGCCTCTGTGTTAATCTTTATTGGTCCTATTTTGCATTTAGAGCATGTGTCAGTGTGTTGTGTAGGGAATGAAAAATTGTATTTATATTTTGACAATGAGCAGACTGGTGGATTTCTTAATCTTCTTTCTTTGCAAATGTTGTTCCACATTTTTCAGATATTAAGTTATGGAGGTAAATATCCTCTCCTTGACTTTGCTCTTCCATAATGGCTTTCTCTGCATTTGTACTTCTTAACGTCTTGCTTTATAGCAGCAGAAATGCCCCTCTGTAATTTTCCTGTTCTGTCACTTCCTCTGGTTCACTTTGGTGCATTCCCAGATAGGTGAAACTTTCTAGCCAGGAGAGATATTCTATCTTTTCACACCCCTGTGATTCCTTGGAAGCTTGCAGTGTGTACTGACAATACTCGGTGAACATTACTTCTCACACTGTATTTAATGCTAACAGTCTGCTTCGTATTTGGAGCTTCTTTCTTCATCACTCAGCAATTAGATGTAATAGGCATATTTTTCATAAGAAATTTATCTTGATCTATTTTATTTAACACGGAAAGAAGTCAAATCAGCTACATCACAGAGCTTATGCCTTTTACTTTTAGGATTTTGTGGCGTGCACTCAAGACCATGTGAATATGAAATTGCTGGAGTATGAGCTTTCCTTGATTTGCATTTTGATTTCCTTTCCTTGTTTTTGCAATTTCCATTTCCTGCGCATCCTACGACTGGTACAGTTTCACAATCTGAGCTTCTGTCCATTGTGCATAGTACAGTGCAGTGTGTCAAATAATAAAAAAAATGCCATTTAAGTATAACAAAGTTTTCAGAAATAAATGTGAAATACAAGCGCACAACCTGAGTTTGCAGTTATTTCCAAAGGTGCAGCAGTGTACAAAGCTTGCAGAAATGACAGAGAATTCCAAGAATCAAATAGTGAGATGGCAGTCAATGCCAACATGCATTTCATAGAATTGAGGTTGCTACATGCTGAATCATAAAATTGCATCTATCGACTTTTGCTTTAACTGAGCAAGTGCATCTATCGAGTTTTGAAAAAACTGCTGATATGAATCAAATTTTGCAAAATCTGATTTCATAGTATGATGTGGAAGGTGAAAATTATGCTTATACAACTCTATTTCCTATAAGTTTGCATCTATCAAGTTTTTGAAAAAACGTTCCTCAATTATTATCTTTGTTGCACTGATGTTAGTGGCTATAATTCCTGCCTTATTCCTCATGGTACAGGCACTCCAGTACCTTAACCTCAAGATTTAATGCAAGATATTATAGCTCCTACAAGTATGTTAATGATAATGATCCAGCAGAATCAAGTGAAGCATGTTTGATAGAAATCCAATCTCTGAGATGTTTACTCAACCTGAACTCAGCGAATTTGCAAGAGAAATAGGTTCTACAAAGAAAAGACAGACCTACTTGCATCTACATTGAAAGAGAAGCGCTTATTGGATGAAGGAACGTCTGTTTCTACAGGACGAGAGGATTTCAATGTACATCTTACTTCAAACAGGAAGATGATATGTTATTTTGTTCCGACATACATGGATTAATGCATGAATTTGGAATACAGTATGAAAAAGAAGCTTTGAGACTATTTATTGATTCCTGTAAAAGAAGCTTAAAATCTGTTCTTTTACATATTGCTGATAAATATGATCAGCGCCAGTTGATTATTCAATGCACTAAAAGGTTGCTTAAGAAAACACAATTCATCCTCTAAATCTGAATCAGAGACAAATAGCCAGTTTGCCAAAATCTCATTTCAGATGCTAAAAATGATTAATGATTGAGCCTTCTCGATTGTGAGGGCATAATGAAGCAGGTTGTAAAAGCACTCCTGTGAGAGCCAGGAGATGTTTCAAATATTGTGTGAATGTCAGAGACCATCATAAGGATGGTATTTTTTGTTGGCTCTGACTTCCAAAATTGATGTGTGACAACAGATTTGTTGCCTCAATAATGAATGATGAAAACAAAGTATGAACTGCACTTAGAAATGCAGTTTCCAAATTTTTGGGGAATATAGAAGTTGCAAATTATAAGAACATTGCATAAACCATGCTTCAGAAATTTGAAAAACTGGGCTGTGTGATGAGCTTGAAACTTATTTTCTTAAATCATATTTGGATTCTTCTCTGAAAGTCTCAAAGCAGTCATTGATGAGCAGGATGAGAGATTTCATCAGGACATTCGTGTCTTGGAGAAAAGCTATTAAGGACTGCTTCTATGATTAGTGACTATTGCTAGTCGCTACATAGAGAAAATTCCGAGTTATCTCATAAGAGGAATTGCAACTTACAAAGTTTTACAAAGAGAACAAGAATACAGTGATGATGATGATGATGATGATGATGACGACGACGATGACGACGATGACATTGATGATGATGATGACAACGATGATGATGACAACGATGATGATGATGATTCCTAGAGAATTGGTACATGTAATGATGAGGATAAGTAGTGGAAGCAGCAGTTCTATCATCATCCTCATCGTTGTCATCATCATCATCATCATCATCATCATCATCATCATCATCATCATCATCATCATCATCATCATCATCATCATCATCATCATCATCATCATCATCATCATCATCATCATCATCATCATCATCATCATCATCATCATCATCATCATCATCATCATCATCATCATCATCATCATCATCATCATCATCATCATCATCATCATCATCATCATCACTGTCATCATCGTCATCATCATCATCATTATTATTAATTACTATTAATTTTCATCAAAGCACAAAATATTTATTACTTTTGTCTTCAGTATAGACCATTACTTGCATTAGCATCTATTATTCATACAAAATTGTAAAACAGCAGGCAGATTAAAGTTTTATCTATAAAGAATTAATCCTGATATAAAATTTATTTTGCAGGTTCCAGCAGAAGCTTCACCGACAGAACCTGTTACTGACCCTGCCCATGCAAATGCAATGGTACGTGATGCACTCCACAAAGCGGTTCTGGACTTTGAAGAAACTCTCGAGCGATCACATCCTAAACCATTTACCAATAACATCGTACAACCAAGCTTGTCACGTCCAACAACTCTTGATGTCACAGAAACAGGTATGATGTCACAAACACTTATCAATTTAGTTTGCAGTAGACTGGAACACTCATTGCATATTTCTGCTATGAGTTTTGTGTATTGTATTTAACTTCACCCTCTGAAACACATTCCATAGTGGCTTAAAAATAAGCCAGCCTTGTATGTCAGCTGCACCCTTAAAATTTATGGCAGAAAAGGGGTAAACAAAGTTTAGCATGCAAATACACTGATCTGAACTGAGGTAAGAAAAATTAGTATAAAGGTTTATTTTCTAGTACATATATATCCAATTTTTTTCTAGCATATAGTAAATATGCACCAAATACATTTGTCCATGCACTTTGTTCTGGCTTCTCTGTTGTTTATGGTTTTGCCATAAAGTACAGCTGCAAGTTTGGAGTTTGTACATAATTATGTCAAATACCTTGGCTTAATGGCTTTTTTTTTCCCCTTTAAGTGCCTTTATGGCAAAAGGCAAACTTTCTTGCCAATGTGCAGGTTCTCTCTAGAACTGAACTGAATCAAGTCAAAGCTAACAAAACAATATACACAATGTTAATGGCAAAATATCAGTAAGAATTTTCATTTTTGCATACTATAAAATGCTGCCTTTTATAGTTACAGATGATAGCTGTATTGTTGCAAATGAGTACTGATTTTAACAGCAAAGGTATTTAAACATCTTAAGTAGTGAGTATAAGCCACAACTCAAATTTTCGCCATTGAATTTTGGAGGAAATTTTTTATTTATTTTCTTACTGATATGGTATTTGTCATCAGTATTATTGATACATTAATCATTTGTCAACTCAGTTCATGATGAAGGCCATGGAGTGCACAATGGCCAAAAGCTTGATCTTCATAAATTTGACGAGGTTGATCACGCATGAAGCCTTAATCTATATTTCATTTTTATTGAAATAAACCTTTGCAGAAACAGTTACATTATACATTTTGTGATACATACAATGGAGCAATAATCAAATATTTAAGAATTGAGCACTTTATGTTACTTTATAAGTTCCATACACTTTCCATGATATTGTGGGAAACAACAGTACCATGAGCAAATATGAAAAATTAATGTTAATGCTAAATAAGTATCAAACTCATATTACAGTAAAACCTGTTCAAAGGCAAAATTGTATGGTACCAAAACAATTTTTCAGGTTTGATAAATTTCCGGATTACATAATATGTGATAGGCTGTGTAAATATTATTAACTACCATACTTCATAAATATGTATGTACATATTTGTAATTATGCACATGCATAATTGTGCAATTTAATTCCTGTATATGGAAGTGGTTCACTTATTTATAGGTAGGTATTTTGTACTACAGAATACTATAACATCGCACTCTTAACATGAACATAATATAATACCATAAATTGTAATATCATCGAGATTTAACTGTATTGGAACACTACAGTGAAGCGAAAAATTATTAATTTTTAGATGAGTCGTATTTATTACACATCTGCTTGATGTGTAATATCATGTTTTTCTTGTATTATTATCACCAGGTTTATTTGCCTTATATCTCATTCACTTTTTTCACCACATATGAAGAAGGCAAGTTTGTTTGAATTTTCTGTTCAAAAATTGTTTCTCTACACATTTTTTGCTCCATACTATAATTCTAACAACTTGGGAGAATTAATATGTGCTCCAAATTCCAGAATGTGATTTCTGCATATGATTGCATATTCATTTTCCTGGTTACATCTTCATTTTGATTCTTTTCTTTTTGTCTTTCCTCTTCATCTTTGGCATTGTGGATTTCTATTACATCTGTTGCTGAAGTAAAAGTTGCATAAATTAACAGGTAACCACTTCAAATGTAATCCTCTGGACTACGTGAAGTATAGTCAGCAATTAATTCACCGATTGCTGCTACACTTTCTTCAGCTTTGATGAGTAGAGCACCATCTTTTTCATCATCTTCAAACCATGTTCTCTTGAAGCACTTTATGATTGCTCCAGGCTTTAATTCCCTTACTGCCAGACTTCACTTGCATCCAAGACAGAAACTCATGTAAGAACAAGTGCACTTTCAGCTTCTTCAAGCTTCAAATAAGATATTGCATTAAATATCATCTATAATTGGGCTTTAATGTGTAAATAACTCCCTGGTCTATAGGTTGTATGATTCTGGTTGAACTGGGGGATGACCAAGCCAATTTTACTTTGATAACTTATGTTGGTTGGCATGTTACATTGTCTAGGAAAAGGAGCATCTGCAATTTTCTTTTTTCATTTTGGCATATTATAATATATATGGCGAACTACTCGAATATAGAGGTTTACTCCAAATCTTCATCCTCACCAGTTTTATTTCTATTTTTTTCTATTTTACTGTATATGTGAAGGGTTTCTCCACTATATTAAAACTGTGTTATGTTATTAAATGACTAGGAATAAAGAGAGGGTGCAAAGGTTTAAAAATGTCACCTCTATAATTATTTTAAAAAATTGCTCAGCCATTCCAAATGCTGATTGTTGTACCTACTACCAAAGAGTATAGTGCTTGCAGAACAGGTGTGAATGGAGATTCAGAAAATTAGTTGAGGAATATCACTGCAAACCAGGTTGTGTATAAAAAAAAAAGTTACGAACTTTTCTTAATGTAGTACCTACATATTGAACAGTGTGACAAACAAAATATTTTTTTTTTCAAAATTGCAGACCTTTATTGGCCTTAATACCAATTGTTAACCTCACTAATGAATTTGTAAATAAAGAGTTTTATGTGATTATGATTATTATATAAACATGCATAAACTCTATTGGATAAAATGAAAAGCATTAATTTTCTAATAACATGTTTACTATATAAAAAAAAAATCTGTGTGCTGGGGTTGCTTAATGAATAAACAAGGAGCCAATAGGTGGTATTAGTAAAACTGAACAATCTCTCAGGAGAAAACTCTTAGTAGCAAAACGGAGTAAACCATTTTACAAAGCAAAATCTCTGCTTTATATGAATAAAAACTGCTTACAGCAACAGTACATTTTTTTCTGTAGTGATAGCAAATTACTGTGCTTCTTTTATAGCCATCTGGTAGCCACATAAACAAATAACTGATGCAGCCTTAGTGACTATGCAGTCAGAAGACAAACATTTAAATTGTAATCATTACAATGAGTAGTTCTGAAGAAGAACTTGAGCTTGAATCTCAAGCAGGTTTCATTGAAATCTTAAAGGAACATCCCATGGTGTTAGAAAAATCTTACTTGTAGGAAATAAAGCAAAATAGGCAACAACTTTAAAAGAAACAATGAAAATGTATAAAGTAAAATGTCATTCTGATGTATCAGAATCACAACTAACTAAGAAAATTTATGTTATGTCTGACATTAGTATGTCACTATAATATTTTGTAATTCTTATTAATATTCTATATATGGTATTCCATTTCAATGATATGCACCACCATTTGTTTTAGAAGTACAATATTTTCAGCTTTTCCAATGTCTATAAGCAGACATTAGTAAAACGAAAACACTGCTACAGTTTTAATGATGCATTTACTAAATTTTCACCATGAAAGTATGTTTTTAAATGTCTATTTTCTGCATTACGTAGTGTACATTTTATAAATAGCTTAATTCATGAATATTGGTTTTCACAATATACATATCTTGTGCCACAATTTTAATTGGTTTTTACACTCAATCATAATATTCACTTTTGTATGCAGAGCCAGACTGAAAAATTCAATGCCATAGCCGGGACTTGAACCACAGGCCTCCCGCTCTCCGTGCAGTTGCTCTAACCAACTAAGCTACTATGGCCAACATGACATTAAATTCTCCAACTGACTCATATGTCATGTTGGCATGTTGGCCATAGTAGCTTAGTTGGTTAGAGCAACTGCACGTAGAGCGGAGGCCTGTGGTTCAAATCCCGGCTATGACATTGAATTTTTCAATCTGGCTCTGCTCATTCAAACCTTAGCCTACACACGGCTAGTGTGGAAGATATGATTATTTCCATTAATTTACCTGAATAATTCACTTTTTTGTTATACTAACTTCAATTTTCTAACGAAAGTAGCAACAGTTTTTTTCATTAAATGACAAAACTTGTAATTATGAGCAGTAATACAAATATATGTTTTTGTTCAAAGCCTGCTTCAAATTCAATGTTTATAGAGGCAATGAATGAATGAAATGGGTGAAGTGATGCACCTATTACCCCAAGAGTTCTGACATTTACTTTAGGAGAATAAAAACCAGACTTTCTCAATAACACTTTCTGTAAGGATGAACTGACTTTTGGTAAAATCCTTGAGGAACTTACTACTTTTGTCTCTTTTCAATCTCCCTTTTTTGTTTTTCCTGATCGTATGCACAAAGTGAAATGTTTCTCTCCCAAATGGATTTTATCCCTAAGTAGCTAAGTTGAACCATTTTGTACATGTCCCTTCATGCATATTAAAATTGCTAGAATATGCTTGTAAAGATTTATATATTTAAACATATCACTAAAATTATAACAGTGAATATAGATGCCCAGTGTTTCATGGGCAATGTACCACTTCATCTATTTAAACACATAAATACACTACTGGTGAATGATAAACATAGGTATAAGGCTACTGAGATTACATAAATAACAAGACTAGTTGACTAGTGATAGTCAATTCACCCAATAGATTATGCACAAACATGTTCAGCGTACCTATATCTTCATGAAATCATAGAATAACAAACTAAATGCTGTGTAAGCAAGTAATCATGACAGTGTTCCTGAATGTGTACCTTTTTATTTTGTTCTCATCTAAGCTTAAAACACGCACTAGATGGTAGCTAACTTGAGTATTCCTTGCTTTGTTACATGATAAGATGGTGCCAGATTACTGGTTTTTTTTTCAAATTGGATGAACAAAATACTAAACTTCACCCTATGAGACATATCAGAAATTTTCAGTAACTTTAATGGTGAAGATTGACGGGAAGATTTCTGTCAGTCTTAACTCCTTACTAGTAATATGTCGGTACTGAGAAATACTACTTTTAAAGTTTATGATGATGGTGACTATGATGATTATGATTACAATAGGCTTCATCAGAAAAGAGGAGAAAAGCTTAAAATCCAAATAATACAGAATATAGAGCATTCTTTTATGGCACTAAGTGGCATGTAGTTTCTGTATCTGTGTTATCATTTACCAGTTGTCAGGGTTACAGCTTACCTACTGATGAACAGGTTAGAGTCACATGCAACACTTTTTATCTCTATCTGTCCCTGCTTTCCCTGTGCTGCTCAGTTGTCCATAAGTGTTATGTTATTATTGATGTACATAGCTGTAATTTAATATGGCACCCCAAAAGTTTACATTACAGCAAAAGATTTATCTTTATGAGTGTTACGTAAGAAATAGAAATTGTAGGAGTTTTACAACATTTTGCAAGGAAATTTCCTGGTGGTTCTAAGTAGGATCACTATATTCAAACTCATAAAAGGCTTAGACAGAGAGGATCAGTTCAGAATAAACATAGAGGAGAAACCCAAGTGTAGTTACTGGGGAAAAGTATAATGAGATACAAGAAAGATTAGAGCAATTTCCTCGAAAACTCTCTCCACCACGTAACATAAGATAAGATGGGTGTTTTGAAAACCACAGCAATTGAAGCCAATAAAATTTATATTTAGTTTGTATTAGGACATATGCCTATTTGGTACAAACACAAATTTTGTCGTTTTCTTTAATTTCCAGAAAAGTACATATTGTGCATATATTATAAATTCAAAATAAATGGTAGCTATGGCGGTATAGTAAAAGTATTAAATTTTCAGGTGACTACTGCACCACAACTACTGGTTTTCTTTTTTCTTCTTTGTTTTCTGAGATTAGATTTAAAAAATACATATCCTAGTCCACATACCACACTATGCCAATGACTTTAAGAGTGAACATCACACTTATTATAAGAAATAGCAGTGGAGAAAGGTCACTTTCAAAGGCCAAGTTGCTTGAAAACAGTCTTCAAACCTCTTTGTACTTGAATTATATAAATAGAATTTGTTTATTTATGACATTAGTTTACTTTTTACTGACATTTGCCTGACATACTTAAAATTGCAATATGTTACTTGTAGAATTGAAATGCTGATTTTTTTTTTTTTTTTTTTTCTATTTGGGGACACGGATATGAACACCATTTTGTGTTATTTTCTTAATGTATTAATTGTTCCAAGCAAAGTTATAAACTGAAGGTGACCTTAATGACTTTCAGTTCTTTTCATCTTTATGTCATTAAATTAAGTTTTAAATGCTGTAGGGGAAAAATGTCTATAATATAGTAATAAACTTTAAATGTTATTTGAAGCAAAAGGTTAGAAACAGTGATGCATTTAACATTTGAAAGTAATGAGTCGGTATTCAAACACAAACATCACTTAAATTATCCTTACTTGGACATGTTTCGGAGAACAGTCCCTGTCAACAGCAGTTATCCGACTACTTATATTATTGACGATATGGACAAACCGTTCTCCGAAACATGTCCAAGTAAGGATAATTTAAGTGACGTTTGTGTTTGAATACCATCTCATTACTTTCAAACTTTAAATGTTTCGTTTTGGGGTTTAGTTAGAAAATTGTTCTTAAATATGATTTTTTCAGCTTCATTAAAAGTCCTCATAGGAAGTATTCCAAACGCAGACCCTTGCTTAGGGCCTAAACTACAGGTTCAGATGTCTACAAATCCTAAATATGGCCCATTTATGCAGTTGTAATATATATATATATTCTTGTGTGTTAAAAATATAAGTTGCCCAGACTGAGAGCCGATGGAAGGAAGGGAAGATTGTATCAATTGGCTTTTCTAAATGTAAATGAGTTTAATAGTTGTGAGACATCATCCTTTAATGTTCCAATTATCTACCCAATCCCATTTGTTTGTGTAGTAAGATATATTCTGGTTTGCAGATTTGTAGAGTACTATGTAAGTACACTAAAACCTTTTCTATCTGCTGTTTTAACATCAGTAGTGATATAGCCACCAAGATACTATACACAACAGCCTCCAGGTACTAATCTCCGGGTAGGTGTAACTTGCAAAACCTACCTTAGATAATATATTATTATGATGTTTCACTGTATGGAGTGGGTTAGAGGTCATTTCTGATTTCTATATAATGCTAACTGCATTCCACTAAAATCATTATTAAAACGTTCACGGTTCAGAAAAAGAGGAACAATAAGGTATAGACGAGCTGCAAGTAGCATATGGGTTTTGTTTTATGTTATGGGAGTTATAGCTTGAAGGCCTAACATCACATTCCAGCTTGAGGCAGTGCGATGCTATCCACATCACTTCTACTGTGCGCCTGTGGGCGTGAGACCAGCAACTTGGGTCAACCAGATTTCACCTAAAACGACGTGTTTCATATATGGGTTTTTGGAAGTTTATTACCCGATAACCTCGTATTTATGTTCAAGCAACAGAATAATCTTTTTCATATTTTGTTTCAATATTTTGTAAGTATAACTTCTGTTGTTTACAGCATTTAAATTGCTTGGATATTCAGAACTTATACCAATTTTTGGTTACTATTGCCACCCAATTATTGGAAGGCACGACCAACTGGCAGCTGGGTGGGGGACAGAAAGCATTCAGGCCACACCTACCCATATGTCCGTGTGGCGCTCGCTGAGGGTGTGGGGAAAAACTACCACAAGTCAATGGACCGTCCCTTTCCCCTCCCCCTGACTTCTGGAACAACCAGGATATTTCATCTAACCCGGAAACTTCTGGATTGGCCAGTTGGTGCCTATATAAGCAACGCGTCGGGCTGATATTCCGCTCAACCATGCCACTCCGTCTCAAAATCCAGCTGTATCGGGCGATCATCCCGCCTATGATCCTGTACGGCTGTGAGATCTGGGGAACAGTGGCGAATACCACTTTCGTCAGACTCCAGACGCTGCAGAACAGGGCGCTACGGGTCATCTACGATACTGACTGGAGATTTCCCGCCCATATCCTTCACGAACATTCGAACATTCCGTACATTGTCGACGTCATTCGAGAGAGGGCTCGTTCAATGTACGACAAAATTCAAACCCATGGCAACCCTTTGGTGAACTCACTGGGCAGGTATGACCAGAGGGAGCAAAGACGCTTGCCATCATACAAACTCCCCAGAGACGTCTTGGGGCCCCTTGGTTAACCCAAGGAAAACCCCAAAAGTATTCAATCTACATAACGCCTGATGGCTCGAGCGTCAGGACACCCGTACTCAAAACGGGGCAAAAGCTCTAAAACAGATCCTCCCCCAACGGGAGAAAGTAACAACAAACCCGCCTTCAGAGGACACTCAAGGGCAACCAGTTAACACCTAATTTCAGACAAACAAAAACCTACCGCCAGCAGAACAAAATGCAATCACACTTGACTCACTTCGCAGGTTAAGCCGCAAAGCGGCTAGGTACTGCGGCAAAGACACCCGGACGGGGAAAAAGAAAAATTGCCCCGCCCGACCAGGACTACCTCTGGACCTCTGGAGAGCGAGTTCTTGGCGAGCAGCCGTGAAGAGCGCAGTGCTAGCGAACGGACTGGAAGACTGCGTACGTGTATCAGAGGAGCTTTTAGTCAGTTCCAGAGAGAGTTGTACGTAATTGTGAGTGTTGCGTAATTGGAGTGTTACATAATTATGTGTGATACGGGATCCTGCTGTGATTTGTAAGTGAAGCAACTGTAATTCGGTGGAAATAAATAACATTTTGAGTTTGTGCAATTGGAATTTTAATTTCAAAACCCACAAAGTCACACTGTTATTCGTTTGCCGAGCCATGGCTAAGTGGTTAGACCGCTTGGCTCTCACCAAGGCAGCCCGGGTTCGATTATAACGTTTATGTAGTATTGAAAATGGTTTCGTGTATTTTAAATAATATCGCATGTAATAATGTACGCTACACATTGTGGTGAAAAGGGCGACGGAAATGGAGATTGACAGGGCGGAAGGGCACACAAGGTAGAGAAAGTTGGAGGGAGCGAGAGGCGGCAAAGTTATGAGTGTCAAGAGGACAACGTGCATCCGGAACTGCAGTTTCGGTAGTTTATTATTAATACTGTTAAGTTAAAGTTCGTGATTATAAAGATTCAAATAGTACATAACACTACTTCCCCGTTTACATTTGGTGACAGTCTTCTAGCTCTACTGAATACGGACACAGAGAATGGTGAGGTGCACGTTGACATAAAACATTACTGAAACTTGGTTCTGTTTAAAAACATGGTAACTGTAAACATCACATTTCAATCCTGTCGCTTTGAAGCAATCGAAAGCTTTATTGCTAAACATATTGTCGCGGCAAAGCACACAAAAGGTTCGCGCGGAGCGTATGCGCGGCTTGTTTACACAAAGGAACTGATAAAGATAACAGTCGGATAGTGTTATCACTTAGACAAGACTTACCGACCTAGATAAGCCGACCTAGATAAGTGAGATAAATGGAAATTTCTAGTGACTTATTGACTGATAGAGATTATTCGGCTTCTGGTTTGTTTTAGAAATATCTAGAATTTATGAATGAGATGTATAAGAGATTGTGACACGCCAACGGGGAGTTGTAAAACAGTCGCGGGAGCCGTAAGCAGTAAACAACTGTAAAGTGTTGTAACGAGAGCTGATTGTTATTGTCATCGACCTTGGTAGACTGACGTATGTGACGTAATGTTGTTACGTGCCCGCCTCGGTAGCGTAGTGGTAGCGTTTCTGCCTCACGTTCGAGAGGTCCCGAGTTCGAATCTCGGTCAGGGTGAGTTACCTGGATAAGGTTTTTCCGGGATTTTCCCTTATCCTAAAAGACGAATGTTGGGTAACTCTAAGCTCTATGGACCCCGGGCTAATTTGAGCATCATTTCACCCATTTCATTCATCGTCCGATATGACTTAACGTTGGAGGACGTAAATTTAAAAAAAAAATGTTGTTACGTGGGAATTGATCAATGTATTTCTATGGAAATAAAGAACATTTGTAATATTTGCAACTCGGACTTTTAATTCTACGAACCCACAAAGTTACAATATGTTACTTTTAGCTGAACATAGTTCTCACATTGCTGGGTCTTCCTGTTACAATCTGACTCAGCAAAAATATCCACACATGATTCTGTAGCAGCATACACAGCTCCTTCTACTCCAAACTGGTACTACAACAGGTAAGTCTCCTCCTATTCGTCGTAGCTTTCTTTAGGAATACTTTTGACCTAATTTCCGAAAACAAAAGGTATAAAAATCCTGAAAGGTTGCAGCTTCAGACTTCTGAAAGCGGGAAAAAATTATTAAGGCACTATTTTTGCCCTCAAGGACGCGTATTTCGCACACTAAATCGGATATTTATGTATCGAAAAAAAATTATTGTTACAGATTTAGCATATTTATATTTATATTTTGTCATACTATTTTAATAAATTCTCCAACTGACTTTAGACTTTAAGAACCCAGAACAACTCCAGCGTTAATGTCGAAAACAATCGCGAATAATTATTGTCTATAATAACATAACTCTCCAAATTTTTAAAAATTGTAAGGAACTGACTCGGAAGCACCTGCTTTATAGTGACTTGGCCATGCTGATTTCCAATCTGTCATCCGTTTTTTTTCTGTCACCCTGTTCTTTAGTTTATGATAACCTTTCTTATTAAGGGGTATCGTCAATCCGTATCTTACTAATGCTGTATTAGTGCATATAATACTAGGTTTATGTGCATAAAATTTATATTATACAATTTAGATAATACGGTGATTATGTGACTTTTTATTGAGTTTTCTATAGTACATATTTAAAAAATAAAATGTCATAATTTTTTTAATTGTAGAGTATTATTTAAAAAATCACATATATACATATATTATTTTATTAAATTTGCATCATCAAAACAAAGTGTCACACTCAGAAAGAATGCATAGATCTCTATGTCTCATATGTCCTGAAATATTGGGTCATTAGCGAGGTAGATAATGACTAATTCTATAATTTTATTACATTGCTGATTTGGTAGGATACACGTGACAGAATTCGGACAAAATTCGGAAGTCTGAAGTTCCTATTCATCCATCATACAAAAAATAAACATTACATTACTTTTAGACTCCGGATCCTGAAGTAGTTGGGAAGTTTTGATATCTTGATTCCATTGATATCTACATTCCATTTGTAGTATATCTTGGTGAAAACATTCTCCTTGCTCATAACTAACTGCACCCAAAATCTCAGGAAAGAAGTCTAAGTTTGAATGTAGAAAAACCATGTTCAATGACATCCTACACCATAAGTTTTTGTAGGTATTTAAAAGATCATTGATAAGTATATCGCTAGTTTGCACTTTTATTACCGCTCCTGAGAAACAGATCTGTCAAGTATTTGAAACCTTACCCGGTTTTGTCCATTCCCTTCACAAAGTTTTTCCATGGGCCCCAGTTTGATATGTAAAGGCAGAAGATGCACATTTAAAGGGTTCACCAGTGCATTGTGTTTTATATTCTGCTCACCTGGTTCGACTTATTCTCTCTTGAGTCACTAGCGCGACTATTCCCCAGGCACAGGAAACAACAAAATTCTGTGAATCCTTCCTGTAATCCTAGGAGAAGTCCAATATTATTATAATTCTGACCAACCACATCAAATTAAGCAAGCAAACAATGACCAGCTTAACAATATCAAACAAATGTCATATTATACTGTGACCGGCAACACCACACAAAATAATCGCCACCATTAACTGCGACCCGACACACCACACCAAGCAAATGCCACCATACACTGTGATCAGACACACTGCATCTAATAAATGTGAGATGGTGTGGGCTAGTCGGTGCACTTCGGTAATTACCTATGTTTGCGGATGGTAATACCTGTAGGTAGAAGCGATAGGAACAGGTAATAACACTGACACTAGAGTAGTTACAAAACAAGAATGTACATGGGCTTAGCCAATACAGTGATTGTGCTCTCTTGGCGTTGCCAGTTCCACAGCGAGCGGCCGACATGGATGGAACAGCTCTCTGAAACAGCCTAGTTACTGAGCTCTGTTATCGCTCCGATGCATTGCAGTTATAGTACAAACATATCGTTAAATTCTATATAAGAAATAGTACGAAAGCCGGAAAGCACGAACTGTTTAAACATAATTCTTCCTGCACTGATTCTAATTAGCCTAGGTTTCATCCAAATAAAAGATGGGCCTTGAATCACCTCTACTTTTAATGTGCATTTTGCGCAGAAATTTTAATATTTCAGCAGCAACTTTTTCAAGCAGAAATTTGCGACCATCATTGGTCGTCCAATAATTGAACCCAGGAGATTTCAAAATGTTATACATAGAAGATACAGAGCCCATATATTCTATTTCATCCCTCATTAAACTGGGAAGCCTTTTGGCATTTGGATATTCACTCTTGTCTTATAAATAAAAAATTGTTCTACGTAAAGCACATTTTTGAAAATAGCAAAAGTTGGTAGCATGTTTTTTACTCCTTGATGTTTTGCAGAAGACCTAAATATGCGACGTTCTAATTTGGTGAACTGCTTGGCTTCTTCAACTCTGTTTATCACAGAATGGGCACTCTCGCGCCGTTAATTCTTGACACTGAGCAAAATTTGTACGTTTGTACACTTCCTTAATTGACAACGAATTCCCATGGAAGATAATATTTCTAGCCCTATGTAAAATCGTACGAGTTTTTCAATCACTATTAGGCACACTAGTACTGGGCTTGCTAATCGACATTTTATTAACTTTGAAAAGCAAGTTTGCATTCATAAAAGATCACCAGTATATTAAATGCAAGTTACAAAATGCATCAGCTTGTCAATTTTTCTTTAGAGACCGTTACTGATTCTTTTCTTTGTGGTCAGGCGTCTTATCTTTCGGTATCTCCGAAACCATATGTCCAACAAACATGGGGTTTGGGCAGTCACCCTCAGAAAAAATAGCTCTGTGACCCGAGAACAGCAAAGTAATTGTACAATTCGTATCTTTTGAGTGCGCAAAGAAATTATCCATCGGCTTCAGCAAAGCGAGCGTTCCGTGTGTTGAACTGTACAACGTCGCACTCACCTCACTAGCTAGTCAGCGATAGACCTGCCACTCGTATGCCCGCCTTATCTTCATTCCTATTTTGCAGTTACCCTGATATCGCTATTGTACTTCGATTTTATTTTCGTTTTCACTTTCAAGCATCACTTGCATACGTTGAGAAAGTTCCTGGCAAATTGATCTACAGTTTGCCGCAATATCCGCGGAATTTAACGTTACGCTATTTGCTCTTTATCTTAGCGACGGGCCGGTACTTGTTAATCACAATACTTTTCTGTTTCTCCGTTATATCACTTACTTGAAGCCGAAATCACTCTACAGTACGCGGACTTTTTGTGGAGCATAATTGCACTAGGGAATATGGTTCTTGTACCCAATTCTTATTCAAAATTTCTCGCTGATTCCAAAAATGCTGTATCAGATAACATTTTTGAGATATTTTTATTCTTATTATTTTATAAAGACTTACAGAAATGGGTTATGATACCAACTCATATTAACTTAATTTAAAGTAATAGCCATTTTATTACTAAATAATATTTTTAGTTGTAAAGAAAATGCATGTTATTCGAAATAAGTATACAATTTTTCCATCAAATATGATTTATCAGTAAATCTAATTTTAGAGTATACTATAAAAATCGTATTTAAATGGGTGTGCCCATCTGATATTAAATTTAATTTGACATAAAATAACGAATACAGAACTTCACAACTTATCACAGAAAAGATTTCTATCTGAAGCATTTATCCAGCTCCGTAGCCAACGCCTTATCACGCCCCTCTCCATCTATCCTTCATTTCACTGAGTAAACTGTGTTTATCTTAAGTATTCCAGTGGTTGGTCTTTTTTCATATGTTATTTTGTATTGGAATTTGGATTCTCCTTTCAGTTCATATTTAGCTATGAAAGTGTAATGTAGTTAATTCGCAGCGCTAAAGAAAAGTTACAAATATGGTTAAGAGCAAGCGTAGGAAATATACTAGTGATGCCAATAACTTATGTGTGTGGACAATTCACCGGTAAATAGCAGCGAAAAAAAGTGTTATTAAAACAGCATATTCATTATACTTTGGTTGTGCTCTTGGAGATTAAGATAAGGATTTTGCCACCCCCCCCCCTTCATGTTTGCAAACAAAACTGGTCTTAATTAATGGGTACCCACCTCGATAGTGTAAATGTTAGCGTGTTTGCCTCACGCCCTGTCTCGGTCAGGGATTTATCCCAGGGTTTTTCCTTATCCTGAAAGATGAATGTTTGGTAATTCTAAGCTCTATTGATCCTGGTCTCATTTTACAATCATTCCACCCATTTCATTCTCGTCCGATATAACTTAACGCTGGAGGACACAAATTAAAAAACAATTAATGGCTACATGGTAAACGCAAATCTTTGCCGTTTTCAGTGCCTATGGTGTGAAGAGAACAATCTAACCATTTAAGTGATGTTAGTTTTGTAATACAACCGTAGAAAAATGTTTATCCAGATAACTCACCCTAACCGAGAATCAAGCTTAAGACCTTCTGAAAATGAGGATTTCCCAGACATATGCTAACTACAAACTGCTTCCTTTTCCACACACAATGATTTGTTCGTTCGGTATTCTCTGAATATACATTAAAGCTACTGTTTAATTCCATACAATAAAACACAATTAAAAATAAATCATATAAAAAGAAGCGTAGGTGATGAAAAAGAAGTACAATATCTACATTTATTCCTTCTGGATACAAAGGCGTCATGCTTGTTTTAAATATAGCAATTGTTACATGGTTCACCTTAGCACTAATTTCTGATGGTAATAAAAATGATTCTCCTGGTCAGTCTGGCAAATAGATTTCCCACACATTTGCACCACGCCTGCCAACAGCATCTTCGGTTTCATCAACATAAATCCACTTTTTATTTTAGCCCATTCTTTTACGTATTTGCGATATGGCATCATTTTCTTTTGTTGTAATTTACGTCCGCCAAAGTTAAGTCATATCGGACGATGAACGGAATGGGTGAAATGGCTCTCAAATAAGCCCGGGGTCATGGAGCTTAGAGTTACCGGACTTTCGTCTTTCAGGATAAGGGAATACCCCGGGAAAAACCTTATCCATGTAACTCACCCTGACCGAGATTCTAACTCGGGACCTCTTGAACCTGAGGCAGACACGTTACCATCTGCGCTACCTAGGCCGGCGATATGGCATCATTATAACATTGTGGTAATTCTCGTTTAGGTAAAGTTCTCTGAGAAAGATCTCGTTTAGTATACTTCTGTATGAAGTGCTTAGAATGTGTATTTTCTACTGTGTCCATCGGTATATTTGCACACATCATGATCTTACACAAGTCCTGAAAGAATTCGAACTGAGACGGTGAAGTTACACTTGGCCATGATTGTTCCTCGACCTCTGTTCTTGCTAAAATCCTTGCTTGATGTTTCTTAGTGTCGCAGTGCTATCTCAGCCATTTGGGTTTAGTGCCCTTAATTTCTACATAGCGTACCTTGCATTGGATATTTTCTCCCTTCTGTGAAAATATCAGCTTTTGCTAGTTTTCCGTCCACCGTGAGTTTACGTGCTTCTGACATTTATGTTCCTCACTGTCAGCCAACAGATCACTGTCTCCAAACACCGCCACTCTGCCACTAACAGAGGCGCGTGCAGTGATTGTACGGTCCTGAGTGTTTTGGCGCGTAACGTAGTAGGTTGTATTACATCGCGTAGCAGTTCTTTTTAACTGTGTTCTCCTGCGGGGGTCCTAAATGTCCTAACTCTGGTTATGATTTACCTATTATATGAAATTATACAATACCCATTGAAAATGAAGCGGAGTTCACAGTCTATAACCAGGAAATACATAATAAACATTTCGTTTTCCATACAGATACATTAAAATACTGTATTTTGGTCAAACTGTTAGAGGTACCTCAAAAAATTAATAAAAAACGTAACCACCTTTTCATGCAAAATACAGTTTCTAGAGTGTGTATAGTAGTATTTTTTGAGGATATTGAACTTATATAACTGCCATTTTGTATTTATTCGCAATTGATGCTGTACGCAGACAAAGACGGAACCACGTGAAACTTTTATTTAAAGCACTATTTTTAGCATTAGGTGGACATTAAAACTTTATCTTCGCAGAGATTTGATATCAAAATTTAGTTAAAGTTTCCCATACAAATCCCCCACACCAAAATATCGTTTTCATGGATGTATACTGAGTTTCTCAAAGGCAGTTTTAGCAATACCATGGGTCTCTGAAGACAAGCCTACTGAAATAACACCTATCGAAGAATGTGAATGTTCCAGGGTATTACTTCGAGCTTCCAACTGGTTTATAATAGCAGGTATTTTGGAGAAACGGTTATTGATGTACTCTATCTTATCTTGGATGCCAATATTAGCAGAACATTCCTGTGCAGTGGCAATGCTGCTTGCATCTTCTGCATCTAAGGAGTACAATACTGTTTCATCTTTATTGATTTTTTTTTTTTTTTTTTTTTTTTTTGTTTTGTAATTTACGTCCTCCAACGTTAAGTCATATCGGACGTTGAATGGAATGGATGAAATGATGCTCAAATGAGCTCAAGGTCCATAGAGCCGACAGTTAGCCGACATTCGTCTTTCAGGATAAGGGAAAACCCCGCAAAAACCTTATCCAGGTAAAACCTTATCCTAACCGAGATTCGAACTCGGGGCCTCTTGAACGTGACGCACACATGCTACCACCACGTTACCAAGGCGGGCATTTGGGTAGTATGACACAACCTTTAACCAAGAATCCCATCGAGTTAAAGCTGGCTGAGCAGGTAAAGACAACTTAAGAGGACTTCATGAAATGTTTTAGCTTTAATCGGTGACAGTACAACACTTTCTTTCCGCTAGAGACAACTAGATCCACGCTCCTGTTTCGGCGACACGATGTAAACCCTCTGAATGATAAAGTGATGACTAAGAGTAAAAACTTACTTTTAAATTTACATGATTTGAATAACATAAGTGATTTTAATTAAAATTATAAAATAGGCAAGCAAATCCCGTGTTTCAGCACAAAAGCATTTATAAGTATTTCGCTTAAATATCTGGACTCTGCTCATTTATATATTTGAGACTGCTACATTGCCAGTAATTAGTGGCTAAAGTAAAGCACTAGTTTTAGTTGGCGTTTTTAAAAAAAATGTGTCGCAGTTATCCCAGAGACGTAACATCTTTACATTATTAATAGGACGGACGTGCTTTGTTTTCAAGGTGTTACACATAACTAGTTTTAAGTTTCGCATTGTTGCTTCTGTAATTACACGAATGCTTCCAGACACACTTCATGCTATTCCATTTAATGCTTGGTGAAGATGTGGGTCGGTATGAAAAGTTTTCCTACAATTACAACGTTGATATTAATCTTGATATAAAACATTGCCATCCATTCTGGATAATTACTGATCTTTCTCCTAGGTATGTCAAGTATTAAGACATTTTTTAAAATATATTTTCCTCCTTTCGGATTTTTTTTTATTTGTAATTTACGTCCTCCAACGTTAAGTCATTTTGGACGATGAATGCAATGGATGAAATAATGCTCAAATGAGCCCGGGGTCCATAGAGCTTACAGTTACCCGACATTCGTCTTTCAGGATAAAGGAAACCCCTGTAAAAACCTTATTATTATTATTATTATTATTATTATTATTATTATTATTATTATTATTATTATTATTATTATTATTATTATTATTATTATTATTATTATTATTATTATTATTATTATTATTATTATTATTATTATTATTATTATTATTATTATTATTATTATTATTATTATTATTATTATTATTATTATTATTATTATTATTATTATTATTATTATTATTATTATTATTATGATTATTATTATTATTATTATTATGATTATTATTATTATTATTATTATTATTATTATTATTATTATTACTTTATTATTATTATTATTATTATTACTTTATTATTATTATTATTATTATTATTATTATTATTATTATTATTATTATTATTATTATTATTATTATTATTATTATTATTATTATTATTATTATTATTATTATTATTATTATTATTATTATTATTATTATTATTATTATTATTATTATTATTATTATTATTATTATTATTATTATTATTATTATTATTATTATTATTATTATTATTATTATTATTATTATTATTATTATTATTATTATTATTATTATTATTATTATTATTATTATTATTATTATTATTATTATTATTATTATTATTATTATTATTATTATTATTATTATTATTATTATTATTATTATTATTATTATTATTATTATTATTATTATTATTATTATTATTATTATTATTATTATTATTATTATACTGCTTCTCCCAGTCAGTGCTTAATCTAAGTTCTTTGTCTCTTAGCCTCATTACATTAAGAACATCCGTCCAACACAAGCCACAACTGAACCTACTTTCAAAAGTCGCAAGTTATACCGAATGTATATTTAAAAACTTGAGTCCTTCGTTCGCTTTCGGCTTAACTATAAACAAACCGACCTCTCTTCCTACCCAGATGTTTACAGCAGGTTCAAACTAGGTTGAGATAGATTATAGCTGGACACAGAGTATGAATGACTTCAGATGTACAGCACGATCATCAAATGTGCAAACGTCGAAAACAACGTGATGTAGTACCCTGGTAACTAGTGAAGCATTGGCCGACAAGTTTATTCAGACGCAAGGTCAAGCTGTAGTATAACGCGATTGTTTCTCTGGCGGTGAGGCGGTTGTCATGGTCAGGCTGTGGGTAATACCTAGTGATGGGCAGTATCGAATGATTCTAAGAATCGAATACACTTAATTCGAATACTTTGAAGAATGCAAGTTCTCGGAGAAATCACTCGGATGACATCACATGCTGCGAATCGAGAACACTTTCCTGCATTCGAATGCAAGTTCTCGGATGACGTCACATGCTGCGAATCGATTTCATTTGCTTGTACTCGAAATCAAGGTCTCGAATGATGTCACATGCTGCGAATCGATTTTGCTACAAACGAGAACTTTTGCTTGCATTCGAATGCAAGTTTTCGGATGATGTCACACGCTGCGAATCGATTTTGCTACAAACGAGGACTTTTGCTTGCATTCGAATGCCCTGAGGTACTCCTGCGTTTATGGCATAGGACTGAGATAGGATGCCATCCTTGACGGCTACGAAGGATCGGTTTCGTAGGTAGTGGTGTATTAGTCGTATTAGATATGTTGGGATATAACGAATGAGGCCTTCGTGCCACACAGAAACGAAGACCCGGAAGATGTCGAGGAAGACGGTTGCAACGTAATGCCGAGTGTTGAACCCTTTTACCACTTTGTCCACAAGGCGAAGGAGCTAATGAGTTGTGGGGTGCTGCCGCCGGAACCCAAATTTTTCAGGACGTAGCACTTTATGGAGGTCCAGTATACTTTGAAGAGGCTGCTGAACAACTTCCTCAAACAGCTTGCTGATGATCGGAAGGAGGCTGATAGGCCTATGGCTATTTAATTGCATTAGGTCATTTCCGAGCTTTGGAAGTATGGTGATTCTTGCATGTTTCCAAGCTGCCGAAAAGTAAGCCAGGAGCAGCAGACTGCTGAAGGAATGAACCAATAGAAGGATCCAGGATTGTGGTAGTGCTTTGAAGGCGGCATAATGCAAATTGTCAGCGCGTGCCGCTTTGTATGGCCATACAGATGTTATGTTACTTCTAACTTTTGCAATGGATGTTTGTTTGTTTGTTTGATTTTTTTTTTTTTGTAATCTACGTCCTCCAACGTTAAGTCATATTGGACGATGAATGGAATGGATGAAATGATGCTCAAATGAGTCCGGGGTCCATGGAGCTTAGAGTTACCCGACATTCGTCTTACAGGATAAGGGAAACCCCGGAAAAAACCTTATCCAGGTAACTCGCCCTGACCGAGATTCGAATTCGGGACTTCTTGAACGTGAGGCAGACATGCTACCACTAACGCTACCAAGGCGGACTAGTGGCTGTTAAGTTCACCTCATGTGCTGTATGTGGAACATTGAGGTAAAGTCGTACAGTTGATGCAATTTTCTCAGATAAGTCATTATCTTGTGATTCTAATGTTTGGAAGGTAGAGGCTAGATCAGAAAAGTGATCAGAAAAAAAGTTCTGGAATGGATAGAATTTTGGAGTGACCTGTTCTGGAGGATTGCAATATCCAGCCTATCAGGTAGACGGCGATCCCCATAAGTGATGGTGGGTGACAATGGAGCATGTGCAGCGTGGTTGTGCCGTTCCAGCTAACGCTCAAGCACAGAACCTCTGTGGTTGAGGATGATGGAGTTCCAGAGAAGAAACTTGGCATTAAAATCACCCATGGCTATGCTGGATGAGCCTGAGGAGAAGATGATGTCCAGTTCCATTTCTATAATGGGCCAGCCTGGTTGTATGCAAATTGAGAATGATTTGAGGGTTCCTCTGTTGGTGACCACTTGGATTTCAGTTGCTTCCAACCCGTCAGTAGGTGTTAGGTATAGCCTATGATGCTGCATTGTGCAGCTGATGTAGTAGATGTGCCACCATAACCGTCAGCTCTGTCAGTTCGGTTATACATTCTCTTTCGGATGGAAGCTTTCTGCTGGAAAGATACGTTTCCAGCACCAGAAATGTCTGGACATTTTTGACTATGAGGAAGTTGGTAGCTTCTCTTAACTTATTCTTCAAACCGTTGGCGTTACAGGAACATATTTTGAGGTTTCGGAGGTTTGCTATTATCTTATTGCTGTTCACTATACTGACCCAAGAAAGACAAGACGGTGTGGGCAAGGACAGTTGAAGGGGGAATAGAAAATGGTCGTTGAGCTAGGGCATCAGCTCTAGCCCTATCTTATTGCTGTTCACCATACTGACCCAAGAAAGACAAGACGGTGTTGGCAAGGGCAGTTGAAGGGGGAATAGAAAATGGTCGCTGAGCTAGGGCATCAGCCAAAGCTATGGCAAAGTCTGTTTGTAGGTATATGGGGATTCTTCCCTTAAGGCTCAGGAACTGAGCGTTGGGGATAGCAGCACTGTGGAGAGAAGATGTGGGGATGGTAGCGGTGGTTGGTTGATGTATTGCCACTATTGTGCTGGCTGTCTTATTACTGAGGGTAGGGGTATGGGTAGAGCTGCCGGAGTATTAGTCCAGGTGGTGATGCTTGTGGGTCTGGCTGCTGTGTTTTGGGTTGGCTTCATTGGTTTGGATAGGGTAGGGCCTGATTAACAGAAATCCCTTGTGTCACGTTCTCCAAGGAAAGTTCCTTGGGAAGAGCAGTGGATGCGGTGTTACTACCAGATATTAGAGTCACGAAGTTTCTGAGGACAGTAGCCTAGCTGAAAACTCACTGGCGGTGGTAGCCCTTGTTAACGAGTACCCTTGAAGGCCTCTTTTGAAAGGCCTAATAGATTTGGTACCTTCGGAGCTGAGTCATTTCTTGTGCGCTGCCAGTTATTGTTGAGGTGCATTTCCACCATAGCTTCCTGCCAAACCGGACATTGGCGTAACGGCTGGAGTGATCACCTCCAGAATTGTAGCAAGTTACTTTGGAGTCAGAGATACCGAATTTCTGACAGGCCGTCTCTGACCGGGCTCTACACAGTAAGCACAGAACGATTCCTGCCTGCAACCTGTTGCACTGTGGGTTAATTGATCGCAGTTGATGCACTGAAGTAGTCTGGCAGGTGGGCGGTATGGTTAAACTCTGATAACTACGTTGAATATCTTTGTCTCCCTGTAAATGTCTGCAGAATATGGTTCCTTTCGGCGAGCCACTCTGAAGTGAGGTAGCAACTGGATTGGGTTATTATGATTTGAGCGCAGTTGGCTCACACGTTCAACTGGGTATGAGAGTGTTTTAAGAGATATTGTGACATCTTCCTCGGTGACATATATAGGAAGATCTTTTAATGTTACTCACAAGAGCTTGTCCTCAGGTAGCAGTGTTGTCAGGTATTTTACTTCGCCGCCAGTGCGTATGTTCCGACTATTTCTGTGATCTTTTGGGGTGGCAGATTGGATGGCTATGGTACCACTCATATTTTGTACCGTGTATGATACGTTAGGTTGGGAAGTATTGAGGAATGATTTGAGTTCTCGAATCTTGATGGGGTCTCGAAGAAAGATTGGGGTTGTCCTTTGTGAACGGGGAGAAGTAAGTTTGGAGGGGTTGGTAGCGTTATTCTGGATTGATATAGGTGTTACCTCATCACTGGTTTGTTGTGTTAATGAGGTGTCAGGGCATTTTCTTCTACTGGAGGTGGGCTGGTTAATATCAGCTTCCTCCGGGACCTCCATTTACAGTGGTTGGAAGCGATTTTCTGCTGTTTTAGTTCTGTATTGTTTGGAGTGATATGATGAGGATGAGCTCGGTCTTTTTTGGTTTATTTGTTTTTGTTTTGTTGAGTGTATCTGCCACTATTCTAAAGTACTTCTCATCTTATCGTTAAGGAGAAGCTATTTTGTGATGGCTTCTACACGGATGCGGTTTGCCGTATAAAGCCAGAATTCCAGAGGAGCTGTGGTGTTATTTCTATCCTTGAGGATTTTAAAAAAGTTTTTCGTCTGCTTCTTCTAAATAACGCAAACGAGCTTTCTTTTCCAGTTGCATTCGCTTTGGAAAGAGGAATGATAGGGTCTGTGATGAGGGGCTCTCCCAGAAATCTGCAAAACTCACTCCCAACCAGATAGCAATCAATATTGGGGGGGGGGGATCTTCCATTCCCATATCATGATTATCTGCAGAGGCAGTGGCAGCTTGATTTGCAGCGGTTGGATATTCTAATTCCCAATTCATTTGTGAATTCATCTTATTGCAATCGTACACAGAAATCCCACATGAACACAAATTCTGACCCCAGTAAACGTCGAATCAGGAGGGTTAATGCAAGGATCAATAGTAGCACCGCTTTCGGGATCACGGCGCGGACATGTATAGGTTGGATTTAGCAAGAATAAATTGAATTTCTCATGCTTTTAAATGTTTATGTCTAACTAGCAGAGACAACCCATGAGACTACCTAATTCCCCTTTGACCCCTGGTCTACTAGTTGTTGAAGGAAATAATGAATACAGCTATGAGTGTACAGAGACATGTTTCATGGTCATGGCTGTATACCGGCTAGGAAGATGTTCGAAAGTAAGTAATTTTATACTGAAATTAGATAAATATAACATTAGAAATTCTCAAAATAAAAATTTGACTCATTAATGGCACCAGCCCGCCTCGGTAGCCTAGATGGTAGCGTGTCTGCCTCACGTTCAAGAGGTCCCGAGTTCGAATCCCGGTCAGGGTGAGTTACCTGGATAAGGCTTTTTCCTGGGTTTTACCTTATCCTAAAAACGAATATCTGGTAACTCTAAGCTCTATGGACCCTGGGCTTATTTGAACATTATTTCACCCATTCCATTCATCGTCCGATATGACTTAATAAATTGGGGGGGGGGGGGGGGAAGCGCCAGGAAATCACAGTGCGGGCAGGGCTGGCCTACAGACTCGTGTAACTCAGTATCAAATAAGAAGCACATGCTAGTAACATAGTGGTTCCTTTTCTGAATTTAGGTTGAATACTGAAGTTACGCCTATGCTATTTTTGTAAATTTAGTTAACTAATCGCAGACAAGTGTGATTGGCAAATATATATGTATCTGCACTTAATATGATTCACTGCTGCAAGCAAGAACATACAAGCTGCTTATTGGTTTTTTAGGTCAACGTCAATTAGTCAATATTTTATCACATTGATTTCTTCTGTGTTACATCACCCATGTCATGAAAATTGAAGAAAGAAAAGGAGACAACCTAGTCACATGCTAGGTCAAACTCCTGTCAATATTCAGAAGAGTATTAAATATTTTACATAAATTAGATACTGACTTTCGGAATAAAAGCTTCCTCTCTTAACGAGACCCGCCTTTCAAAATAACATACATTATGTTCGGTCTTGACATTGAAAATATAATATATTATTTAACAGTGAGTTTATAAATTTATTCCAAATGAACTGCCATGTCATTGAACATGGTTTTTTCCTGCACTCACAATTTGCCTCAGATAGACACTGAACAGTGCTGTGCACCCTGCTGAAGTACATAGGTTTATCAACATATTTTCGGAAGAGTGATATGCTAAATGGATTACGGTATAGTCTGATTTAAAACAATATACCAAATATTTGCACGTTTGACCCTTCGTTTTCTTAACAAGAACATATAAGGTTTTTGATGGATAGAGTCAACATGAAAAATTCAATGACATGGCCGGGATTTGAACCACGGAACTCCTGGTTTCCGTCCAGTCGCTCTAACCCAGGAGATCCGTGGTTCATATCCCGGCCATGGCATTGAATTTTTCATGTTGACTCTATCCATCAAAAACCTTAGCCTATATACGACTGGTGTGAAGAAATGATTACTTTCCATCAATTAACTTAAATATAAGGTTAATTTTGCTTTTCTTAATTTTGATTTTCAGTTAATAATGTTAATAAACGAGCCCGTTGATTGAAACTGCAATGTGCATATTTTATTTTTATATAGGAAGGTTAATGTGTTTCAAATGGGAAGAGTTCTCGACTGTAGCCAATCAGATGCGTTAGGGCCTTCACCGTTGCCAACTCGTTATCTCCACTCGTTTTATACTTCCCTCTCTCTCGCACACTTGCGAGTGTTCGTGGCGCTAGACGTAAGGGAACGCAAACTGAATTTTCCAAAGTTTTATAATAATGCGGTTGTTGAAATCACAATTGCGACATGGATATTCGTATATTACGCAAATGTTTTAAATATTTAGTTTAAAGTAAATTATAGTTTATGAATTACTTATTTTTCTAATCCAACGAAAATACCAGCGGTGCAGCCGTATAGCTGTGAATGTTACATACGTTAAGAGATAATTCGTCATTGTCATTGTCTTCAACGTCTGAGTACTGCAAATGATCATAGGTTCCAAAATCTTGTTGCGTGCTATTTCTTTCCAAAAGTCGTCTTCTTGTAGTTTATCTGATGTCTCAAGCAGTTTTCTCAGTCTTGTTGTGCTCCTTGTCAATTTCTTTGAGAATAAGTCGTTCAACGTCAGCCAGTTTAAAAATACTATTTCTGTTTGCAACATAATTTGAGCCCACATTAACTCTATTGGATTGTTCTAGCAGTAGTAAGGGGGGGAGGTGGATCGCGTCTCATTGATCCAGCTGATACACTTTTTCGCAGAAGAGTACCTGAATAATGCTGCTTTGAACTCTCTAGAATAAGTAGAGATTACGAACCATTCATAAACAAAGATATAATGTGACCAGACACGTTCTGCCAGACTAGCAAGAAGTGTATCGTTTCCTCTCGTCGAATTTAACAAACACCTTGGCTTATTCAAAGTACATATTTCTTTCATCACGTCATTTCAAATGTTTACGTTTCAGTTCTCAGTAATTTCAAATATACGTTCACGCATGCATGCCAACCAATAATGATATTCATTACAGTGCTTACGTCGCAATGCATTGTTATTATATAATGTCATCTACTTTATTTATTTGTATTAAGATAACTATTTGAGCTAAAAATAATGGATTTTTACGGTTATGTTAAATACATTACTCTATCCTTCCTCATGGATCTGTTTTTGCAAAATCTGAATTTTTGTCTTAGCGCGAATAGTATTTATTAGAGATTGATTAGTTTACCGCTCGTCATACACCACATAGGGGAAATGCAATGCGACAACAGTGCAGGACTCCGATTGGTTGCTCACCTAGTAGCGCTCAAGGACAAACACCTTCCCATTTGAAACACATAATAGATCTATTATGCCTATGCCCCAATTGGGACATCCCCGGGAGGACGATTGAGGCGAGAGGAGACAGGGAGGCCGATCCAAGGAGTCACGACGGTGTAGAGGGCAGGATCCATACATTTGAGCAGTTGGAAACTCTCCAGCAGGCAGGCCAGTACAACCGCCCACCGGTTCCTGAAACGGCCCACCATTCCGGCTCGGAGAACGGAGACCGTCCTACAGGAGGAGCATATCATCCTATCATGTAGCGCCGAAACTTCGGCCCACACTTTCTACGCTGAAAGAGACCACCAAATGAGAGATGGTGCGAAATGATAATGGAGATGAAATAGATGGACAGGAAATTTGGGGGATGTAATTAACCTACCCAGCATTTGCCTGGCGACCCGGGAAAGCCTCCGAAGAAATCCATGGGTCAGGTCGGCCAGCCACGGGAATCGAACCCGCACCTCCCGAACGCGGACCACAGATGAAACCGCCTGAGTCATCCCGATCGGTCTACCATTTACTGATAATGTGGTTATCATTTTGTGCTACATCTAATTTGAAAACTGCTGTCAAACCAGTACTCATCTCTGCTTATAGTGTTTTATTATGTTAAGTAATTGCATTCATTGCTAACCGTAATTCGTAGAGTAATAACCAGAATAAGCAATTTCAAATCATCTTTAAATGTTTACTCAAAAAGTTGTGCTTACCAAGCTCAACATTTCAACAACAGAATTCCAGGGAGAAGTGTGAACATCTGATGTATTGCGAAATAAACAGTATCGTACTGTATGAGGAGCAGGACGACAATAATTTTGAATATGTTATGCATGATGGAATCAGCACAACCTGTCTAAAGGATGAATGCAGACGTTCAGCTGTCGAAGCTTGTACAAAAAAAAAAAAAAAAAAAAAAAAAGTGGCATTACGTGATCATTCCCTGTACCGTTCGGTAATACTGAAATGCGGCAGGTGGGTGCCTCACAATGGACGGGGTCGAATCACGACAAAATGCAAACACCGCCGCTCGAAGTCATACGCTCACATATTAGAAAATTAATGCTCAATATGTTACAGTTTTGTAAAGAAGAGAAATGTACAGGTCTAATTCTTCCATTAAACAATGCTATAAAAGTGACAAGAACAGAACGAACTGAGGTTCAGAATTCAAAGGATACTGGAAAAGAACTTTCAATATTTGGTAAACATCGCCCACATCCAAAAAGATCCGAACTCGAAGAATTTGAAAAATGTGTTGTGTGCATTTAAAAAAAAAATACAAATAAGGTTTAGATGCTTTAAGGTTACAAAATCTCTCACTCGTTTCTTCACCAGGCATTTAATTTACAAGCATTTGTTTCTTTTCTGCTTCAGTTTGAGAAATATTTCCAATATTTTTTTTAGAAGTAAAGTAAGAAAGTTTCAGTCTGAAGTTCTTTCTGAAAGTGATTTACTTCGTTCTGGAAACTGAATATAATCTGAGCTGGATCTGAAGGAAACTTATTTTGAGAGATTTAGTGATTGCAAATGTTGAACATGCGTGGAAAAAGTCTAACAATTACTGAGAATGTTTGAAATTAACGAAAGATTTGTCTCGTTCTTTAGGTAGGTAATGTTTTTATAAGCCCTAGTAATGGAAAGAAAACTTAATAAGGACATTACTTATCTTGCTAAACAGTACTACGATACCTTCAGACCATTCATCATCTCACCGATTTATTTTATGAAAGTTTTAATTCTTTTTGTGTTTTGGTACGTGAGCGGATGTAATTAATAACTCTCAGAACTGCTTCCATAACATGTTCATATTCAACATTTTTGTCTGATATGTGACATAGCCGACATTGTTGCGGCAGTAACTAATGGCTTACATACATGTATTAGTTTTTCAATGCCACAGTTTTTGAGAAACCGTACAAGAATGGCAAAGGAGTCGGACTTCATAAAAACCAAGCTCCACGATGATGTATGAGGCCCGCTTTCGGGAGGTCTCGGGTTCGAGTCCAGTCAACTGTCACCTTTAACCATGATTTTCATGTGTTTTCCCCGAGCCAGTAAGCGAATGTTGGGGTAGTTTCTCTTCTACCACGTCTTTCCTGTAATTCTCTTCCTCTGTTTCAGTGTTAAGAGAACAAGGCGACTTTGTAGGTAGTGGAGGTGTGCTTTGTAAAGATTTCTCACTGGCATCAGTCGGACTGCTAAGAGACCGCCTTCCGGGTGCTCACTCAACAGGCTTCCTTTCAGGGAACCTCCGGGATTTGGAGGTTTGTGTGGCATCCGAAACGTTCAATTTGGAAAATTTTAATAACCTCGTGATGTTTGCGCACATCTTCTCCCGAATCTGGTGCCCTATCGGGTGTCTCCTTCCAGAGGCTGCATTCGAGGCTCATTGGTCTACCTGCGATGCTCTGCCACGGTTTCGGCGGCCCATCTAGGAGATATACCTCTACCCGGAACATAGAACTTAATCTTATACCAAACTAGTTCCCTACCCCTCTTAAGTAATTGAATACTGTAACAACAGATCAAACACCTTGGTTATGTGAGTATTTTATTTCTTATCGCGCATGCTTTACTTGTATTTCAAATGGAAAACTTCACTCATCGTGTCTGTTAATGATCTCGGACCATCCAGGAATAACTGCCGTCCTAAATTCTCCGCCTCAGCTGGAGAAATAATTAACACAAATGCTCAAGAAGTGAACCGCGTCGCTTCTGGTATTTGGAAACATTAACGTGGGCATACTGGGCATACGTGGGCAAATTAACTTTTATTTCACATTTGGACCGCTGTGTGTTGTAGCCTTCTCTGGTACTTTGAGTGTCGAGAAATACTTTATCCATTACGGAGATATAAGGGAACCTGTTAAAACTTCTCGCATGTATATAAATTTGAGCTCTCCGGTAAAGCTTTTTGAGCACCTTTTCAGTAGTTCCTGAGCTATTATTTCTAGCTATTGTTCCGTCGGTACTATAAAATCCCGTCTTATTTTTAAAAAGTAAGCAGAAAATTCTATGATGTAAATATGAATTAAATTTTGAGAAAAACGTCAAAAGAATAGGGAATATTTTTGACTCTACCTTAAAGCAATGTTTTATTTCCTCTACCATGAACATAGCAGGCAGAGAAGTCATTGCATTCCACCCAAAAATTCTAAACGTAGATTTTAGCGGAAGCCTATGTTTCGAGCTCGTCTGAATTCAAAGGAAATATTTTTTAGAAAAACAACTGTGTGTATGTGACTTAATAGCCTGTGAGATTCTTGTTTTCGAAAGGATTTTGTCTAATCTTGTACACTAATAAACGTTAGGGACAGATGAAGACGTGCCAAACAGAAAAGTGTGTCTCTTTAAAATGCACAGTATTTTTTTCCCCTTAAAATTTCTAGCGATTTGTATGGCATAAGCCATTTTTAGGTTTTCGTTAGTAATGATTCGAATTGTTCAATATTTGAGGCATTCTTTTAAATCCTGTCAGCATTCAATTGTTTCTGGCAACTAAGTGGAAAAGTATGGAATTTTAAGGCTCGCATACAGTAAGTATAAGAAGTGTTCGTAACATAGTAAATCACACGGTAGAAATATGGTAAATATGTCAATAAATTAATCATGTTCAGTATAGCATTTGTGTTGCATTTGCTCATATAAAATATCACAAAATATACAAATGATTTAATAATCTCTCCCCTCATTATAAACAAATGTTAATATTTCTCACAAAAGTGATCATACACCTGAAATTTACCATACTTAAATATTTCGTAGGCTTCCCTTTTACTTTATAACTATCTGTAGTCTCCGTGACATTGATTCCACTAGCTCCGTAATTAACTTTGGTTTAATTAAATCCCATTCTATTTGAAGAGCCTCTTTGAAGCCGTCTTTATTGAAAATGATGTGCTTTTTGATGTTCTCTAAAATCGACCACAGGGTTGTTATCTTGGGATCGACTTAGCGTTTGAACTTGTCGTAGTGTGTTTTAAAGCAGCCACAAGTTAGTATTTTCAGCCGTATGTTTGGGGTCGTTGTCCTGCTAAAAAGTAAAGTTGTTCTCAAGACCTAGTTTCTGAGCACTAGCACGAAGATTTTGCTTCAAAACATCCATATACATTTTACGGTCCATCGTTCCATCGATAAGGTGCAGTAGGTGCAGTCGACCTATACTCATCCACAGGAGAGAAATTCTCCGAGGGACGAGACGCAGGGGAGTTGGCGAAGGTTCCCACACCCACCCTGGACAGGTTTATGAAACCCCATGTCAGTACAGTTACAGACCATTCAAAAACATTCTGACGGCTTCTACTTTTGTGAATGAATCTTCTCAGCTTTAATGTACAGAAAGAATAGGGCGCATGTTTTTTAACGGTCTGCTCCTTGTATAGCAAGCGTTCTCTGCCACACACATTCGCTGTCCTTGTCCCACAGCACATTCCTTACAGGGATTTTCTTTGCGTTGCTATACTATACTCCTGAAGAGCTCATACACCTCCAAGCATCACTGAGTCACCTCCATGATTTAGTGTTTAGACACTAGATGTTTTGGATCTATATCCTGTTGTTCTTGCGGCAAATCATATACCTATATATATATATATATAACTTCACTGCCTAGGACAAGGCCCGGTGGAAGCGTTTGTCAAAGTTATTTTTTTACAAGATAATCCTAAATAATTACATGTCAAACCTAACTAAATTTACACATCCACCTAAGTAATAATAATAATAATAATAATAATAATAATAATAATAATAATAATAATAATAATAATAATAATAATAATAATAATAATAATAATAATAATAATAATAATAATAATAATAATAATAATAATAATAATAATAATAATAATAATAATAATAATAATAATAATAATAATAATAATAATAATAATAATAATAATAATAATAATAATAATAATAATAATAATAATAATAATAATAATAATAATAATAATAATAATAATAATAATAATAATAATAATAATACCAGCAATAATACAAGCAATAAGAATGCGCTATCGGAACAATAAATAACATGTTTCGAGTGCACTATCATAGTAGTCATTCAATTTTGAATTTTTTTCTAGTAATAATACAATATGTATTTACACACTCTCCTGACTATAACTTTTCTGTTTAAAACAATTCACACTTTGAGGCAGTATCTCCAGTAATTCTGCAGGTATTTTGTTCCAGTCCTCAATTGATTTGTTTGCAAAGTAAAATTTACCTACGTCCGTTTTCTGTATCCTATTTCTTATTTTCTTGGAATGGTCATTTCGCTCCCAATATAATGGAGTTAATAACCGCTTCATTATGTCCTTTCCACGCGGAATTCCCCTTATAGGCTCTAAAAATTGCACATAGCCTTGCTCGTTTTCTAACTTTTTCTAATGTTTCACAGTAAGTAGCAGTGCTGGCATGATTTTCTAATCGTTTACCTCGATCTGCGAATTTAGCTGCTCTTTTCTGAACCCTCTCCAGTACTAGTTTTTCCCAGCACGCAGCGCTATATTCTTATATTGGTCGTACTAGGGATGTATAAACTAAGTTTCGCGACTTTTTGTTGCTGGGTTTCAATATCCTCATAGGTCTTCCATCTAATCTAAAAACCTTAAACTTACTCTCGTTATAAAAAAAATAACTCTTTTCCAGAAGTTTGGTGCCTTATTTCGGTGCTTTTTTCCAAATTTAATCGCTTTATTATATTTCTCACATTGACCCAGAACTTCTTACGGGGTGCTCGACTGTGATACACGTTTCTGGATAAACATTGCTCACAGTACTGGCCGAATGCCAAATCCGCAACTAGCTTCACAGCACTAATTTTGGGTTCTTTTGTTATTTACCGTATGATAACTCTTTTATCATGCTCTGTCGGCAACTTTGGTCTTCTAGTCCGTGAACAGCTTATAAAATCAAAAATCTGACAAAACTGTCTACATAGTGGGGCGAGGTCTATAAACAAGTTGATATATAGCTGATATATTTGTTGCAGCGATTTGCATTGATTTTGTAGTTTAATAATAGTTTTCTTGTTTTTTCGCTGGGTTTCTTGCGATTATTCTCCATTTTGACTTTCCTGTGTGTTTGTTCTCTGCTTATTGACGATTAACCCCATTCCATTTCTTACCACTACCATCGAGAGGTACTGCTCGTTCACTGACGTTTTAGCTAAGGGATTGTGTATCAGGCAATATTTTACTGGCGGGAGGGGTATAAGTATCACCAAACAATTTGGCAATCTGTAGTTTTCAAATAGCAAACTAAGGAGCGAGTCACTCTGTTGTGATGATTCCCGTCCACCTCAAACCCTGGCTCTTGGTTCTGCTGCAGCAGTAGGAAACTCAGCGTGCAGAGAGTTGATCCCCTGATACTGTTACACATCAGGTTATATCACTATTAGTTATAGGCATATCACTGCAGTTTTCTAAAGGCTCTATATCTGACATTTCAACGTCACTATCAACAATGAAGAGGCACTCGTATAAAACGTTTCTCTTCACTTCTAAATAAAAACTTCTGTAAATGCTAGTTTGGTTATTTACAATAAGTAACTGACTATCCTCACTGACAGAGAGGATAAACTAATGACTTGCTTCTAGTGCTTAATGGAGAGTGTGAGGCATGAGGTCCAAGACAGTATTTACAACCCTTGCGGACATAGGTTCGTTCACCACTTCCAAAGAATTTTTCACATGCCAAATTAGTAGTAACAGGGCTTATTTGGAACAGAATGTGTAATTTCGCTATATTTATAGTTCTAGTTGAAATTTCAAGGAAAATGTTTAATTATATTTTACACTTTTGCCTCGTGTTTTACTCATATGTTCCTCATTTTTACTGTTTTTTCTTGTTGTTGAGAAAAAGAAAGATTATAGGGGCTAAATTTAGTACAATATAACAATATTCCCAATTTTAATTAGATATTCCTAAATTTTGCTCAATCATTCCAAGGAAAAACAACCGAAGATGTTTTAAACCATTCTAATTTGTTGGATTTAATAGATGAAAATGAGTCATAAAGTGTAAAAAAATTAGTGCCTGTGATATATTTGGGTATGTTGTTGCATTTACCAAACATTTTCCTTGGGCTTATTGAGAAAAATTAGGAATATCTTATGAAACTTGGGAATATGTTATATTGCGCTACATTTGAACCATATAATCTTCCTTTCTCTAAAAGTAAAACAGTTAAATGAAGAAAATATAAGGCAACGGTGTAAAATATAATTCAACAGTTTCTTTGTAATTTCAACTAGAACTACATAAATATAGCAAAACCACACATTAATAAGTCTCACCGATGAGCTTTCTAGTTCAGTTCCAAATAAGCTCTGTTACTACTCAAATTGTTTGGCGATAACTATACACAGCATGCTGAACCTGCACCGCGCGTGCGCGCACAGTGGGAGAGAGACCCCCCTTTTTTTATGATGCTCAAATGAGTCCAGGTCCATAGAGCTAAAAGTTACCCGACATTCTTCTTTCGGGATAAGGGAAATCCCTGGAGAAAACCGTATCCAGACAATCCACCCTGACCGAGATTCGAATTCGGGACCTCTTGAACGTGAGACAGACTCGCTACTACCTACGGTACCGAGGCAGGCGGAGTCGGATGATGACAAGCCTAAAGCTGTCGACAGTGAACTCACAAATAATACCGGCAACAGTGAACAGCTACCTGCTTGGAAGGGTACCCTATCCCACTAGCTAAAACGTCGCTGAACGAACAGTAAGCAACAAACGAATGTTGGCTATTTGTGCCTTTGAGATAACTTTCTCGAAACACTACTTCAAGTGTAGGATCATTTTTTGGTCCCTATTCTAGGCAACTTTTGGCACATTTTATTTCATCTTTAAAACTATACTCATCGTATTGCGGTTTTATTACTGAACTTAAGCAGAGTAGTACTTCGTATTCACGTATTGTATGTTACATATTCCATGACAGCCGTGCTTTTTAATACCCGTTTTATGCCGAACAATATACGTACGTGTACAAACATTATTTATACTCGCGTGTCGCGCCCAGTTCTTAAAAATTTGACTACAGCTGGTTTCTTTGTATCTACAACTAAATGTGTAATGCAGCTATTCCTGGCAAGACTTATCTCAATTAAAATGAAGTAGATACGAAAATAGAAAGTCATAAGAATAATTTGCATAACCGCTAATAGGCGACAGAAGATAGAGAAGATCATGTGATGTAACACATCAGAATTTTTTATGGTAGACTTCTTGCATATTCTGAAAAGATTTGAAAGAAGCTTTTTAATAATGTAAAAGTTATCAAAACTACACACACACACGCACATCTGCCTATCTGTCTACTCTCATAATGTGCAGTAGAATTTTTATGTACATATTTACAGTTTTTCGAATAAGAAACCAAAGATATAATACATAGTTTTGGTGTAGTGTAGTGTTTAACACCCGCTTTTACTACATACGGTACCGCAGGCGATGACACTGATAATACATGAAACGAAGATGGAGCACCGGTGGAATGAGATGGCGGGGGAAACCGGAGAAAACCCGCCCCAGTACCGTGTTGTCCACAACAAATCTCACTTTGCGGTCGCCTGGGATCGAACCCGGGCCGCCTTGGTGAGAGTCAAGTGATCTAACCACTGAGCCACGGCGCGGCTCATAGTTTTGGTGTTGAAAACTTCATCATCATCATCATCATCATCATCATCATCATCATCATCATCATCATCATCATCATCATCATCATCATCATCATCATCATAATAATTTCGTTATCACTAATTCACAACTTTTGTTGTGTCTTATTCAGCAGCTCATAAACTTTCTCGCAATGTGGCATGTTTGGAGTAGTCTTTTTTAATTATGCCCTCGATAAATGAAATGATATTCAAATGAGCCCGGGATCCATGGGGCTTACGGCTACCCGACATTCGTCTTAAGAGATAAGGGAAAACCCCGAAAAAATCTTTATCCATTTAACTTACTCTAACCGAGATTCGAACTCGGGACCTCTTGAACGTGAGGCAGGCACGCTACCATCTGCGCTACCGAGGCGGGCGTGTGGAGTAATGTTTCTCGTTGTATATTGCTGATTATCTTCACTGGAATTCCGGTGTCTTGAATGTTCTCTGCTAAGAATGTTGAGACCACAGCTTCCACTGATGTAACTATTGGTATAATTTTTACACTTCGTAATTGCCAGATATTTTTGATCTCTAATGCCAGGTTATGGTCAGTTAGAGTCAAGTATGTAACTCCATATACATTGAGTATCTCCAACTAGGTGGTGGCACATCATTACACTTTGTAATGAGGAAAAATGTTCGTATAACTTCCATATTCATCTCTGTAGTCCATTTTTCCTCCTCGCTAGTTCTTTTCTTCTAACAGCAGTCCTGAAATCAGGCTGCAAGTTGGAAGTGGCAGTATATTCCTTCATCGCCTCTGGGTTTTATGACTATTATCATCATTATCACCATTATTATTATTATTACTAGTACTATTATTACTATTATTGTTATTATTGCTATTATTATTGTTGTTGGGTAGACTGCTAGGCCGGATAATTCATCGTCACGTGCCTCCAGTGGTCGGTGGAGGCTAACTTCAGTGTTGATCAGCAGGTAAACTTGACCTTTGCTTTCACTAGGCTAAACTAAGCGATCATAGAGTTTTCTTCCCCTTGCCTCTCCAACCCCCTCGTCTATCGGAAAACTTTTGCACGCGTGGGCACCTATGCGCACAAGTGGGGCACCCTCGGTAGGAAGGATGAGATGAGAGAAGACAGAGGGTGACCGTCCCAAGGATTCACGGCAGCGCAGGGGGCAGGGTCCCTACAATTGACCAGTTGGAAACTCCCCGGCAGGCAAATATAACATACATCCCACCACAGGCCCTGAAACGACCCACTAAGCTGGTCTGTAGACTGGAGATTGTCCCACCGGAGGAGGAAGTGTTTATCAGTAGGATATCATCCTGTCATGCAACGCCAAGACACCTGCCGACATTTCTACCTTGACAGAGACCAGAGATGATATAGAATAATAAAAGAGGTGAAATGGAAGGACAGACAATTCGGGGGATGTAATTAACCTACCCAGCATTCACCTGACGACCCGGAAAACCCCCAAAAAAACAGCGGTCCGATAGGCCGGCCACGGGAATGGAACCGGACCTCCCGAATGCGGGCCACAGACGAAACCGTCTGAGCCATTCCATTCGGTAATGTGTATTGTTTAACGCCCGATTTTATTTCATACAGGCGGTGACTCTGATTATATAAGAAATGAAGATGGAACACCGATGGAATGAGATGGCGGGAGAAACCGAAGATCCCGGAGAAAATCCGCCCCAGTACGTGTTGTCCCCACAAATATCACTTTACGATCGAACTCGGGCCGCCTTGGTAAGAGCCAGGCGGTCTAACCACTCAGCCACGGAGCGGCTTATTCCGCTCGGTAGCATCACAGGAACAGAAGATGACGAAGGTGGTGTTAGTGATGATCAGACGCAGAAATTTCTAAGGACTAAAGCCAGAACAGAAGGAAATACGGTGTCACTAAAATATAGGTAAGGGTGTCACAGACCTCATCCCTTGAACATATCTTTGCGTTTACATACAGCACTCGTGCCGGTTTTTACATGCCTGTGTTTGTCACTTATTTTATTTTATTTTTGCTTCCTTTGTAGTGTAACGGTTTGCGTGTAGATTAACTTGAAACAAGTTGTTTAAGTATTTCTATGCCCGGTGATGATGATCATGATAAAATTGAGTGGTTTCTGAGAGTGCTGCCCTCGTTCAGACATAAGTACATTTCTTTTCTACGAGTACGTTGTACCAGTAGAATTGATGTTTTAACTGCAGACATGCTCTTAATTACCACGTTGCCAGTCTCTCTTAATTGGCATTTTGCCATCGTAGCTCAGGGGTTAGAGCGTCCGGACGGAGAGCGGGAGATCCCTAGTACAAATCCCGGCTATGACATTAAATTTTTCAGTCTGACTCAACCTTTCCAAAACTTAGTCTACACACGGCTAGTGTGAAAGAACAATTAATTTCCATTAAGTGACCTAATAGTGGCTGAACTCTAAAGCCCGGGCTTAAAGTACTTGCAGCACAGTAAGTCGCTATTAAGATAGTTGTCTCATGTGCATATAAGAACTCCTAGTAGTTTACCGGGAAAAATACAACTCAGTTGGAGAATTAATATCGTGCTGGTACGTTGCTATGGTAGCTCATTGGTTAGAGCATCCTGTCGGAGAACAGGAGATTCGTGATTCAAATCCCGGCTATGGCATTGCATTTTTCAGTCTGACTCTACCTTTCCATACTTAATAAGAGTTTTTGAGTTCGTATCCTATTAGAATCAGCACTTTAGGGGAAATAATTAAAATCCCAATTAAGGCTTAAGGTTGTCACACTTCAAGTTTGGTTAGCGACACCAACGTTCTTGTACGAAACGGTAACATAAAAATTAAAACACAATGTAAAGGTATCTGGTATTTTCGGCTCCAGGATAGACCGTTATACATTTAAAGGTGTAACGAAAATTACCAGAAACATTCCAGATGAAATCTGATTTGTTAGATTCACATTTCATCACAGTTTCGTTTCATATACAAGAGGGACACAGGAAACCAAGTCGATGCCCGCCTCGGTAGCGTAAAGAGTGTCTGCCTGACGTTCAAGAAGTCCCGAGTTCGATCCTCGGTCAGGGTGAGTTATCTGGATAAGGTTTTTGTTTTCGGAGCTGTCCCTTATCCTGAAAGACGAATGTCGGATAACTCTAAGCTCTGTGGACCCTGGACTCATTTCGCCCATGTCATTCATCGTTCGATCTGACTTAACGTTGGAGGAGGACATAATGTAAAAAAAAAAAAAAAAAAAAAAAAAAAAAAAAAAAAAAAAAAAGTAAGAAAATCCGAATCGAAGGTTAGATGTTTAAATATGAGTGAGGTGGTGCAGAAGACATATTGTGAGGTTCTGTTTGGGAGGCCATGGATTTGATCCCCGCGGCCGGCTTAATGATCCATGAGTTCTTTTTCCCGAGATTTTTCCAAGGTTGCTAGGTTCCTTTCACTCCCAGATTTTCCCCGCCCTCCATTTTGCCTCCCTTCTCATTTCACTCCACTCTTCACCCATTTGTATCTTTCAGAGTTCCAACGTGTCGACAGGTATGTAGGCGCTGCATGCTCCTTGTAACTCCGTCCCCGAAACGAAGCGTCTTCGATTGTTTCCCCTCCTTGTGGGAAGCCCTCATGCAGTTCTATATTACACCGCAAGGGCCAGAGGTAAAAAGGACTACGAAGGCTGAAGTCCCCCTCCGCTCTCACTCTTACTCGCCCTCCTAGATGTTTAAAAGGGAGTCGTTTTAAGCTGGACTTTTAAGCGAGCGTAAGCTTGCGTTCTTGAGGTGTGCGGAGCCTCATATGTTGAGGGACTGCCCCAAACCTCCAGAAGAACCCCAGTGCGCGAACTGTAAAGAGCCCCACGCCAGTGTCTACAAGGGCTGCCAAACGAGGCAGCGCATCATCGAGAGCCGCCGTCAGGGGCATCCCGAAACGGCCACTGTCCGCTCAGGGGCTGTCTTTCGCAGCCGCCCTGAAGAAGGCTGAGAGCACCTTGCAGCAAGCTGAAGCCACGACTGCTGCCCCAGCTGCAGCCCCTACACTACCGCCTCCGACCGAAATCAAACCTGCACCCTCAGAAAGCAAGGGGAAAAAGAGCGGGAAAGTCGCTAATCCACTCCCTGCTCAGAGAGGCAACAGCTAGGACCAGCCTGAGGCCCCGGGCGCAGCTGATCCTGCACCGCAACCAAAGCCGTCGGTGGAGCCTGCACAAGCAGCCGCGGCGGCACCAACCAACCCAGCACCACAGCCCGCCATCTTCGGCGGCACTGTGTCCCAGACGGACCTGGACGATTTCCAGGCGCTCTCCCTGTGGTTCGGTGACCTCATTCAGCGAACCCTCCCTGCCCTACGCAATTGCAAGCTGCAGGTCGAGAACCCCACACTCACTCCCATGCAGAAGCACGCCATTGTGCTAAGAACGCTGGAGGAGCGGTTCCCGGGTTCCGCTAAGTAATGATCTCCAGACTCGTCCGGAGGTCACTACGATCCGCTTTCTGGAACGCGAACGGCATCCGGGGCCATCACCCCAGCGTCCTTGAGTTTGTGCGGCCTTTTGATATAGATATTCTGATGGTCTGTGAAACCCATCTGAATGCTGCAACTAACTTCTCACTGCCTAGCTATATCAACCATCGGTCTGATCGGGTCGGCCGACGGCGTGGCGGCACAGCCATCTTCATCAGAAACCACATAACTCACTCCCCATTCCCACTCCCCCACTCCAGCACTTGGAAGCCTGTGCCATTCGGCTTGCCATTGGTGGGCTAGACACGCTGCTGGTAGTGGCCTACGATCCTCCTGATGCACGCTTCTGCGAGGTGGACTTCAACCTCCTTCTCAACCTTCACCCAGTGGTATGCATCGCAGGCGACCTCTACGCGAAACATACCCACTGGCATAGCCGTACATTCAACATCAAGGGGCGCGGGCTCTACCACCTCATCAGCGGAGGCCATTAGCCCACAGAAGAGCTCTGCCGTTCTGCTGGGGAAGGTCCTCCGCTGGCGTCCGGAAGGAGACCTGCGGTTGAGGCGGAGAAGGATCCCTTGGATCCGATCCGCCAAATACCTGGGTGTCCGACTGGACCGCGGCCTCACCTTCACCCCACACGTCCGTAAAAAATCAGCCTCGACCATGCGGCGCTCAGGCAGTTGTACCCCATACTCCGATCAACCATGCCCACTCGCCTGAAACTACGGGTGTATCGTGCGATCATCCCGCCACTGATCCTGTATGGATGCGAGGTCTGGGGCTCGGTGGCTCGTACCACCATCCGCAGACTGCAAGCCGTGCAGAACAGGGCTCTTAGGATGATCTACGATACCAAATGTACGTTTCCATCACACATCATACACACCCATTCTGGCATACCTTACGTTGAGGACGTTGTGCGTGAACGTTCGCACACACTGTATGCCAGACTCACACCTCATCCCAACCACCTAGTTAACACACTAGGTCAATATGACCACCGTGCACCTAGAAGGAGAAAGAGCTACCGCCTCCCCAAGGACACCCTTGGGTGGTGAGCCCAGCCTCTCATCACTTCACTGCTATATTCTGCCTGTCCCGGCCATACTAGGGCTGGATTTGACTTGTCGGCTGACCCCCGCCAGTCGAGTCCCCTCCCACCCGCTGTGTGACCGAAACACGACCCAAACATAAATGTCCCCCAACCACCCTACCTCTCGCTCCTGGCCCCGCCACACTGGATGGACCCCTAGCGTGGCGGCATCGGGCACTGACCTCCTTCCTGGACGCTCATCCCGCCGCCAGGAGCACTAGCAGAGGTCGAATCAGGTCCACCACTTTACATAAGACATTAAAGCTTAGTGAAAAAGACTAAATTCTATACTACCGCATGGGTAAATCCGCTCAGTGAATAGGTACCGTGGCGCTCTGTCCAACGTCCGGGAGCACCCTGACGACTTGTTCTCGCTCATGGCTCATGGACGTTTTAATTACATGTTTTGTCCATAATACCGCGACAAACAGTTGATTGGCGATAACAATTTTAAAAAATTACAAAAATACTGGAAATTTCAAAACCAACAGTAACGGTAATGTGCAAAATGGTTGATGCCGTAATAAAAGTTATTTGAAATAACTTGTGTGAATTTAAAAATACGCACATTTTTGTACATTAGGTTTAACCGTATTCCAATGTTTCCCAGTTACACACAATGTGTTTTGAATGAAGAGGACTTCACAGAATATTTCCAAAAAAAAAAAAAAAAAATGCATGATATACTTATGCTATGTAAATATGTTGAATATATGGTAAGTATTTTATTCAAAATCTAAGAACATTTCCGAAAAAAAAATCGGAAAATTTTCCGCACGAAATATAAGTTTGGGTTTGATTTTTTTAATGTTTCTGTCGTAGTTTTTGGAAAGTGCTGAACTTAAATCCTAAGTATGCTGTTTATCTTAGTTTTCATTTTGCAGTTATGCTGTTCAAACCCCACACACGGAATTTTTACTAAAATATCATTTTTTTTAATTCAGGGGACCTCGAAACATGCATTGACGGTGAACCGGGGTGGATTTTTTTTTGTAGTTACGTGATAGTTTTATTTTAAGCGTACATAGTAGAGTTCATATTCATTCATACTCAATGTTTCTCCTTTGCTCACTGAGACATTGTTACTAATTCCACTTAACAAAACATTAGAAAGTTGAACCACGAAAGATTTCCCTGTTCCTGAGAGAATCGATTGATGGGTACATCCAGGTAGTTTTAAGGGAGGGAATAGACTGAAAGGTTCTCGAATTTCACGAGTAGTGGTAACCAACAAGTCGAAAGCGAAACGAAGTAGTGGGGGGAGCGTGACTAAGGGGTATTCTCCTTTGGTTTGCGTGCACTACTACACACTAGCGAGGCGAATAGCACGTGCATAGTGAATAATTTCTCGGAAGCAGTCGGCCACGCGTTACATCAAGTTCATGGCCCTTCTCGCAAAAGGACCTTTTTCCCCTTGTCGCGAGGTCAAACATTGGCGCGCTCCCAATAAGGTTAATTGCCCCGCATTAGCAAGGACGGTAAATTTATTTTTAATTAGTGAAAAGAAGCGATGCATCTGCCATGTCTGAATGAAGATTAGTGCTTTTGTGAAATCCGCACCTGAAGGAAGGACACGAACTCCGGTTAGGTTGGCAAACGTGATTCATTCCGGACTTCTGTAACTAACATTTAAAAGTGAGTATAACAGCTTACAAGCATTTCAGAAACTATACAAAATACCTGCTGCCTCAAACTTCAACAATAGTGTTCCAGATTGAAGCAGACTATAAGTACTTTTTTATTCTCTTGATGTTAACCGCCACAACAACGTGTCTAGGAATTGTTCCACTTAAAAATTGCCAAAATTCATAAAAATATATTTTAGTATTATTAAGCACTGTAAACCTCCTTCACTGTAAAACTACTTTAGTTTTATGTAGCCTTTTTAGCGATATATCTTTAAAAGCATGTCAGATGGTAATTTAAATGTCTGTCTGTAAGCAATAGTGTGTTTGGAATTTCTGTTTGGGGGCAGGTAAAATTGCCTGAAGTAGTCTCCGAATTTTCATGTGAACTTTAACAATAAATTTAGCATTAAGCAATAATATTTCATTTCAACATGAAATATTTATTATAAAGTACAGTTGTAATTCTTGTTTTGTTAGAACAATAATAACCCATAGCCTAATTACTTATCATAATTTATTGCGGCATGACCCTCTCCCGAATTACGCGCTTGCCTGTAAGCCTAGTTTGCTATAAAGTTGTACAAAAACGACAACTTTTGCCAACATTAAATCATTCATTAGAAGCCTCAGCTATTTCAAATACTAAAGTACCTAGAGAGGAGCAGGAAAACACGAAGGAGGACCTGTTAATACAGTAAATGTTTTCAGAGTCAGAAAAAATGTCATTTTTGCGTTATTACTTTTAAACTCTCTTCTCGGGCTTTCATCTGTCGGCACATTCTCATTTTCAAATTGTTCCATACGATGTACTTTTTGGTTGACATTGATTAAGTTTTGTATACCTTCTTGTTAACGCAGGATAAAGAAAATTATAGGATGAAATTTTGTTAACATGGTTAGTTGTGACATTATAAAACATCGATAAATTGTTAAGCAAACAATGGAAGTCTCATATTTAACATTTACTTTCTCACTAAATGGTATAATAATTAAAATATCACGTCGAAAATTTATTAATATACATAGTGTGATGGGATTAAATATTAAGAACATTTTTAAAACAATCATTGGTGGAGTAATTAAAGAAAATATCAAACAAATCGAATTGATTATTTGAAATTTCACCGATGGTAGCATTAAGACATTGGCTTAAACACAACTGTTCTCTGGTCCCATGTAGTTAAGGTATTTCCTTTGAATTTTTCAATTCATTTAAAATCTAAAATATTCATTTCCCTCGGATGGGAAAGTATATATTTATATTGTTCATTAATAAATACTGCTCAAATTGTTTGATAAAAAATGTGGCAAACAAAATATGTCATTTAAGCATACTTTTAAGCATATAAAAAGAATATGCATTTTGCATATAAACCGGTTTCTATTACGTACAGAGGTATATTCTAAAGTTTCCTATCCTATACTTGAATCGTTCCTGACCAGTGTGTGTGTGTGTGTGTGTGTGTGTGTGTGTGTGTGTGTGTGTGTGTGTGTGTGTGTGTGTGTGTGTGTGTGTGTAAACTATATAAAAAGGAAAACAAAGGAGCTTATCTGTAATTTATATATACATACGAAATATGATAAAACAATTAAAGGGAAATTTTGAATTTCTCGGGCTTTTATACATCCGAGGTTCAAAACTCTCTTCTTTTATTTTGTTGTTACATAAGTTCCTGATATGTTTTTGCATGTTCAGTTGTTTTGGATATTTGGTTTGCTGTTGACAATCGACAAAGTTTGCTCGGCTAATTTTTACTTAATTTGCATTGAAAGTTGCGTGAAGAATTAAGTTTAACATCACATTTTAACGGTTCACCATGGCTTTTGGCATATTAACTATGAATAAGACAACAGTTTGTGAGTGGTAGAAACGTTTCGAAGGGGTCGAGATGACGTTGAAGACGACGATGACCACTCTGGACGCACTCGCGCATCATTTACTGAACACAATGTGGAAAAAGTAAAGAAAATGATTCTGGAAAATCTCCGAAAAACCATCAGAGAGATTTACCAGTATTCTAGCAAAACCACTGGTGGAAATTGCATCCCGATAATGCCCCCACTCACTAATTTTTTTGGCAAAAATAAAACTATTATCTTCCTTCAAAGATCACATTTTCCAGACATGGACACATGTGACTTCTATTTCCGAGGATGAAGAGAGCCATGAAATGACATCGTTTTGTCACCAACGAAGAGATAAAACATAATGGCTAAAGAAGCTGAACAGGGTAACAAAAAGTGTGTTCTAGAAGTGCTTCCAAAATTGGAAGAAGTGCTGACACAAGTGTATTATATTTGAGGGGGATTACTCTGAAAGGGACATAGTTCATGTATGTATAAATAAAGATTCTCTAAGAAAAACAACAATTCCAACATTTTTATAGTCCTGGTTAGGTATATTAGAAAGTAGAACTTATTTTCCAAATGTGTGGAAGGAAATTCTTAAATCTTCGGAAGATGTCTGATAAGATTGAATGTTGAATATATTTTGACCATTTCGACTTTTAGTTCCTGATCGTCTCCTTTCGCCCTCTCCATGCGCATAGACATATTTAGCCGTCACTACTTATGAAAATGACATCAACGGAAATACGAGTATAAAATCGATATGCATTGTGGTATGTTTTGTTTAAACAATTGCTTCCCAAATTTTCCTGCTTGCTGATATGAGGAAAACAAGGCATTTGGGAGACAGGCTATTCTTCCTTAGTCTACATAATTGGCGGTGGATTTGTATTAGTTGTTACTGAGATTGGATTCTAGTTCGTTAGCTGTGAGAGAAGGCTCATCACTTGGTGTGGTGCTGTGTCCCAGATTTCACTGCGTCTGCTCACTGAACAGAAGAGTTCGATTCTCTGCTTCGTAACTTTATTTCCCCAGAATGTATCAATCACAACAGCAGTGGCGGCAGTTATACAACAGAATAAATATTATAAGGCCACTGATTGTAAACAAAAATTGCTTTAGAAAATAGTCCACCCGTCTGCGCGTGTGTTTAAAAACCGAACAGTATAATAAATATCGAATTTGCTATTTAAGGTTCTGTGTCTTCCAAATATGAAACATGAAGTTTTTCAAGAAAATTCCACACCCCAAACTATCTTTTAAATTTGCCAGAACTTTCAAAGTACTCATAAATGCCTATAGTGGTTTTGATTAACATTCATTTTCTTATTATATATCATGGATTTTCTGGGAACACCTAGTGAATGTCTCTCTGAAGAGAATTTTCTATAATTTTAGATAACTGGTATATTGTAGGAGAGAGACAAAAACACACTGAACAAAAAAGTAATATATCTCTTCAAAGCACATTTGTTTCATGTAACTTGTTGGTAGCATAAATATTTTTCAGGATATCTGTTATTACTCATATTATTTTTAAATTACTTTTCAATATTTACGTCATTTCAACAGTGGTTTTTGGGATGTCACAGAAGTATGATTTTCTAATATCTTACATTTACGTAATTTGCTCTACCTTTTATCGTTTATTTTTGTGTGGCTTCTAAAACTATTCTTATTATTAACCAAAGTAAGCCTTTGCAGAACTGGCGTCATTGCACATTTTGTTAAAAGCTCAAGGGGATACAGGAAAGCTACTCGATAGTCAGATGGTAAATATGGATTCTATAAGTGGTTTAGAAATTCTTTACATAGTCTTTCTATATATACATATTACAACGATATCGACTTTCTTAGAAAAAGAGACACAATCATATGGATTTGAAAACTAATAATGCAGTGGTACATATGAATGCCACCAAAATGAGTAAGTACAATTGACTATAAATGAACAGTCATATATCTATTGTTGAAGCCGTCACGTTACTCCGTGCCTGGCACAAACATCACGCTTGTGTGCTGTCTATTCATTCAGTATCTGAATGAGCAGCTAACATGTCAACAGGTATTCATATCTACATTTTAAAAGACCTCCGCAAAGCGTTAAGGCAAATGCCTTGGTGGACGCCTTAAAATCCACTATCTTCACCGAATAAACTTGAAATTATGTTCTCAATTCGATAACATCTCTTTTCGAACTCTATTTATATTAGGCGAAATGTTAATAAAGACTCCTAAGTGATGAGATATGCACGTGAAGATGGGGAACACCTCGCTCGCTACGACCCGTCAGTTTTGCTGTGGACTATCACCCCCGGTGGGAGAGAGAAGAGGTGAAGGGAGACAACAACACGGCAGAGAGCGGGAATACGTTTACGCCAGAGGTTCTACTCCCATTAGTCCTGGAACCGTAGGAGCAAGGACCCGGGCCTCCTTCTACCCGGGAGCCGAAGTTCGGGGGCTCTTTCCATAGGGCAATATCTGGAGTCTAAAAAGCCCCCCCCCCCCCATCGACTCGAAAATCAAGACGGGTGGAAGTGGATACGCCACTTACGTGCGTCAACCCCGCAGGGAAGACTACCGAAAACCTCGGTGGGGCCGAATGGTGATCTAGCACACATTCTACTAGCTCTGCAGGTTAGTACGCGGGACTTTAAGGGCAACCCTCTACACCCTCCGGGCGGCCGTAGCCTGGCCGGAGGTACCCAATTCCCCGTGGGTGTCGGGAACACACGAGTCCAACCCATTCCGAACAACTCCCCAACGGAAGGGGCTCGGCAGTTTGGCCCGAGGTTCCTCTAGTAACGTCAGAGGTACCATGAGTGCCAAGGGTCCGCAGCGCCCGCACCTCGGCTGCTGAAGGGGACGGACCCCTCCCCTACGGGAAGAGCAGAAACACGTTCCCCAACTACTATTTCTCTCCCCGTGGCACTACAGTCTATTTCGGACCAGGGCTTGCCAACCCAACTGCCGGCCGCACTCCCACATTCACAGGGTAGAGGTGAGCGATCATCCAGGCGATATGGGGAGGAGATGTGGTCAGCATCTCGGCACCTTCAGCCGGAAGGTTGGCTTTCATGACTTACCTATCGTAAGCTCCTCAATTTCCTCACGATGCTGAGTGGGCACCGGTCCTATGCCCGGTACTTAAAATTCGCACCCCGATCGAACCCGGGCGCATTTCCTGGCAGGGAACCAAGGCATGATGCCCTAGCCCACTACGCCACGGGGCAGGATCATCAATTACTATACCGATTAAATATATGATGTTACTAACTGATGATTCAAGTTCTGTGAAATCCTAAATAAACATGTATTTCTCGTACTTATTGTTCAATGTCCTGATCTCGTGGATGTTAAATTGATAAAACTATTGAATGAAATTAATTATTTTATTACTTTAAAATAGTATACACAAATATTCAGCAGGTGCATGGTATCTGAACAGTAAATTCGTTGAAAGTTTTGGAATATGGAAACTAAAACCAAATTTGTTTAAACAGTGGTGTTTAAGATTCAAACATGGACAAGGTTCCAACGTATTTGAATGACTATTGGGCCTTAATTCCGAAAATGGCACATAAATGTCCAAACTAAACGAAATATTTGTATTTTCTTTAGGGTTTTAACAAATTTTAATTATTTATTGACTTTAACTGAAATAATTATTTCACATTAACCTGAGTGGGACAAAGGTCAGAGAGGAAGAGTCAGATTTAAACTATTCAAGTCACGGTCAGGATCTTCGGCGGGGTCACTGCTATGCTTCCTATACACTTCAACAGGACAGCTAAAAATATGTGGCTGAGACTTAAATTTACTTCCCTTTAACTTAATGTGCTTTAACGTGCATATTTCCAACGTACATTGTTTCATTTTACTGCGTTCTAAAGATTAGTGTAATTACCTTCTCGCTTAATAACGCATCCTGTGTGCTTCACGTTTAATATCCCAAACATTGCTTGTAATGCTGTTTACTTTCTCTACTATATACTTATAATAAGTAGAGAAAGTATGGCATTCCATTCAAAAATGCGATACCAATATTCCACCAGAAATACACGTTTTGAGACTCCCTAAAAGGGTCTTTGCGTGTATTATCTGTCTAGCTGTGAACATAAGAACTAAAAAACGATGATTCGGTTAAATAACAAACCTGGTATTTCAGGTTAGAGTCGTACTGGAATGGCATATGAAAATGTTCTCAAAATAGTTCTTACAGGTCTGATTTAAATACTCTATGCGTAAGATATTTTGATGTCAAATGAAATGTATCGATATTTTGAGTTTTCTGGGTTAGCGCGTCATTCATTCTGAATGACTTTTGCAGAACTAGTAAACCCAAGAAATTGTGTGAAAGGCTGTATAATTTTGCTCAGAGGCTTCTTTAAGCGGCTTCAGGTGTCCTAAGTATCATAAATCCAAGACACGGAAGATTACCTTTAATTCCCATCCGAGCCTATACTTAAGGATTTTTACCCCCCTACCAAAAACAATCCAATTGACCTCCGTCGGTTTGAACCCGAAACCGTTGAGACCAGAGAATACCATAAGATATAGAGAAAATGTTACTAAAGAAAAGCTCAGATCCTGTTAAAATACGCAATTTATACCAACTAATATTTTAAGATCAGCTCTTAAAACACGCGACTTTCTCTTAAGCCTATTTATTATACCTTTTTATTTTTTTTTTTCGGAGGAGATTCGATGTTGTGACCAGTCTTGGTCTTTGTACTTTATGCCCCCAAGTGGGGCATCCCCGCGAGGAAGGATGAGACGAGAGGAGACAGAGGGCGGCCGTCCCAAGGAGCCAGTGCAGTGCAGAGGGCAGGATCCCTACATTTTACTTGGATACCTCCCCCGGCAGGCCATGACAACGGACACTCCCCCGCACTGCGGTTCGAAGACGGTCCCAGCAGTCGGGTCGGAGACCGGCAACCGACCTACCAGAGGAGGAAGTGGTTCACTCAGAGCATATCATTTCGCCCTGCACCGCCGAGATTCCCGCCGACACTTCTACCCTGAAAGAGACCACCAAATGAGAGATGATATGAAATGATAATGGAGATGAAATGGAGGGATAGGAAATTCGGGGGATGAAATTCGCCTACCTAGCATTCGCCTGGCGACCCGGGAAAATCCCCCAAAAGAACTGTGGGTTAGGTAGGTCAGTCACGGAAATCGAACCCGGGCCTCCCGAATGCCGGCCACGACGAAACCGAACGAGCCATCCCGCTCGGTTATTATACCCCTAGTCCTATTGTACCTGAAAGGAAAAACGTAATAAAACAATTTCTGTAAATGTTGATAGAGTGATAAGCGGCTGCACAAGTAGTTTTTGAAGAGTGCGTAGAGAACCGTGTGAATGTAAAGCGTAATACTTTTATTTCGAATCGAGGTGACCAGTGCAGTATAAACTGCGACAATTTAAATGTTTCAAAAGAAATATGTTACTTTTAATCATTAGTACGATATAAACGTTATCAACCACATTTCTCTTGGAAACGTATTTCCATCATATTCCTGAAGTTAATGACTTCCTGCCAATTCCACATTAATTACGGGAATTGCGTACCTACTTGAGGATTTTTCTGGAAAGGAAGCTTCTTCGATTTATTTCAAGAAATTCATCAAGGCATGCCTGAGACCCGTACCGAGATGGCAAGGCAGTGGGGAAATTCCCTTGTTTTTCTTTCGTTTTTTTTTTTTGCAACTGAGTTCTTTTGAATCGAAGTATATGCCGTGGTGGAAAGTGAAAATGATTCACACGATGAAAAGCAAATACACGAGGATATGTAATTTTAAAATTATTTTAATCCTTTTTATATATTTTTCTTGCTGTATTACATTATTTGCAGTGTACTTGTAGTTACGGGTACTGATGATATGTTGTTTCATGCTAAAGTTTAAAACTCTGAAATCTCTATCTTTTCTTTCTTTTTCTTTTTTTCCATTATTCCTTGTTCTTTGTTTCGATTTTATAGCTTTAAATTTGTTTCAAATTTGATGTTTCTGAACAGCTGAAATTATTTATATTATTTTAATAGACGGAGTAAAATAGTTATTATTAGAATGACTTACATCTGTCTGCAGTCCTTGCAGTTATTATTGACAAACATTACTTATAAGGTTTAGTATTATAGCATACTGCATTTCAAAGTAAGTGTGTGCAGACCTCTGTTGTACGAAACTCTTACTCCACCTTCTTAAACCCCGGCAAGTATGTAAGTGAATCATTTGATTTTTAACAGCATATATATTGGGATTGAACTGGCAACTACAACACTCAAAACTCTCCTTGTTAAATTCTGACCCTCTCTGTAAACCTCATCTTTTCCTGTCTGCAGTAAATTAAGTGATGATCGAAAAGAGTAAAACGAGTTTATTACAACACTGCAAATTCACACAAATGTCTGCCACTAAATTGGCTCATATTTGCACCCTATAGATGTTATGCCATAAACATATTCCTTTTACTGTCCACCAACGCAAGGTAAATCCCTGAAAAGAATGTGCCACCCAGTTCCACACTTACACAGTGGAAGGACAGCGAATGTGTGTGACAGCGAACGCATGCTACACAAAGAGTAGAAATATTTTTAAAAATGCACCCTTACCACTCTGTACACTAAAACCGAGAAGATTTCTTTACAAAATTAGAAGACGTTAGAATTTTTTTGAATTGTCTGTAACTGAACTGACATGGGGTGTCATAAATCTATGCATGGAGGGTGTGGGAATCTTCTCTAATCCCCCCCCCCTGTGTCTCAGGCCCCGGAGACTTTCTTTGCTGTGGTACACTGTAGACAGTTCGCGGTGAAGGTCTAACCCGAGTAGAAGCCCCAATGCTATCTAAAGTCTGTCTACTCAACGCAAGTGCACGGCGACCACTTTCTTTGAGGAACCCTCATAATCGTTTTACAACATGGACCCTCCTCCTGACGGTCCTCTCTACAAGGTTGCAACAATTTAACATCACCGTCTTGCACCTAATGAAACAGAACAACAGGAAGTTGGAACTTTGGCAACTGAGACTCCACGCGGAGTAGACATGCAACTGTCATTTTCAGAAAATTGGGGTTGCTATTGGTCCCCAACGTCAGTGTTCCATTTCTGAAGTGTGGAGATAGATTTATGACGGTCATTAGTGGGCGGAAAGGTCAGGTCCTTTGAGGTCCCTTTGAGTGGGAACTGCACACACGTTAAAAAAACAGACTTTACCAGGGAAAGGGCCCATCAGAGGGGCCCTCCTCTCCGTCGATCTTTTCTTTGATCATTCGTGTCAAAGCTCCTGTATATGACCTTCAGCGGCTACATTGTTGTTGCTACAAGGCGAGCATCGTTACCCAGTCATTTGGCTTAGTAAATTTTAGGTCAACGCTCGAATATTAATAATTTATTAAAAGCTTACAACTTATGTCAGACATAAAGATATAAAGTCAGATATAAAGATCGAGCAAGCATATACGAAAAAAAGAGTGTAATTTTAGCTTCAGTTGTTCGGCATTTATACGCAGTCATATTTTAACTGCATTTGGTCAGAAATGAAGTAACCTTGAGCTGTCAACAGAACAGTGATTATAACCTATTTGACTGTACCGCTATGCTTCGCCTTTCTCTTAGTGCACCCCTAAATATTCTGACCATGGGACAGAACAGGTAGCTAATGTGGAGTTCTAAGAAGTTGTAGAAATTCGCAACATGTCGCTAAGTAAAGCAAGTGATTGTATTAGTGAGAGGAGAAAACAAAATATAAGTGTTTTATGTAGTCAAGCACGACAGATTTGTTTATTCGGTGTGTCAGGTTTTTAAAAGAATCTTAAATGGCACAGGAAGGTGCAAACTTGATTTTAAAAAGTGTCAGGAGTTAACTGCTCAGGCGTATGGAGTGAATCGAGGCTCTTAGGCAACGGGTTGAGGGTCAGAAGTTTCCTGACGAGAGATTCCGGGGTGAGTGATCAGCCCAACACCGGCAAAGAGTAAGACTACCGAAAATCCTGGGTAGGGTTGCCAGCAATCTAGCAAGCCTGCTACGAGTACTGGCTCTCCAGGTTAGCACCGGAAGACACACAACCCCTCCTAGACATTAATGCTCAGACGTAACCAGTATGGTATCGGGAACCGCTGCCTGGTCGAGACCAAGACGATCCAAACAATTCTCCAACAGGAGAGGCTCAGATGTACGTCCCGACGTACCTCTACTAACGCCGGAAGCACCAAGAGCTCTAGGGGCCACAGCAGTTGAAAGTATTGGAATCTCCTCCCTACACAAACTGAAACTAGAACTTGTAACCCGAGCCACACAAATTAAAAATCGCATTAGATAGCACTAATGCGGCAACATTTTTATGCCATTCCGTTGTTCGAACTTCGGTTTCAAATCCAATATTGTGGCAGTTAACTTTTGTATTTGCAAATGTTTAATAATTCGACTTGGTATAATTAAATTTTACATTTCATTGTGTCTTTTTTTTTTTTATTATTATTATTATTATTATTATTATTATTATTATTATTATTATTATTATTATTATTATTATTATTATTATTATTATTATTATTATTATTATTATTATTATTATTATTATTATTATTATTATTATTATTATTATTATTATTATTATTATTATTATTATTATTATTATTATTATTATTATTATTATTATTATTATTATTATTATTATTATTATTATTATTATTATTATTATTATTATTATTATTATTATTATTATTATTATTATTATTATTATTATTATTATTATTATTATTATTATTATTATTATTATTATTATTATTATTATTATTATTATTATTATTATTATTATTATTATTATTGTAACGCGACCGTAACACCCTGTAAAGCAGCTGGGAGCGGAAGACGGGGGAGGTCAATGTTAGCTACGCCCTCCCCTCGTTTGTCTTATAGTGGTGACAGGGACGACTGGGGAAAGAAACATAATTGTGCTGTCTGTTTCTCTTCCACCTGGTTCCAGAAATTACGGGATCTTTCATCATCTGGAAACGTCTAGAAGATGGCGAGATGCTTATAAAAAGGGCTGCAGCTAGTCAGTGAGTGAGTCAGTCAGTTGGTTAGTGTGTGAGTGAGGACAGTTCTTGGTGTAAGAAGGCAGTGTTAGTCAGTGACGTGTTAATGAACGAAAGGATTGTGCAACGGAAGACTGTACGTAACTGGTATGTGCATCGGAGTTTATGTAATCGCAAGGACAAGTGAAATTGTAACGGACGGACTGGTGAATCGTAATTGTGTGCATTACGTAATTTTGTGTAATTGGCAAGAGTTAAACTGTAAGTCGGTGGAAATAAAGCACATTTTGGAGTGGTGTAATTGGACTTTTTATTTCACGAACCCACAAAGTCACACTATTATTATTATTATTATTATTATTATTATTATTATTATTATTATTATTATTATTATTATTATTATTATTATTATTATTATTATTATTATTATTATTATTATTATTATTATTATTATTATTATTATTATTATTATTATTATTATTATTATTATTATTATTATTATTATTATTATTATTATTATTATTATTATTATTATTATTATTATTATTATTATTATTATTATTATTATTATTATTATTATTATTATTATTATTATTTTAATTTTACGTCCTCCAACGTTAAGTTATATCGGACGATGAATGAAATGGGTGAAATGATGCTCCAATGTGCCCATGGAGCTTAGCGCTACCCGACATTCATCTGTAAGGATAAGGGAAAGCCCCGGAAAAATCTTATCCAGGTAACTCACCCTGACCGAGATTCGAACTCGGGACCTCTTGATCGTAAGGCAGACACGCTACCATCTACGCTACCGAGGTGGGCATTAGTTTCTTAGACGATCACATTCAGGTCGTCATACTTCAATTTATCACAGTGCATGATCTAATTAACGTATACCTTGTGTTGCCAGCCTTGTACTTTCTCTGATCTGAATTGTCATTATTTTATCTAGGACTGGATAATCAATAAAACAGAGGCAGATGGGAAGAAAGATGGACTTGAATTTCAAGGACTAGACGAAACTCTGAAAGCTACCGTAGGGATAGCATTGGAATTGCTTTCCCCTCCCACATATTCGGAAAACGGAATGATTGCATTGACTGCTGTAAGATAAGCGCTGATGGCGAATGGACAAAACATCAAAATATATACACTCTCACTGCACATGTCTGTTCATCTCGGTCTATATGGCATTTACCTTAGTTGCACATAGGCCTGGAACCAATATACTCGTAGTATATTTTTTATTGTTATTTTACAAATTTCAGGGCTGTCTATAAATATAGTCTATGCCACACATGCTAAAAGTGGTTTATTTTACTCGTAGGCTTGATACACTCGGCCTACATCTTCGTTTTGCAAAAATCTGTGCTCGCAAAATAATACCTTAGTTTTAACATTTGTATCACAAATTTATTATTCTATGAAATTTTGTCACAAGTGTGAGCGTTATTTAGTATATCTAATGCCGGGATTACGATGAATGCAGCGTCACCTAACGTGACTTAATGCAGCGTAATGTAAAAGTCTCTCACACTGTCTTTAAATGAACTAAGTATTTAGTATTGGCTTAATGCGAATTAAGGAGTTTGTCGATATCACAGTTTTCCATCCCATTACGTTAAAGTTGGTGTCATATGATTACTTGAAGCGATCTACATTAAGCAATAACCTGGGGCGATAAAAGCAACCACCGATCAGTCATTCTTATTGTTCATCCTTATTAGACATTAGCACGATGTGATCGTAATCCGACTTAAACTCTTGAACTGCATCACAGTAACATTTAGTTGAAGGGCCCCAGGCTTGAGGACTCCCTTCACTAAGGCAGCACCTATATACCTAAATACCAGCTTGTACTGTTTCGGTAGGCCGTGGAAAGTTGGCAGAGGACAATCGCCGGCTTGTGATGGATGAGAATCCTGATGAGACGTTACCAGCAGCTGGGATATTGTCTATTTTTAAGACATGTCTCTCTGTTAAAATTGAATTAGGTCAGGCTTATTATGGAGTATCAAGAAGGCGTGTTTATTCTTGAGATAGGACATTTATGTAATCCATTTTGTAAATCGATCTGAAAACTTTTGTATAAACTTAAATCTTCCTGATTTTTTTTATAATTTTTTAAAATGTTTAATTTTACTTCCTGCAGCGTGCACTGTAACCATCGCAGAGGACAATGAACAACCTGTAAGGCCATGGAAACTTACAGTTTCTACTTCCATTCTATTGTTCTGTCAATACCATAAACATTTAATGTGAAATAATAATGCTATCAGTTTAATTATATAAAAGAAAACACATCAATAATTTTTATTTTATAATCTTCCCTAATAACAGGTAATTTTATACTCATTTTATATGTATTTTCAAACAAATAATAGAAACAAAACGTAAGAAAGACCTGCTAAACTAACCCTATTTCAAATAATTCTTATATAACAAAGAAAGTTTATGTTTTATTTTGTTATTGTGTATTAAGTTTTGAATCATTATTAACAGGCCATATATATTATCAGGCGAAAATCAAGTATGCACACTGAAATATATAAATATAATGCCTATCTCTTGTTTGATTATTTCCTCCTTTAATCGGTTTATTTGTACCAATTAATCTTCATGTTTATACTGATCGTAATCCCTACTATGATACATCATCATTTTTGGTTGAATCCTTTCAGTTACTTCAAGGTTTGAATGACAAATTACACATTTTCTTAATATGTTAAACTCAACAAATAAGTGTATATATATATGGTATGCCACTACGTAGTCATTTCCCTCTGTAAATCGACATACTTCCCTGTAGGGAACTAAACACATCACAATGACGAGCTCCATCTTAAGGAACATTAAGTACAGAAAAATGTTTGAAAGATAACTTTGTAGAATCTTCTTGTTAATTACTTACCTATTTTATAAACAGTACAAGGCACAAATGGAAACTTTGCAACATGCTTAAGCAAATGAAGGTCAGAAGAGGGATAAAGATTTTCAAAAACGTCCAGTTTCCCTGATACGGAAATCACGACAGGTCCTTCAAATTCACTGAATAAGAAATTGTTTTACCCATAACCTCTCTAAACAAGTGGAAATATTAAGCTAAAAAGAGCAATTTAACCGTTTATTATTTTCCATTGTATGCACTTTTATATGTTTATATGAGTATGACACCGAAAATCATTAATTAAACATACAAGTAGTGATAACCCTGGATTAAGCAAGTGGATTAACGATAATCCTGCCACCAGAGTGGATTAGAGCGCTAGTGTCGCTTTTAATCCGGTGGTGGATTAGCGAACTATGGCGCGAAAGTTTGGAGAAAAACATGGTGGTAGGATTATCGTTAATCCACTTGCGTAATCCAGGGTAAGCTATATGGATTAAAAGTCACGTGACAATATGGATTAAAAGTCACGTGACAATATGGATTAAAAGTCACGTGTCTTTTTGGGATAGGTTTGTGATTAAATGTCACGTGACTTTTACCAGAAGGAATGGAGCGGTGACCAGTTTGACGTCCAAGGAGCAAAAGGATGCAAATGAGCGGAGAACATAATTAAAAAGGAAGGGGGAAGTGACGTGTAAGTTTGTGATTGGTTAAAATAAGAATGTCTTTGATTGGTTGAAAAGGTTAAAGGTAGAGATTTGGTTGGTAGGAATAAAAGTATTTGTGATTGGTTAGAAAAAGCTGGAGCAAAGAAGAATGGGGAAGTAAAATATATAAAAGGAGAGGTGAAAATGAATATGCACAAAGATGATTTTGATAGCGATCGCGTTGATAATAAGCGTCACAGCTGGCGCAGAGGATAGCTGCGTTAGTTTTGGGAGATGTGGGTTTATGTTAAATAACCAAACGGGACATTTGGAAAATTTGACAAGATGCGATAAGGACTACGAATTGTTGTCTAACTGTACCTGCGTTTACCGTAAGGGTAGTGGATGTAGGTTTGGATCTGATTTTATTAATATGGGGACACTGAAGAACGTGTATAATTGTTTAAAGCCGATAACGAGATGTCAAAGCGGGCGGAATTGTGGAGGGATGATGTATGGGGGTGTAAAGTTTGGACAACTTCAATGTCCGGAGGGGTACGTAGTAAATTCGCAATGCGGTTGTGAAAAGGGTAAGATAAGGAAGGAAGAAGGTTGCAAATTTTATAAAAAGCCAGTGCGCATTTATACAAGCGACAACAGTTCGATTCTGGTGGAGATGGTGGATTGTAGTTTATTGGCGGACACAGTTGATTTACCAGAGGGTTTGGAATTAGACTGGAAACTAACGCCGGAGGAAAGCGAGCTTGTAATGGCATATAGTGTAGTAAATGAGATGAATTCCTACTTTTCTGATAATTTTGTTTACATATTTGGAGAATGCGGGAATGGAGAGTGGCAGTTAAACTTAGGTGGGGGTAGAAAATTAAGCGGGAGGGTAAAACGTGCCTCAAGGTGGTCTGCGGAGGGTAATTTGAGAATAAATTCAGAATGTGAAGGAAATGGTGGGACTGCGGGTAGGGTGTCGGTGAACAGTATAAGGAAAGCGGCTTCGGAGAGGTGTAAGAAAGAAATAAATGGAGTTAAACAAAAGATGAGAAAAGAATGCGATAATAAGACGAGAGAAAAAAGAAGAGAGGTGGATGCAGCGAAAAAGGAAACGGAAGAGTGTGAAGGAAGGGCAGCACGAATAAAGGAAATGATGGAAAGAATGAAACAGGAATTGGAAGAGAAAAAGCAAAACGTGACGAAGCAGCAGGAATTGGTAAATAGAATAAAAGGAAATGTGGCTAAATTGAACCATGACTTTGAGGCGTTAAAGCAGATGATTGCAAATTTGGAGAGCGCATGCACGCGCGGAGTGGATGAATTTCCTAACTATGAAGGAAATTATGACGAAGATGCGGTTTCCGAGGAGGAGGCAGCGGAAGCTGAGGGAGGAGAGGAAGATTCACTGGAATACGAGACGAAGTAAAAAAGGAGAAGGTAGCTGAAAAACAAAAATACAAGAAAATAATATAAATTACTTTTCATATGCAGGCATTTTGCTTATAGGTATTATAAACGTGTAGGCTGGTGTACTTGCATTGTGCTTACTTAATGTTACTTAAAACCCAAAAAACTTTTTTTTTTTTTGCATTTGCGTGATAGATGTGCACCATATAAATTAAACTCTTTCGAGTGGCAGTTAAAAAAAATTCTGCAATATTTTCATTATTAGAAGTAACTGTTTTAATGACAACTAAGAGGAAAATATTAGGAGTAGGAAAGGAACCTGTCATGGCAAAGTATGAACGAGGTTAAATGAATAAAAACACAAAAAACACAGGATCAGCAAAAGTAAAGAAGCATAGGATTATATATTTTGATTAAATAATAATTACATGAGCAGTGCATCAATTAAACATATAACTGAAATGAACAATAAAAAAAAAGATGTCAAACAAAAGTTAGTGGTACGTGCCTTCACACAATGAGCACGGATACTGCGCTTTGACGTTCAAATGTCTGTAGATTATAGGAATGTCATAAAGTTTACATGCTCTACGTGCAAGACATTGCAAACACAAAGTTGAGTATGACCTATAACCCTTTGGACCATACCACACCGTGTATGGTTTATATATCCGTAGCAGTAAATCTTTTTGTTTTTGGTCATATTTTGCAGCTGTACATGCGTTGCACTTTTTTGAATTTTTATCACAGCACTCCATAATAGAATAAAAAAAAAAAAAGATTACAGCAAAAAATTACTGACGAATGTAATGTTGAATGGTTAAGGAACCGCACTTGCAAATATATGTATGTAAATGAGCATATGGGTTTGGAATGTTATACTTCAGTAAAGCACGATAAGCGATGCAAACAAGACACCTTGGTTGGTATATGGTGTCACTGAGGGCAAAAAATTCAATAATTTCGTAGGGTGATCCAAAATATATAAAATCATTTAGAAAGGGATCATTAGTTGTGTAAGGTAATCGGTTAACCATCCATTCAATTTCTTCCTCTGGGGAAAATTTACTTTGAAAATTGCAGCAGTTCATATGCCCAAAGTATAATGAAAAGCGGTAATATAAAGCAGAATAATTAAAATAATAATAAAGAGTGTACAAACCTTGAACAGCACTGGAATGATGCACTACACACTATTTTAATTCAAAAAAAAAACTAAAACACTAAAACACTAAAAAATAATTATTAGCAGTTTTTTTTAAAAAAAAGCAAATACTATTTGTGATCGCATAAATTCCCTACGAGCTGGGTCGGAACTTCTTTTTCTTGAGTGGTGGCTCCGGCGACAATGGGACCCTCCGAGCAAGCTTCCGCTTTACCTCCGCCGTAATGGGCACCAACAGCGGCAAAGCTAGGTTGCTCACTTCTTCATCATCATCATCCTCCAGGTCAACGTCTGGGATGGTGTGAAAGAGCCTGTCCTACCCGTCGTCTCCGCAGTTGAGGTTGCAGCACCAACCAGCACTGTGCTGCACCAGCAGCACCACCGCCTGAGTTTCACACGATGACTCTTGAAACTGTTTGAGTAAGCTTCGTCTGGCAACAGGTTGATTAAATTTTGAGGGGGAGCAGGAAAGTGCGTCAATTAATGAATTTGATGGTGCTGATGCTTGTTTTGCCACTGGACGTATTAGGGGTATATTATGGACGTTTGTTGTGGATCTTTGAGGTGAGATAGGCGTGAAAAATTGGAACGGTGGTGGAGAATTGGGAGGAGTTGGTGAAATTACTTCTGGAGCAGAAGTGTGGGGCGAGAAATGGGTTGAAGAAGAAGGAGCAGATGAGGAACTCAGAACAATTGTGTTATGAGATGATGCAGGCGAAACTGGCAAAGACGGCGGTGTTGGTGATGGGGAAATAGAGCTGATGTTTGTGTCACCGTCGAACAGGTCTTCTCTGAAGTTGAACCCCCGAGCAGGAGAACACACGGGGGTTGAAGTGCGTGGTGGTGGAGTTGAACAATGCGTTTGGAAACGAGAAGCAGTGGAAGAGCAGGAAGGAGAAGAAGAAGAGGAATACAGAAGGGTTGTGGCGCTTGAAGGAGAGATTGGTTGAAACGATGGCGAGGTAGAAGGTGCACCACTGTCAAACCGGGGAGCACGGTTGTAAGCACAAGAGGAAGAAGCTGAACTCAGGATAACGGTGGATCCAGTGTGTGATGCTTGCTGGTGGCCGCTGTCAAAACTTGAAGAGTAGCCTTGACCGCGAAAATCTTCTAGGTCAACCGCCAGTGAAGATTGGGTTGAAGCAGGAGAAGCTGGCGATTGAAGAACTCTGCTGCTGGTGGTGCTATTCAACTCCGGTGGTGGCTCGCTGGGCGATGTGGGCTCATAAACCCACTCTAGAGCCGGGTACTGAAGGCTGTTGTTGAAAGAATTGTCGCCATCCTGGTAGTTGCCAGGATACCCAAAGTCTCGTTGGAGAGAAACAGTTACGTGTCTTTCCACTACTCCTGATTCATAAAAATAGTGTTTGCACACGGTAGTCAGCACAAGTCGTCTTTCCATCCCGATGAAGTGCCGGTGTCGACCTTATAAGAGCAGACAGACGAATGACGGGCTTGAAAGGAGCACTGCAGATTATAATGCTCGCTAGCGTGAGAACTCACGTGATTCAATATGGCCGCTGTGATAAAAGTTGCGATAAGTTTAGAAATTGTTGTGTGAACGGAAGTCTCATTAGCAGAAAATTGTTGAAATGTGGTTTTGTGGTCGATGTACAAAAACTTGTTTGATATCGCAACCGGATGTTGCGGTGGTTCGATGGTGGGACCGGAAGCGCTCCGAAAATTTACCCGATTAAAATTTGGGAAATTGTGGTAAGATAACCCGCTAATAGTTTTAATTAGGTTCTTAATGCAGAGCGCAGCCGGAAGGTGTGGTTTTGATAAGCGCACTATAAAAGTTCAGGAGCGATAAACTGTTGCCGAAGTGAATTTTGTGTGTGAAATAGCTAAAGAAGTGAAATAATAGCTTCAGATTTCAAAAATACATATATTACCGAAAGGCAAATTATTACTGATATACCAATTGATCGACAGATGCAACATACGTCTACATTTGCGGGAAATAACGAGTGTCTACATCGACTTTAGCAGTAGCGTTATTTTCAGGAGAAAAACAAGCTGTAAAACAAATAACCGTGAAGACTTAGGATAACTAGCATTTTAGAAAGTGAACATTGCCGTTGCGCGAGTATGGACATGACGTCGGGCAACGTGGAACAGCAGAATGCGGTAAGTGGCGATTCTACCTTGCAACCTACGTTTGAAATTTTGGTGCAAAGGGGCAGGGAATCGAAAAAATTATATTCAGGGTATAACGAAACAGACATATCCGTGACGCCTATGCCTTTGGGAGCAGATCCTGGGAGGTGGGTGCTTACAATGTTTGATGAGCTTGTAAAGTTTGTTAAGACAGAGCTTTTGAAGAACGAACCCGGGTACTTAGGAATATCCATATCGGATTCGAAACAATCTTCCAAAGCATTTAATATGAGCGTTCGAAGGGCAGATCAAGTGAATGCCGAGGCTGTTCTTAAATCTATAGAGAGAGTCATGCAAAGTAACGCGGAATTTTTTATGGGAGGGCCTCTGAAAATTACTTGCGTTTGGACTCGAGAGGTTGCGGGTTCGTGCTTTAAACCGTGCGAGGAATGCAGGAGGAACAAGGGAATTGTAGAAATTGCAAACAACAAGGACACCTTGTGCGTTCCAAGGGCGGTTGCCGTGTGCAAGGCAAAAGTGGATGGCGACATCAATTATAACACCATTCGGAGGAGTGAGTTCTTGCAGAAACAGAGAGCTGTAGAGCTATGCGAGGCGGTAGGAAAGAGCGATGGCAGGTTTACTGTAGAAGACGTGAAACGTTTAGACGAAATGCTGAAGGAATATGCCTTTACGGTCTTTGCAGACCATTCGGGAAAGAACGTGCTATATAAATCGAGAAAACAGAGTGAAAAACACATCGATCTTATGCTGCACGATGGACATTGTAACGCTATAGTAAACTTGAACGCAGCTTTAAAATGTAAATGGTACTGCCGAGAATGCTGCTTTGTTTCTAAGAATAAGAAGGAATTCCATCGCTGCGACGAAAAATGTGCGAAATGTCACCAGGTATGCCGTGTTGGCTCTTACGATTACTTACGCTGTAATGAGTGTCATCGCGATTTTAAGGGACAAGATTGCTTTGATAATCACAAGAAAAAAGGCGCGTTCTACCCGAACGGCATGTCTGTGTGTGATGTGGAAAAGGTCTGTCTTTCTTGCAATAAATTGTTAAACTTAAGACACCGGAAGATAGCGCACCAGTGCGGCGAAATCTTTTGCAGTCATTGCAAGATACACGCAGACCCAAACCATCAATGTTACATACAGCCGTACTGTTCCAAGAGCACTCGAAGCGATTTCGTTTTTATGTTCATTGATTTCGAATGCACGCAAGAGACTCCATATTTGGAAAAGCGGGACACGTTTCAACACGTTCCAAATCTTTGCGTGCTATACCAGGCTTGCCCCTTGTGCATAGACGACCAGCACAAGATGACGTACTGCACGCGGTGTGGCGTGAAAGAATGGGTCTTTGACGATAAACCGGTGACGCAGCTGTTTGCTCACATCACTCAACCTACGTTTGCAAGTTGTGACGTGATCATCTTGGCTCACAACATGCGCTCGTATGACGGGCAATTCCTATTACGTCATATGGTGAGCGAACTTAAATGGACGCCCGAGCTTATTATGAACGGGAACAAGATATACAAGATGAAGTTTGGCAACGTTACTTTTCTTGACTCATTAAACTTCATTCCCATGCCACTATCTCGCTTTTCTAAGACGTTCCAGTTAAAGGAATGCAAAGGGTATTTTCCCTATCTATTTAACACTAAAACCAACGAAGACTACGTGGGACCCGTGCCAGAGCAGAAGTACTTCTGCCCGGATGGCATGTCTGTTGAGGGTCGAGAGGCCTTTGAGAAGTGGCATGAAGAGATGACGTCATCGCAGTACGTGTTTAGAATGAAGGAGGAAATGATCAAGTACTGCAAGATGGACGTGTTTCTCTTGAGTCAAGGAGTAGCAAAATTTAGGGAAGAATTCCTCGAAGAGAACGGCATTGATCCTTTTAGAGAATGCGTGACCATCGCACAAGCGTGCATGTGCGTATATAGAAAACGATTTATGCCCAAGAACGCCATCGCTTTGCTACCTCCGGGCGGTTACCGTCTGGCCGATAAGCATTCGCGCATTGCTTGCGTTTGGTTATCGTGGGTGGAAAAGCAAGAAAACGTTATCATTCAGAGCGCTTTTCGAGGAAGAGAGGTGAAGCTATTGGGTCACAGGGTGGACGGTTATCGGCAGGAAGCCAATATGGTCTACCTGTTTCACGGGTGTTTCTTTCACGGGTGTAAGCGTTGTTTTCCTAACCGACACGCCGTCATTTACTCCACGGGAAACGAGACCATGGCCTCTAGACTTGAAAGCACAGAGAGGGTCACGCAGCTGTTGAAGGAGGGGGGCTATGACGTCATAGAGATGTGGGAATGCGACTTCCACGCCATGGCGCGGAGGGACGCCGAACTGGCAGAATTTGTCAAGACATTTCCCATTCCCGAGCCTCTCAACCCAAGAGACGCCTTCTTTGGAGGCCGGACCAATTGTACAAAGACCTACTGCGAGGCCAAGGGTGACCTGACAATGTTCTATGTCGACATCTGCTCTCTGTATCCGATGGTGAATAAGACGAAGGCATACCCTGTGGGACACCCGAAGATCCACTTGGATCGCTTTCCCGATCTGAAGGACGTACAGGGCGGCCTCATCAAGTGCACGGTGCTCCCCGCGGAAGGGCTGTATCACCCCGTACTCCCGGTGCGCGTCAACGGCAAACTCATGTTTCCACTATGCCGCGCGTGCGCAGAGGAGGAGAACCAAGAAGACTGCCTCCACGACGAGCAGCAAAGGTGTCTGACGGGCACTTGGGTGATCGATGAAGTTAAGGTCGCACTCGAAGAAGGTTATCGCCTCGTGAAAGTGTTCGAGATGTGGGAGTATCAGATGGTGAGATACGACCCCGTCTCCGGACAGAAGGGTCTATTTGAGGACTACGTGAACCAATTTCTCAAAATAAAGACGGAAGCTAGCGATTTTCCCTCCCACTGCGACACCCCCGCCAAGAAAGAGCAGTACGTCAGGCAATTCCTCGAAAGAGAGGGCGTGCAACTGGATCCGAACGCCATCGAACCCAATCCCGGAAGGCGAGAGCTCGCCAAACTGATGCTTAATTCCTTCTGGGGAAAGTACGGACAGCGGGACAATCTGTCCACTTGCGAGCTCGTTAAGGAGTATTCGAGAATGCTGGAACTTTTAAACGATCCGGGAATCGAAGTGCAGACGTACCTACCCGTTACCGACGACGTCATGTATGTGGTGTGGAGGTATGGCGGGGAGAGCCCAAGAGTGAACCCCACCTCCAACGTCGTCATCGCCGCCTACACGACCGCGCACGCTCGGCTCGTGTTGTACTCCTATCTCAGGAAACTGGGCGACCGGGTGTGCTACTTCGACACGGACTCCGTCATCGCGACCCGCGTACCCGGGGATTGGACGCCGTCCGTGGGGGCGTTCCTTGGGGACATGACCGACGAGCTCGAAAAGTTCGGCAAGGGTGCCTACGTTTCCAGGTTCGCCTCCACGGGGCCGAAGAGCTACTGCCTGGAAATAAAGGGACCGAAAGGCACGCACCAAGTGTGCAAGGTTAAAGGCATCACGCTCAATTCGGGCAACCTTAGGCATGTGAATGCGGAGGTCATGCGCGACGTAGTGCTAAGGGACAACGATAAGGCCGTGGTGCTGTCGGGCACGCAGATAGCAAGGAAACCCGGGTGGACCGTGGTGACGGAGCCTTCCAGCAAGACATTCAGAATGGTTGTCAATAAGAGAGTGCTCACGGACAACTTCGATTCCGTGCCCTACGGGTATAAGAGGCGGCGCGCCATTTAAACAACGATAAATGTGACGACATTTCCTCCCGCGTGCTCATTATCGGAACATATGGCACCCATGACGCAACCTCCGGACAATATTAGGAAATTTAATTTTCCGAGCACTATGCTCGTTGCGGGGCCGTCGCGCTGCGGTAAATCCACTTTCGTGAAGGCGCTCATTTGCAACGCGGAGGAGATGTTCGACAAAGTTCCTAAAAGGGTCCTGTGGTGTCACCCTCCCGAATACTCGCCCAAATTAAGGCGCATGCCCATACGCTGCGAGACGCATGCAGGTGTGCCGGAGCTATCGGACGTGGGGGAGGATCACCTCGTCATTCTGGACGATATGATGTTTGACTGCGACCGCCTCTCCGTGTCCAATTTCTTCACCAGAGACTCGCATCACAAGCGTTTCGGAGTCATATACATTCTGCAGAACGTCTTTCCTCAGGGTAACAAGTTCAGAACGATATCGTTAAATTCAAACTACATCGTGGCGTTCAAGAACAACAGGGACAAAATGCAAATAGAAAGGCTGTGCCAGCAAATCGAACCCAGGAACTCTAGGTTCCTATTAGAGGCGTTCCAAAAGGCTACCGAGCATCCTCACGGTTATCTGGTGTTAGATTGCACGCAGTACACGCCGGATCGTTACAGGTATCGAACCGGCGTGCTGCCGGGTGAAACTCTTTCATATTTCGTGCCCAACGATTGTGAATGTTTTTAATGGGATTAAAAAATTGACAAGCGTTCATTCGCGCTCAAACATGCCTAGAGGAAGGTCGAGCGTTGCCACGCTCAGCAGTCCGCTGATAGCGAGACAACACGGAAATTTAGTGGCCTTGGCCAAAGCAAAGCCAGCTGTGCGGAAAAAGTTGCTCAAGGACGCAAGCCCCGAGCTGATCAAGGCCGTTTCCGAGTGCATGTACAACGTCTGTAAGGGTAACGTGCAGCTGCCCACAAAGTGTCTTAATCGTTTAAAAAGGCACAAAACTTGCTGGAGGAAGTTAGTCGACAAGAGGCTTCCACTGAAGAAAAAGAAGCAAATCTTGATACAGAAAGGCGGCTTCCTACCAGCTTTCCTCTTACCGGTCCTGGCTTCGTTGGGCAGCGCCCTCGTGTCGAAGTTTGCTGGATGAAGTACGCTAGGCAAATAGTGGTTGCTCCGCAACCTAAAACAGTAGACAAACTTCACCTCATAGATAAAACCATTTCTAGACTAGCCAAGGACATCGATCGTCTCCAGCGCGAAAAGATGTCTGCCGACGAAAAGTGGCGCTTAATGAAATATAAATTGAACAACTATCTCGATCTCGTGACACAAGTGAAACAGCCTTATCTTCGCGATAACGACGCCGACGACGACGACGACGATGACGTTGAACTGTTGCACGAGGAGTCGGTAAAACAGGAGCCTAAAACCGTAAAGGTTAACCCCTTCTCGCCACTCAAGAAGAAAAGACCATCTTCTCCTTCCACGCCCAGAAAGAAATCCAGTGCACCCAGCTATAACCTTCGCCTAAAACAGTGGAAACCTCTGTACAAGTAAGCGATGAAGGAATGGAAGATGCTCAGACGCTTTTACGAAAATCCGGAACACCCAGCCGGCTTCGGATCGGTAAACGCACTTCGAAAAGCTACCGGCAAGCCGAAGGGTGACATTGAAGCTTTTCTTCGAACCCAGGACAGTTACACGCTGCACAAACCCGTCAGAAAGCGCTTTTCTACGCGATATTATCACGTGACCAATATGGACGATCTCTGGGAGGCGGACCTCAACGTCATGAACAGCGTCAAAGAGCATAACAAACCTTACGCGTACATCCTCACCGTCATCGACGTCTTCTCCAAGTACGCTTGGGCCGTACCTCTAAAATCCAAACTTGGGTCCGAGGTAGCACAAGCATTTCGCTCCATATTTTCCGAGCGTGTTCCTAGGGTTCTGCAGACGGACAAAGGAACCGAGTTCACCAACAAAACCTTTAGGGCTTTTCTGAAGAAACACGGCGTCCGTCATTACACCACAAAGAACAATGTTAAAGCCAGCGTCGTTGAGCGCTTCAATCGCACTCTCAAGACCAAGATGTGGAAGTATTTCACGCACGCAAACACTTACAAATACGTGGAGGTACTTCCGGCTTTGCTCGAGTCGTACAACAGTTCGTATCACAGATCCATCAAGATGGCGCCCAAGGACGTCAACGAGACCAATATCGCGCAAGTGTACCGCAACTTGTACGCAACTTTTCCAAAGAAAAAATGAAGTTTGACAAGGGGTACGAGCAGAACTGGACGGACGAAATATTCGTCATCGACAAGGTCGTGCGCGGTCAGCCGGTGGTATATAAACTGAAGGATCTCGCCGGAGAGGATATTGACGGCAGATTTTACACCGAAGAGCTGCAAAAGGTGGAACTCCCTCAAACGTACAAAATAGACAAGATTTTGGAAACCAGGGGCCGCGGGCGCAACAAGCAACTTTTGGTAAAGTGGAAGGGCTACCCTTCCAAGTTTAACTCTTGGGTCCAGGCTTCGACGATCGCTTCGATATGATCAAAACCGAACCATTCTCTCTCACGCTCGTGAGCAATGCTTCCATGGATCACTTTAGCGACAACACGACTTCCAAATTTTCCAACATACTGCCCGAGCGAATAGTGCTTCAAGGGGAGTGGGAGGTGGCTCTGCAAAAGGTGAGGTATCCGGTTAAATTTTACAACGTGACCGCAGGCGACGCGCAACTCATCGGCACCAGGTACACGATGACTCAACTACCCACGCATTCCAAATTTAGCTTGCAGATGCCGCCGGCTATCGTGCACGATCCTAAAGATCTGGTGACCCGGGTCAACGCCGTCATTCAGGAACATTTGCACGTGGATAACTTCTTTGTGTACCTCGAGCGCAATAAACCGGTCAGCATCAACGAAGCCGCCACGCATGCGCAGCAACTTTCCGACACTACCTTTGATGGGTACGTGGAGACCGTGGTGCGCGTTCCGAAGACCGTGGTTCCCAGCGAGGTGAGCGATGCGCCGGTCAGAACGAAACCCCCAACCCGAAAACCAAACATCCAAAGACCCAAACCTACCGCCCAATCGCCTAAACCCAACCCCGCGGTGAGTTCTAAACCCACTCCGCCACCGGAACAGCCCGACCAACCGCCCACCGAACCTCTCCATCGAGTTCATAGCATGATGTTGTCCCCAGCCATGGCCAAGATGCTGGGCTTTGAACCCTACACCAACATCGTTTTACAGAAGGAGGCAAAACATCCCGTAGATCCCTATATGGGGTTTCCTTACGAAATGTTCATCTACTGCAATCTGGTTGCACCGCAAGTGGTGGGCGATACATTTGCACAAGTGATTGAGAGCGTTGCAGTAGAATACGAGAAAAGCAACAACACTTACATGTCCGATGAAAAGACCTTCTTTCCTCAGAATTGGGTGCCACTCGTTCAACAAGACTTTAAGACCGTCAGCATAGATTTAAGGAACGGTTATGGCGATCTGCTACCATTTGCCGACGGCTTTTCCTCCACTATAGTTCTCACCTTCCGGCCAAAGAAACGATAATGGACGTGCACACCGTCACTCAATACTATCTCAATCAAGCCGGCGGTGCTTTAGACCAAGGGGATTTCGTTCTCTACCGCGGTAGGCGCTATCAGCGCGGAAGCGGTCTCTTTTCTGCCCTAGGAAGTCTCTTCAGAACCGTTCTACCCTTCTTGAAAAGCGGCGCAAAGGCTGTCGGAAAGGAGGCGCTCAAAGTGGGCGCTCACGTGCTGTCCGACGTGGCCGCCGGAGGAACCACCCCAAAGGAAGCTTTAAGAAGTAGACTTAAGGAGGCTGGGTCCAATCTGAAGCGTAAGGCAGACGAAAAAATCGATTCTATGCTAGGATCGGGCTTCATGCGACTAAAGGCAATAAAACGCGCCAAACCTACCAAGCCGAAACAGTCTAAGCTGAAACGCAGGAGGCGAAAGGTGCAGGACGTGTTCTCGTAATGGCCGAAACCGTGATCCACATCAGCTCCGAACTGGACCTCTTCAAGGACCTTCCGGTTCAGATGAACGTCGAAGAGTCTCGGTTCATATCCCTAAACCCTCAAAACACCATCATGAAAAATGCACCGATTACCTTTCATTATTCCGGAAATGCAGACGAATACCTCGACCTTTCTTACGTCGTTCTAGAGGTATTTGTTCGTATCGTTAGCGAAAAAGGAGAGGAGCTCAAGGACGACGTGCTTGTCACTTTCGTCAATAACGCCCTAAATTCACTGTTTCAACAGCTTGAGGTGTCGCTCAATAGCGTCATGGTTTCCATGCCGCAAGCCGGATATCCCTATAGAACGTATCTCGAAACCCTCCTCAATTATTCTGAAGATGCCATGAACACCAAGCTCCAATCCACCCTCTGGAAGAAGGATACCCCCGGCATCATGGACACTTTTGCGGCAAATGCCGGCTTCTTGTTTCGGCATGGATTTACCAAAAGCAGTAAGGTCGTGCAATTAATGGGACCGCTATCGAATGCTCTATTTAGACAAAACAATCTTTTGCTCAATAACGTTAGCGTCACCATCAAGCTCACCCCTTCGTCACCCCAGTTCTATTTGTTCTCCGAAGTACCCAATTTCAAGGGATACGCCGATATTCAGTCGGCCACTCTACATCTAAAAGTGGTCAGACCGTCACCAACCATCAAACTGGCCCACCAGGCGGCGCTGGCAAAGAGCAACGCTAAGTACCATCTCAAGGACGTCAGCTTCCACGCCCTCAGTATTCCCAAAGAGGCCAGTGCAATGACTTTCAGCGACGTCTTCACGGGTCAAATTCCAAGGAGAGTGGTCGTCGCCATGGTTCTAGACAAATCCTATACTGGCGATTTCGGCAAAAACCCTTATAATTTGCAACATTTTAACATGAACATGTTTCAGCTATACGTCAACGGCCAACCCATTCCCTCTCAACCCATTCAGCCAAACTTTCAAGACGGACACTTCATGCGTTGCTTTCAAACCCTTCAGGACGGTCTCGGCATTCACTTCAGAGACGAGGGACATTCCATTTCCAGACAGGCCTACCCCGTCGGTTATACCGTCCTTGCTTTCGATCTCACTGCCGACATGAGCGCCAACGAATCTTACATCTCCGGTCAGCGCCACGGCTCCGTGTCTATAAGGGTGGGTTTTGCCAAACAGCTGACAGAACCGGTCGTTCTTCTGGTGTTGGCGGAAATACATCGTACCCTGGAAATCGACGCTAACCGATCCATCCTCATATCATGAACTCGCTTCAAATAGAGCACTTTCTCTCTAACTGTCCCTCCACGCGCCCTCACTTTTTGGGCGTCTACGCCTGCGACACCCTACCCTCAGAAAGCACCAATAGGAAACCTCCCTTCGCCTTGGTCGCTAACACCGACCCAATCTCCCTACCAGGCAAGCACTGGGTCTGCATCTTTGTCTCGCAAAGTGGTCACGGAGAATATTTCGATAGTTATGGGCTAGCACCGCTCACACCTCATTTTCTAAAGTTTCTAAACGCTAGTTGCGGACCCCATTGGTCGCACAACGTCAGAAGGCTGCAAGGTCATGACAGCACCACGTGCGGTCATTACGTCATCGACTACTTATCGCATCGCTGCTCGGGTTTATCCAAGGAAAAGTTTCTTTCAAAATTTAGTATTACCGATTACGCGCGCAACGACAACGTTATTCTCAACACCTACAAACATGTGTGCCTAGCACGGAGCTCAACTCAACATCAGTCGTGCCAACCTCTTGGGGTAAGTAAACGTGTACCATAAAAATTAGTTCTCAATGTGACGTCACACTTCCTGCGGTTTACAACACTTCTTTTGCTTCTTTCAGAGCGCACTCCGTCTCCTATAAAACGAGCGGTACAGCAACCTAACATCAGTGCGTAGCAATGTCTCAGCACGACGTCAGGTAAGTTTTTTTCAGCAAGTAGATCCCCTTCCCCAGGTTTCCTCTCGTTCCACGATTTAACAGCTCTTATTTTTGTATGTTACAGCAATATGGAAACGCCTGCCAAGAAAACCAAGTTTGATCTCATGCCCGAAACCACCGAAGCCGACAAGAACCTTCAGGCCGACCCTAATCCAGGCATCGCCGAAGAACCCCAACCCGGCGTGGGACCCTTGTCCCACATCTACTTCCTTAACCGCGCACAAAGCAAATTTCTGTGCGTGGGTTTCCTACCACAACCGCCTCACCAACTGGCTGTCACCATCGCCAAGTGCGGAAAGCAAAACGCCGTGGTCATCAGTTCGTCAGAGTGGCAAAAACTCTCCGAGAATAGAAGCATCATTCATAGCGCCATAAATCAGTGCCATCTAAAGGAGTACCAGCTCAGCGACAACCTTACCCTCATCTTTAGAAACCTATTTGGCAACGCCAGCGTCGTCCTAAAGAACATACACGGCCGCTCCGTGTCGCTCAACAAACAAGAATGGAAAGTACTGGAGGGACTGCAGCGCCTGGTGACCGACATCCTGTTTCACCAGAGCAAAGAAGAAAATGACGTAAAGAATCAGATTGTGGCTTACTACAAGTACCTGAAGCACACGCATGCGTCCAATTCCCCCTTCGAAAGCATGAACTTTACGCAATTTACGAAGTACATACGAAGCGCCACCTTCAGAACGTACCTAGAGATGGAGCATTTCCTGCTGCCACAGTTCGTCCAGCAACTCCCCTGAAGTTACTTCCAAAAGCTCCGAGCAGCGTCATGGGTTACAGAAATTACATCTCTGTGTACTGCCAAGGAACCAAAGTATTTAAAAATTACGAGGTTGAAGGTCATCCAAAGAAAAACGCGCCTTATGGACTCCGCTTCGTCGACGATTGCTTCGAGGGAAAAACAATCACAGTAAGATGCCACAGCTGTGAAAATAAAATTCATTACGTCTTTTCCAACATCGACTTTAAAGACATTCAGTTCCACTCATCTCCTCTTCCAAGTACAGACTACAATACAGACCATCAGTTTCAATTTATTCCAAAGAAAGGACTCTACATCATCTTCTACGAGAATCAGTACGTTCCGGTGGAAAAAATGACAAAAATGCTTATAAGCAAACGCAACTGCTATGGAAAGTGTTGCGCAGTGTATTTGGGACATTCTCCGTTTTACATCCTCACCGATCACGTACATGGCGACTGGATATTTAGCGTTAAAACAAACAGATCTCTCCAACAAGATGAAGAAGATCCCCCTGGAACTATCCGTTACCAAAAGCACGAAGTTTTCCATTAATCAAGGAAACCTTCCCACGGTTCCAATCGCCGGATGTAACGGTGCCTGCAAGGAAACTTTCCCACGGATGTTGTTCTTCCTGTAACGGTCCACCGGATTTTCCTGTGCAACCGTCCTTTCTCCTAATCTATAAAGGCTGAACTTCCTGCTTGCTGCTCAGTTTTCCTGCTGCCGTCGTCGTGGAATGCCGGGCGAGTCCTGCAAGCCGTACCACTGCTCTTTCTGTTTTCATCGGTGCTGCAGCTGCGAAGTTCTCAGTCGTCTGGTACCCTTGTGCACCAAGTGTCAACTTGGATTCTACGAAGACCTCTCCAAGCTCAGTCAACAAATCCAGGACTTTCTGCGCAAATACAACACCAGACGCCTTTCATGACCTGCGGCTGCTTCTCGGTGCTGCTGAAATACATTGAAAACGCACAACGCATCCAAGTTCTGCTGCCTCGTGAACGCCAAGTGCTGCTGGAAAACGGGAGCGCCATCTTCTCTCGGTACCCTCCATCCGACGTCGACGTTGTGTGGGACCAGCTGCCCATTCACGCACAGCAAGTTTGTGCTCCTTACCGCAGGTGCGTACGCCACCATAACCTTCCCACCTCAACAACTCACGTCGACGGTCCAGCTCCGTTCGTTAAAAACTGCTTTCGCTGCCAAAGCTAAGCATGTCCGAGAACGCCATTCGACAACTGGATGAACTCTCCAACAGCACCGACATTCTCAGCGTTTCTGCCCTACAGGAAAACGTAGCCTACATAGTACAAGGCGTCAGAACACTTTCCACAAAGCACGGACCCAGAACAGTCGTCAAAATCGACAACGACACAGAAGTCTTTCTGCCAGCAAGGTTCGGCAACGCCTCTCCAGAACTACTCAAAGAACTCAACTCCGCCAAGTTCACCTTAACCTACAAAGGCGAAGAACAACTCAAAAGCGGTTTCAAACGATACGCCGTGTCCTTCGCTCCTATACCAAAATGAGCTGCCAAACCGATCCCGTCCACATTGGAAACAACCTGCTCCTAAAATTCCTATTTCTTCCACAACTTTCTGCTCACGGAAAGTATTCCGAAGTTTCACTGCTCTCCTCCAAAACTACCTTCTTTGGCGGTCAGAAGGAAGTCACCGTCAAACTTGCTTCCAACGACGCCCATGCCATTCATGTAAAGTGCGTTCCTACCAAAGACGACCAACATGGATCCGATGCTCAGCTCCAAGTGTACCTGTGCCAGAACAAACTTCCTAACCTCGACGTCAACATCACAGCGAACGGGTGTTTCGGCACAAGTTTCAATAATGAGTTCGTCGTCGCCGTCCCCACCATGGATGCCAGTGCCAATTTTGGACATCTTATTCTCTCTTGCGTCACCAAACCCATCCAGGATCACATCGTGTTCCACATCGACAGCGACAACAGCGACAGCGATGACGACGACAACAATCACCTCTCCGTCACCACAATTTTTAAAATAATATTTTGTGCTCAAAATGAGTGAAAAATCAACCTAATATGAAGTACTCAAAGAACAATTTTCCAGCAATATTCTTGTGTTACGTGTAATGTCATATGTGTAATTTCTTGTAAAAATAATATTTTGTGCTCAAAGTCAGTGAAAAACAAAATAACTGGTGCAAAAACAACCTAACATTAAGTGCTCAAAGAACAAACAATTTAAAAAAAAAAATATTTTTCAGCAATATTCTTGTGTTAAGTGTAATGCCATCTGTGTACTTTCCTGTAAGTAGTAGATTAAGCTTTATCATTAAAAATAAGTACATCCTCCTTGTATATTCTTAGCTTATATGTCATGTTCAAACAAAAATATTCTTGTGTTAAGTGTAATGTCATCTCTGTACTTACCTGTAAGTATTAGATTTAATTCTTATCATTAAAATATAAGTGCATTCTGTATATGTGAATTCTCAATAAAAAATAAAAAAAAATAAAAAAAAAGATAACCCTGGATTAAGCAAGTGGATTAACGATAATCCTGCCGCCATATTTTTTTCAAACTTTCGCGCCATAGTTCGCTAATCCACCACCGGATTAAAAGCGACACTAGCGCTCTAATCCACTCTGGTGGCAGGATTATCGTTAATCCACTTGCTTAATCCAGGGTTATCACTACTCATACATTTAGAGTTATAGCAATGTTTTGTGACGGTTTGTTTAATCTTTCTTTTTCTTGTATCTGGATTCTTACTAATCTAACCCCATTGATAGACATCTCCTTTCTGTTGTGAACTGTGTTGACAAAATACGAATACGCTGGTATGAATCACATCCTTTTTGTGGCTCTAGACTTTTCCGTACTGTCCCTTTACATTTCCCCAAGTATAAGTACAGCATATTTCCCTTGCATGAGCTTGCTACCACGACTTTTGCTGTAAACATTGATAATGTCTATCCCAGTGCGACACTTGTGATGCTGTACCTAATATCTCCGCGTTTGATGAGTCTGCTGCTGGCTGCCACAGTGGTAAACTAAGAGATCTTTCACAGTATGCGGGAATGACTGTGAGAATAGACAACGCTAGCTAAGTTGGCTGGCAAAGATGGAGGATAATAATTGAGCTATTTGAAGCGATTTGCTGACTGAGCAGTTAGGATTAAATTGTTATCTATAAATTTTCAATTTAAAATATCTGTTTCGTAATAAGAATGAGAAGTGTAATTTACCGAGTCCTTGAAATGCTAAGCGGCAGATCTCCTTGCAACTAACGTGAAGTATGTACTAAGCTTAGCGCGGCGTTTAGGCGCTATGGACTGCTGATGATCGATCGCGATGTAAAGAACTTCTGTAATATAAAAATTTCTGTAATACTAAGGAACGAAATACACACATTTCTGAAATACGCATTCTTTTATCAATATAAGTCCCGTCAATTTCTATACGTTGCCAAATGTTAAGCTCTTTATTTGCATCTGAAGTATAACTTTTACTGTGTGACTTGCAAAATTGTAAGATTTTTTTCTCTTTCCGATGTTCAGAATTAGCATAGTGCGTATTTGAAACTCTGGGTTCTAATTATCCGAATCTTGAGATAATAGATATGTTGTTGGGCGAGTTCATCGGAATGTCTAATTGCCATAGCTACTCTGCTGTTTCTCAATACATAACTTTCCTGCCTAATAACATATATTATTCCCTCTCAGAACTGTAGGTCGTGCTACTTACATTACGTATTAATTTAATCTATATGTACATTATTTATTTATCTCTCTCATTTTTACATAAAAGTATTAATTTAAACCTCATAATTCCATATCAGCATTTTAAAATGTTCCACACCTTGTTCATAACTGGTCGTCTGTTGCTTAATTTGAAACTATTTGGCAAACATTTATCGTGAACTTAACTAATAAAGCTTAATAAGTTTATTATGAATAGTATAAATTATGGGATAAATATCAATTTATAATGGGTGAAGTAAGTCGCATAACTTTACATATCATAATTTTTGATGAGGAGTTTCTTAGTATCTCATTAAGAATGTTGCTTGTGGAAGTGTCAAGTTAACGGACCTGAGCATACAAATATTGTACAAGAAGAACGTAAGACTCCTAGCAGCTGTAAGGCATTGCGGTGTGACCTACAGGTGGTTGTTGCCGACGAGGGCATTTACATATTGTAGATAGCGGTTCAAGGCTAGATAACAATAAATCCACTTACGTGGAAAAAGATGTAAATGAACACCACTAAGAAAAACTAGTCGGCATATTAGAAGCTGAACATTTCTGCTAAGAGACAGGAGTTATGTGCTTCAATAATCTCTTTAATGTACTTTTCCTCTGTTCCTCCACAAAAAAAAAAAAAAAAAAAAAAAAAAAAAAAAAAAAAAAAAAAAAAAAAAACACAGATATAGCAAAATTAGTTAGAATTATTTATACATCTCCTTTCCATTATTCTGTACCGAATTACATGCGACAAACATTACAAAATGGTAGTATTTGATGTAATTTTCTTACTTTACAGAAATATACCGTTCTGCATGGATTTTGTTTTTGTTTATGAAATGAATGAGCGTTTCTGAATCACATTTTCACACTGATTGTAAAACTGAAATCCGTTTTCGCGTATCGCGTCAAAACTTTTTGCAATTCAAAATTCTATGTTTTGAATATTTTTCATAATGTACGTACTGTAGTAATATTACGTGTGCTTATCGTTTGTTAGAAAGACTCAACAGCTTTTAATTTCAACTTTATTACTTATAATGTAAAATAATATAAGTATTATTATGTTTATATCTTATATTTCTATATTTTTATATGTATATATTTACTATATCTTAACTATATCCACCATAGGGAATGCACAAAAATGTGTCCTCCCCTTAAAATTAATAACTCCAAAGAGTGGAGGTTCTTCACAGATTCTTCTCAAAAGTCTTAAAGGTGTTTTGCTTCATAATGGAAACATTCAACCTTCCATTCCTGTAGGCCACTCTTTGGTTTTGCATTGAAAATTCCCATAATATGCATATAAATATGCCTGTGTAACAGTATGGTGGAAATCATGAGTTATTGAACTCATCTAAGTTTACATTTAACACTGATGTGTTAGGATATATCCCAGTAACCTAGCTCTTTCACTTTTACTTTTGGCATGATTATACAAAGACAAGGGGTTCACCATATACAAGTACCACAAAACAGAATTGAATGACCTGAACTTCAAATAAAGAACTATTGTAAACTTGCAGGAATACTTTCGGAATCGAATTTCTAAAACTATTAACGGTTGGATATTTTGAACTGGTATCCTTTGTGTAAACTAGAGAATACATATTTATAAATCCTAAGTGATACTAAACTAAAATTTAAACTAAATGTAATATACGAAGAATTATAACCACCAACTTGAATTCATGTCCTAGTTCCTTGACAAGCCATCTTCATACCATGAGGGAACGGCTACGACCAGGTAAAGCCGGGGACTCTCCGATGTGACATTACCTGTTGATTGCGTTGCGTGTGAGCTAACACAAGTGTTGCCAAGTTTAAAGACTGACTCAATGACACACATCATTCGAAAATATCATACTGGTAAATTAAATATTAAGAAAAAACACGGCGTAATTGTTGAGCTGCTGAAATATACTTATTAATAAAACAGGTAAAATATGCGTTATATTTAACATAAACTATTGATTAAAATTTGGGAATTTAATACGTAATCAACTCACATACCAAGAGAACGTAGTTTTTGACAGGAGAAAATGATATAAGCATTTGCATTAAAATCCAGAACCTAAACATTACTACCTAAACCTAATTGCAAGGTTTAAGTATAATATAGAATAACGTCACACTTTAACATATCGTCAAATCGCAACGACACTGCAGTGCAAGAAAGAGACGAGAATTTTGTACTGTACAGACGTTACCACATAGAGCTTATGAACGCTTACAAAACTTCGAAACTAGAAAAAGCACCCGAAACCAATTCCTGAAACCCATCTGTTGATCCCATTTTATGGATTTTATAATGTAAAGTTACAAAAAGTATGAACTCTTTCCTTAAAGATATTTATTACTCTCGGAATATAAAATAAGTTACATAATTTCTTTCAACCCTTTGTCTCCTGATAGAGAAATGACAGGGCATAAAGCTGCCAGATAATAGGCAGTGTTTTGACGTACACTACAAAACTTAACTTTCCTTCAACATTACCTTATATTATTTCTTGCGTAGTTTAACGCGAAGTAAAGAGTTCACCAGCATGTAGGGAGGCAGTCAATACGAAATAGTTTAAATTTTCCTTTCCTCCCTTGTTACAAAAGAGCATTGCTTGCTTCGAAAATAGTGTTGTTTCGCATTTTATACCATTCTGCAGCAATAATTATTCCTAAGAGGAAGCAGAACAGGAATATGTGATTTATGTGGAGAAATAGAAAGTATAGTTAATCTTTTGACAGAGTGCAGAGAAGTAGCAGTATGGAAAGTGGGAGAAGAAATGAGAAAGTATGCGAAGCGACATAATAGCTATAAGAATGGTTACAGAGAAAAATGAAGCTAGAAATATAAATATGAGGAACTTGTTTTGGAAAACTAAGGAAAAGTGGATGAGAAAAGTAAAGACCGGGAAAGAAAAACTGCTGGGACAACAAGGAGAGACAGAAAGAAAATTGGCATAGATGGAGTGGATGGTAAGCTACTCAGCAATGCTGGAAGGCCTGGATACCAAGCAAGAGGAATTAATGAGTATAAAACATGGCACAAGGTAATTTATACAACTAGTTTAAGTAAAATATGTATGTAATAGTATAATATATTGTAAATAGTAAGTTGTATAAGTTAAATCAGTTCAATTCAATTCAGCTCAATAATTATTCTCGTGATACACATGTGCCTAAATGTCTGTGGAATACCTACATTGCTTTTTCTTCTTCTGTTTACCCTCCTTATATGGAAGACTAACATACCTCAGGATTTACAAGTAGTGACTAAAGGAGCGGACAAACTCTGGATCAGAAAGAGAGACAGAGAAAGAGAGAGAGAGAGTAGCCTGCATCCTGTAACTTAATATGAGAGTAAGGGATTATGAAATGAGGGGAAATGGATAAGAAGTTGGTAGAATAAATCGCGGAGGAAACCGGAAAACCCGGACAAAACCTACCGAGACGCCACTTTATCCACGGCAAATCCCTCACGCTGTCCCGCAGGATCGAACCCTGGCCATTTTATACCTTAGCAGAAATGAAGAAAATGATTTAATGTCCATTTTTCTCTGTAAATGTTTTTCTTTATAAATGAAAATGCAAGTGACTGCAGCACCCTAATTGGATTTATATTTCACTTTGCATAAATGTCTCAAACCTGGGAAAGCACCTGTGTGCTAAGAACATTGGTTTTCAAGCCAGCCGACTGCGATACCTTACATCGATATCGCTAATAAGGTCTGATATATTACAGAGGGTCTTGCATCTCTGCATTATATAGATAGTGAAGTTATAACTGATGTGATCTGGAAATCTTTGTTTTTGGATGATGTTAACGTAGATATATAAGGGCTACCCCGAAGCTAAATTCTTATTTTAAAAGATTTGTTGTTGTTTTGTGTGTCTGCATGCATTTGTTACCATATACGGAAAGTGGCCATATCGATTGTTATAAAACTTGGAACTATACCTTAGATCCCACTTAGTGAATGGGCTGCATGCGTATAAACAAAGTGGGGAGGGGGTATTAATGAGGCACCAATTCCGGAAGGTCTAAATATCTCACGTTATTAGATTTTTTGGTAAACATTATATAAAGGTTTGAATGTGTAGACTATAGTATTTCTAATAAGTTACTAAGTTTCAACAGTTATTTAAGATGAATGTTTAAGCAGTTAACAAATGTTTCATTATTGCTATTATTCGTGTGCCTAAATCAATTATACCACGGTAAACGGCATGGTTCCGATTGAATTGCAATCATACGGAACAAATACAATCTGAAAACTATTAAACCTTCTATTTGTATTAACATCCTAGAAAAAGGAATTTTATTGCTGGTCTTCAAAACATATTTACGTATATGTTGCACAGAATAGAGAGGGAATGAGACTAGCAAAGGAGAGACAGGATAGAAAAAGTTAGAGGGAGATAGATGAAGAAGAATCATCACTTCAGATTCGCTAACTCAGGCAAATAAAGTCAAGAGTTCTTCTTCACATACCATCAGATCCCTGTGGAGCACGCAACTTCCATAATATGGATGAACGCAGGTTGAGTAATGTTCTATACAATTTTTGGCCCTCAATGTAATTATTTTTGGATCATCCTGAGGATTTCCAGTTCCTACAAGTGTTTTGTCCACATGCCTTGTTTTTATCCTCATTCGCTAACGTGACTTCCTCTTCATAGGTAAATAGGTCATTAGGTAAATGGAAGGTGTTTCCCGGAATACAGTTGAAGTATTATCTATCTGTTGCATTGCAGGTAGACACCAACTTGCAAACAATGTATTCCTTATACTTAACCCTTTCCCGTATTTGGCAGCTGGTGCCAGATTTTAAGGAAAATACAGATTACCGCCTGTAATGTTTGTAAATGAACAATAAAACATTTATTATCAGTTAAATATTACATTTTAGTTCTTTTCCTCGATAAGAAAGGAAGCAGAACACAAAAGTCGGATGTGATGCACTTACATGTACAAACTATCTTTACAGACCCATATACTTCGATCCACTTAATGTTAATATAGATAAACATGTACAGAAGTTGTCTTTTCACATGTTTTCTTGTAGATACAAGGGATTTAGGGAAAAGTAGTAGGTAGGCTTTAAGCGACAGTCAAATATTTTAAGAGCGGGTTACTGTGATGAGCACAGAGCGGACTTTTATATGGTAAAAAAGCTAGAATATATACTTTTATATGCAAAAAAGGAGTAAAACATTTGATAAGTGTTAAAATATTGTACTTAAACTCGCAGAAGTAAGAGAAAATTGTTAATGTATATCACCGTAACAAGTACTCGCCATTCGTAGATAGTAGCCCCTAGCATGTTCCTTTAAAACTTATTGGACAAGTATGGTGTACAATGTCTTCTCCAAATAGGCCATCACAAATGCATATCGATTGTCTCACATAAGGCCTTATACTGTAAAATTAATCTTTCTACATCACAGAATGTCAGGCATATGTATTTAAATGTAGGAATGTTACTAAAACACATGCTAAATCACCCATAGGCTTTTTGAAAACTATTGTTTTCCTAAGAAATTTTTAAATTTCTTTTTAGTACTTTTCGACAGCCCACACTTCCGTAAGTGTTTCATTCATTACAGATTTATTGAAGTTTCTAGTTTTTGTATGGAATCATAAAAAAGTTTACATTTATTTTGTAGATATGACCACCAAATGATTTGTAAACTGGACTTATTTCAGTAAACCCTGACGCAATAGATGATTTTTGTCCAACATATTTACAATCGAGGCAAAACTTTCAAAATTTATTCCACACATTTTGCTTAACCGCAGCGTACTGAGAATTTTAGGATATTTTCTCTAAAGAGCTAAACCGTTATTGGCGAGTTAAGAAAACTTGTTTTTCATTTGATACAAGCCTGTTTACCTTGTAATAGTCTAATACATTCACAAATTCTATTAATAACACAAACTACACAAATGACATGTATAATTTTAGGAAAACTCGTGCAAAAAAACCTACCGTTTTATCAGGGATAGTGCACCATCTGTGAGAATGAGTCGGTGGCCGTGATACAAACTGGCTTATGCACAGTTTCACATTATTATATTATATGCTGTAGATAATTGTTTACATGTCACTTACCATTTCGTAACTTTTCAGTTCTCCAACAAAAACATTATTTCCTGTTTTACTGAAATTTGAACCTTTGGTTTCAGCAATGCTGGATCTAATGACATGTGACATTTCTCATATGGATGCTAAATCTCTGGAGTCTATGTGTACATGTTTTATCGCAAGTGCTCGTCTAGCAATATAAACATATTATGAAATAGTGCACATGAGGAATAACCCAGTGTCAGCAAGTGTGTGTATGAAAGTTTTGTCTATCTTATGTACATTTATATGCTGAACATTCACAGATCCTTTGCTGCAATACAAGTAATTGGCAAATATATAACTATATTTATAATAGAATGGATTTAAAATTATACATGATAAGTACTACTAAAACCAAGATTAATTTGAATTTATACATTTATGAAAGTTTACACAACATTATGTATTTATATCATTCTTTTTAAATATGTATTTGTATGTGTAATTAGATTTCATATTCTCATGACACTTTATTCAGATTTTCCCCTATTTGTGAGGAATGTATATATTTGCAGAAAAAAGATGTCCATTTACCCAAGAATCCTTTCCCTAGTGATGCCTTTGAAATTCTGTTCTCTTTATATGGCCAAGAGAAAATAAAGAAATAAAAATGTCAATAACCACCTCTCAACTGAGGAAAATGAAGTATTTCATATATATAACATCAATTCTGTAATTTGAATATATTCTATTTGCTGCAAGATTTTGCCTACCTCTTATGGTTTACCAGTTATGCAAAAGTTATTTTGGATACAGAAGAATTCACGAGCTACTTCTAGAATAATCAAGATATACATTTTAAGTGTCAATAAAATGCTTAACATATTTTAATCAAAATTGCTATAGTATTTTTGAGAAAATCAAAATTATTGGACAATTTTTCACATGAAACGTAATTTGGGATGGCAGAATTATTGCATTTTAAATAAGATCGTTATAGGATTTTTGAGAAAATCCAAATTATGGAACAATTTTCCATGCGAAGCATAGTTTGGGGCGGAGGGATTTTCTTGAAAATCTTCTTGTCGCAACCTTAGAAGATGCAGATGGTGTTTCAACGAATTTTCGTTTTAGAGTTATGCTTTTCATACTCACATACCTTTCTGTATATACATATTTTTGGAGGATACAAGGGGTCTCATAAACATATTTTCAGTGAAATTTCACATTAAATCTTTGGCTGGAATATAACTTCCCCTACTTAGTACATGTAGTAGAGAAAGGAGCCATCATTCCGTACAACAGTATTTAAATGGACAGTAAAATACTATCAGTTAACTCTTACATTTCACTTGGGTATGGAATTGCCAATAACTATTATAACCTACGCGGAATGATTATTGTGATGTATTATACGTGTATTTCCATTTTTCAAGCACTTTCATTATCCAATGTTCACATGTTTACAATGCTTGAAGTGCGGTTATGTTGTAGAATCGAAAATTGTTGTGCTAGTTTCTACTACTGCTTCATTGAAACATTTCCTTGCATGTTCAGAAATCATCTGAAACATTTTTTTCAACATTTGTTAAGGTACATTTCCTCCCTGATAAATGAAGCACAGCTCAGCCAAATGAGTTATAGTTTTCTTGGATTAGTTTTAAAAGTTCAAAACAAGAAATAGAGACGCTCTTGTTTTTGTGTCATGGAATTCCCCATATTCACGCCGTACTTTCAACATCTCACAGAACAGTTTTGCATCTTCAGTGTTACAAATCGTTGCAACAGCGTCATTTTGCAAATTTTCCTCCAAATTGACTACAAACTGCAATCTGAAAAACTGTTTCGTATATCTCTGGGTGTATAGTTCATTTTATAATTAGACTGACATGGCAATTATGGTGTTCAAAGAAGAAAAATGGAACTAGTTTCTATCACGTCATTTTCTCTACATGGAGAAGATATTCTTTTGTCTCTGATTGGTTAGATATGAATTTTCTGCCTACTAGAAATCGACATATATCTAACTTTAGCCAATCAGAGAAGTAAGAATATATTCTCCACGTGGAATAAATCACATGATAGAAGCTGGTCCCGCATTGCTGCTGTAAACACCTTAATTGATATACCACTATAATTATAAAATGGACTATACTATGTCGACCACGTAGCGTTGAGCTTTTTCGGCATGTTTTCCAAATAAATGTATATCGAAACGCGCTGCAAGTTAAAGTCTGTTTAGTTAACTCATGTGCAGTTGGCCGCTGGCTTTGACGAACCCTTATAATCGTTTTACAACCCTGGCCCTCCTCCTGGCAGACCTTTCTGCAAGGTTGCCACCTTTCTCGATACGTCATGGGTATCGTACGAGGTTTCGTCTAAATAAATTATCTTATGTCCATTACTGCAAAACTTTCTCAGTTTTGACGATATATATCGCCCAGCTACAATTCTACTGGATTCCATGATAACCCTTAAATTATTCAATGTGCAGTATTTGAAACCCAGCTCCTTTAGGAGACCGCGCAAAGTGCAGTGCCCATAAGGAAAATCACAAATTTCTTGCAAATGTGCAACCAATTCGTCTAAGGTGGGCGCTCTCCCTTTTACATAGAATTTATAAATTTCTCGACGAATTAAATCACGTATAAAATTATCTACTTTAGAGAAACGTTTCCTTTTGTTTTCACACTTGATCGGCGTCTTTGGTATTCCTTTCGTCACAACATTTCTTACTGTATTTCTGCGAATACTCATAATTTATCATCATTGCATGACCCCTTACCAAGATTACTTCTCAGCACATATTTATGTGTTCAAAACAAGCGCTTGAATTTGGTTAGAAACAGTTCCCGTTGAAACTTTGTTTTTTGAGGCTTTTCCAGTAATATAACACGGCCCAGTTATTCACACTTTTGTCTTCACTTTGATTATTTTCATTTGACTGAAAGTTATCTACTACTTCATTTGCATTTACCATTGCATTTCTCTCCCACGGTCTCCACATCGTGACACACAACGAATTGCTGCACGTAATGAAACAGATCAACTGGAAGAATATTGGAAATTTGGCAACTGAGACTCCACGTGGAGTAGACATGGGGCTGTCACTTCGAGAAAATCAGGGCTGCTATTGGTCCTCAGCGACAGTGTTCCATTTCTGAAGTGTGGAGATAGATTTATGACGGTCATTAGTGGGCGGGAGGCTCAGGTTTCTTTGACTCCGAACTGCACATGCGTTAACTAAACAGACTTTACTATACTATATGTTACACGTTCTCTTATATTGTCACTAGAAATTGTTTACCTTTAATGAACTGCATCTTTACTATTACGTAACACTTTTCTATACAAAATAGTGTAACATTTTGTTATGTCAAATACATTACTTTGCTGTGTTGAATTTCAAAAGCATTTTGTACTGTTTTTGTATTCTCTTTTAGCTTTTGAACTGTTTTGTACTATTTTTTTGCTGTTTTTTTTTGTATTTTGTTTTGTTTTTTAAACTGTTGCTCCTCAGAGACACATTTTAAAAAGATGGATATAGTTTCGAGTGAAATATGTATTTTTTTGAAAGTGTCATTAAAACGACATAAATCATGCGAAATTACCCTATTTCTAGCACCATTGCCAGAAAATGAATGGGGTAATCATTATGGCAACAAGTAAGCAATGACGTCATATCGCCACAAGATAATTTGCCCCGATGTACCCGTAAGAAAACCTGAAATCGTACTCTCACAAGTATAGCAACATTCGAACACAAGTATCACCTCATTATTTTAAATCCAAAACCACAGCAATATAAATATAGTTGCGACGTTAATCATTAAATTAAAAAATACAGAAATTGATCAGAGCCTATGTTAATTAGTGTACTCACTTTCTTTGGTAAATATTAACGGTACAATTAGTCAAATTAGAAGATGTTATCCTTGAGAAATCCTTGGCTTCCACTGCTTTATACATTTCTGCTTCCTACAGTAATTATTTTTGAAATGTCTAGTTTATTCTCAATAGATCCTTCTACGTAAGTTTTGGCATTTTATGCTGACTTCCACCCTTCTAACCTATTTACTTCAGTAATACTAGCACCAGTGTTTGAAAGAATAGTTGCTGAATTGCGGCTGAAACGGTGCACTGTATGATTTAATGTATCTGGTAACTAAAGAAACTTAGCAATTTCCATAGGAAACTTTTTAAAAATGTTAACCCAATAGGTTGACAACTACACCTTCCACCTCTATAACACAAAAAGAGACTTTTATATTTGACATATTTCGGTCGCAATTCAACATATTTGTTGTACACCTCCACACAATTAACAAAACCACCATCAGGTACGATTGTAAAGCTGCGTATTAGGAATATGTGCCATCAAAGAACAAACTTCAGCTTTAACATAATCATATAGTTCCTGACACCTACAAGCACCAAAAGTTCCAAAAGCTGCAACTACTTCGTTAGTAAACACGAATTATCAGGAACTTCAACAAGAAATGTATTCATTTGAGATCTGGAGAGAACATCTGAGTTCTTTGGCTTATATCCCACTTGCACTTCTTCAACAAATCTAGAACCTTACCAAAAGATGAAATGTCGACGTTTTCTCTCAGTTTCAACATACATTTTACCTTTGAATATGTTCACCAGAGCGTCGCAGGCATAAAATTCTCGACTGAAAAAAGAAAATAGAACTTAGTGTGACTTAAATCAATTACCATATTTAACATCTAAGGTCGATCGGTGGATGTTCTTTTTTCCGGAAGAATGCTTATTGGCAGTATTTTCACTCGTTTACCATTGCGTATATTTGAGTTTGCTTATGTTGAGTTTTCTTTTTAAACATCATATTCACACTTGATTCATATTCTATACTCTAGACAAGATAGGGACTAATCCTAGCTTAAGAAAAATTAAAGTCTTCCAACCAGGAGTCGAACCCGGAACCCATGGACTCAAATTCAAATTTTATATGTAGTAGATTCTTACAGAATGTTGACTTCAACAGTACAGACTGAATACATGTAGGTAGGTATAGGTTATAATATCAATGATAAATTCAGTGCTCTAATCTTATAAAATACACCACAGTTAAATAATTATTTACCATCCGTTAAGATTATACTGCCATTTGGATACAAGGAATTTTTTTCATTTGATGTTTAAATATTGTGCCATTTAATACTTCTAAAGTTGCAGGTAACTTATTATACAGTTTAATTCCCATTACATTGGCATCTTTGTCAGATAAATTTTAACATGTGTGGGATTTATGATAATCAGCTGGAAGTTAGTATGCTAACCACAGAGGTAGTCCATCAATATTTTGTTGCATTAATATTTTGTGAAAATCCAAGTGAAAACTTCATATTCAGGTAGGAATGTCATATTTTGCTGGCCTGTACTAATGACTTTCTACCTGGTATTGGAGGGAAGGAAGGGAGAAGGGGGAGAGGTCACCTAGGAAGTGATCGAGGTGGTACAGTTGTAATGCAGTTGTCAGGTAGAATTTGTTTCTGTCGTGCAGATGGGAGGATGTTGCGCATGGGTAGCGTATCTTCGGTGTGCAGCACGCCTGGTCCAGGAGCCTTGCCGGTGATGGAACATCCTTCGGCAGCTCACACAAACCACGAGCAGGACTTCGACGTCGTGAGTGTCGGAAGTGCGACTTCTGGCCTCAGCACTGGAGCCTTACAGGTAATCATGTATTATGTACTGATGTCTATTTGAACTCACTAATATTTCAATTTGAACATGGACTCATAACTGCCTATTTCACAGAAGCTTTTCTTTCCAATGAGTGCCTATAATTACTTGCCATTTGTTTTCACATTTTTTATTGATTTAAAGTGAAATGTACACTAAAAGTCATTAAAACCTTTTTTATGTGACATTTCATGTAACTGAGAAATCATGAATGGTAAAAATGAATCTACTACTGCTGGCGTAACCAGAATGTTTTTCTCTGGAAGGAGACCTTTGGGTATAATGATGATGGTAATAATAATAATAATAATAATAATAATAATAATAATAATAATAATAATAATAATAATAATAATAATAATAATAATAATAATAATAATAATAATAATAATAATTGAACATTAATTATCACACTGCATCTGTTTGGGCCACCTGACATTAGTTATGTTTACTGCAAGAAGTTATGTTAATTGCTAAATTGGTTGACAGAAAATACCTTGCAGCTTATCCGTGACATATAGATAATAGAACTTAAATCTTCATTTTAATTCCTAACCAGACCACTTACCAATTGTTTGAAATGGACGATTTGCAAAACAAAATTAAACTTCATATTTCTGAATTCTTAGTTCCATTAATACTTTCCACATTGAAGTAATTTCTTAGCCATCTTAAACCAAGTATTCACATTCAGGTACGCGTATGTGGAAACAGCAATAGTTTCTGTTTACAAATTAGTTTAATATAAAACAGCCGTATTATGTTGCCGCCCTGGTTTTCAATGGAGTATCACTCGGCAAGCTACACTCATTACATTTATGGTACTACCTATAAACGAAAATAAAAAGTATAAGCAGCATATTATTAAACTTTAGACATCAAACAATACAACACTTTTGAGTCACAATTCGGTTGTATTATAAAGTATACGAATTTTGAGGAAATCTTTACAATTAATTAGTCCATAGTTCGTGATATAAGGGAAGTTCGTGCAGTATCGGCCGGGTTAAGTTTTCTGACTTTACTCTGTAACTGTGGTGGTAAATTGGAATCTTATTATATTATTCTCTTACCTCAAGACATGTTCTATAGATAGTATAATGTAATGATTTTCATTTTTTATTTATAGTACTTTATTACATCCAAAGTAAAAAAGATAGAATTATAGGGCTTGTAGAAAGTGTCTTGCAGTATCGGTCACTGCCTTTTCTGTTACAATATAGATTGTCAGTGATACATTGCACTGCCACATATAAAACAATAGTAGAATACAAAAGCATAGGAACTTATTGTCACTATTTCTGCTCAGTTCGCAAATGTTTAGCTCACTGGTTTACAGAGATCGCAAATATAGCGCTGCTATAGGCCTCAGAATATCTTCCGTGCGCTAAGAGTTACACTAACCACCATCAAGCACTCAGAGCAGACAAAGAACTGAAGAGAGGAAAAAGATATCCGACTGTAGCGCACGTAGATGCACAAGCTTGTGCTACTGCTTACTGGAAACTTGTGCCACATGAAGGCGAAAAAAGGAAATCACAGTAGTGGCGGGTACTGCATGCCGGCCGATACTACACGACTGTCCCCAATGTGGCGATAAAAATGTGTTTGATAAGATCTGTGAATTTCATAAAGTGCCAGAGGTTTCTTGTGTTATGATTTCCAACAAAGCTCTGAGGGAAAGTTGTGTAGTTGTCTTTACGTGTATATTTCGGAGGTGTACTCCTACGTTTTCATAGGGAATTGAAATTTATTTGAGTACACATTCTGTACTGAACACAATCCACGTTACCATGTTGAATTCAATAGGTATTGAGATTGATTTGGATTCGAACTGAATTTGCCTTGATGAATGACGAACCTGTTAAATATAAATGTCAGTTTGTTATTCTATGTGTTAGTCTAAGGTTTTTAGGTTATGAATACTAGGGTTTTGTAAAGAATATGCGATGTAAATATGGAAATGATAAAAGCGACCTTGTACCCAATATTGCAACAATTTCTGGCAGGTTTGCTCTTTCACGAAAAGTTTTAGCATGAACGACGGGCACAACAAAAAAGAACTAAAAACACAAAATTTATATTTCACAGTGAAACTCAGACCTGTATATTGGGTTAAACAAAGAAATAAGCAACGATTAGTGGGAACGTACAATATATGCTTTCATTTTAAGGATGAGGATTGCTTAGGAAATGCAGTACGTCATGCAACGTTTAAATTCACATTCCAGTGCCTCGAACCATATTTATAGCACAAATGGTTTCTACGAATTTTGATATCTACCTGTATAGAAAAATAAAAGAGAGCTACCAACTTATTAACCGAGTGGGATGGCTCAGGTGGTTTCGTCTGTAGCCCGCATTCGGGAGACCCGGGGTCGATTCCCGTGGCCCACCTACCTGCCCATGCGTTTATCGGGGGTTTTCCTGGGTCGCTAGGTAAATGCTGGGTAGGTTAATTACATCCCCCAAATTTCCTGTTCCTCCATTTCATCTCCATTATCATTTCATATCATCTCTCATTTGGTGGTCTCTTTCAGGGTAAAAGTGTCTGCGGGTGTCTCGGCGGTGCATGGCAGGATGATATGCTCTGAGGAAAACTACTTCCTCCTCCGGTAGGTCGGTTGCCGGCCTCAGCTCCTCTGCTGGGACAATTTCGGGACCGCCAGCCAGGAACCTTTGGGGCTCGGATAGCCTGCCTAGGACCATTAGGGCTCGGCTGCTGGACTCGTTGCCGTCTCGCTGCGGGGGAGCGGGTTCGTTGTCCTGATCTGTTGGGGGAGGTACTCTAGCCAAGTAAACTGTAGGGACCCTGCCCTCTGTACTGTCGTGGCTCTTCGGGTTGGCCACCCTCTGTCTCCTTCGCCCCATACTTCCTCCCGGGGGTGTCCCCACTTGGAGGCATAGGAACAAAGGGCCCAGCATGGTGACCTACGTACCGAATCCCCTCCGTAATGAAGTCCCAATCCCAGCTTATTACAATGAGTACGTACAGTAGAATTTAATACTCTTTGGCGTATTCAATATGCTGTATTTCAATGCAACATTCTACTTTCAAGAGAATCGAATCTACGTTTAAGTTCGATCTGAGCACGCGTTTCCATGCAGTAGTCTATACGAAAGGGAACCTCAAATCGATTTCAATTTCCCATTAAAACTTGGGAGTAGGTATAAATAAGAAATAAACTATCCTCTGATGGGAAATTAGAATTTGTTCTGGCCTATTGAGCTGTGTGAAGGGGCATTGAGCTCTTGATTTTCACTATTTCCAGTGCTTTCGATGTTGAATTCCCTGATAGCCATTTACGACGGCAAATGTTGTTATAGCTACAATTACAAGTATGTATGTGCCTAGGGGTAGCGGTAGTTCTGTTTTGTATCTTCTTTAGCTGCTGTATTCCCTTTAATTTTCTGATGTGACGATATTCAGGTTATTTCCCTTATGAATTTCCTTGTAGTTGATGTCATGTCTGCAACGAGAGGAAAAATAAATATTAACTTTTCATCGAGTCGAATAACAATGAATTTATACTCCCTGGATTCCATCATAAATCTTGTGTTTCATTGTGATGAATTTAAATATTTTAGACCTAAAATGATCCGGAGCGGTGGCTTGCTCGATTGCAGCCTGCTCTTATAATATTGTGTATTGGCAGATATCTTTTTCGGCTCATAACCTTTGTCCGGTTGATCAGTGCATCTATGGACAAACTCATGCATGAAATAAACTGCCGCCCTTTGAAACATTTTGAAACGCTGCTCTTTACTGGGAAAAAATCTCTGGTATGTTACATTCTCATACTTTCCCTATTATTTATCGTTTATTATTAGGTGTACATATTATTCATACCAAAGTTTAATTTTGTATTTTCTTCATTTTAATTGAAACAAATCTCTGTAGAAATATCTGCATGGCGTATTTCGTTATGAATACAAAGGGAACAGCAATAATAAAGGGTTTAAGAACTGGAGGCCTTAACGTCCATATTGTCCCAAGCAATTGCAAGAAACAACTGAATATCGAAAGACTTTAAAACACCGCCAGAATTTTGTATTCCTTAAGCAACACGTATATTTCAAATAATAATAATAATAATAATAATAATAATAATAATAATAATAATAATAATAATAATAATAATAATAATAATAATAATAATAATAATAATAATAATAATAATACTAATAATAATAATAATAATAATAATAATAATAATAATAATAATAATAATAATAACAATAACAATAACAATAACAATAACAATAACAATAACAATAACAATAACAATAACAATAATAATAATAATAATAATAATAATAATAATAATAATAATAATAATAATAATAATAATAATAATAATAATAATAATAATAATAATAATAATAATAATAATAATAATACATTTTGAACAATTAATAATGGATATTTCGGAAATGTTTTATGTCGCAAAACGCTTTTGGAATTGTCTTATAAATAGATCTACAACTTTTAAGGAGAAAGTTTATAATTCTCGCTTTACGCTTACTAGTTATACACGATTACACAAAAGGAATTTTTCAATGAAGAGAATTTCATAGAGTATTCCCCCCAAAATTTAAAATATACATTATAATATATCTTCAATATATATTTTAATTCCAATAATTAGATCTACTTTTGAGAAAATATAAAGTTCTGAAAATATTCATTGTAAAGTGTACTGTGACGTGGTGGTATTTTCTTTAAAATCTGTGTGTCGTATTTTTCAAAGATACTGAATTTAAATTACAAGTTGAGTATTTAGGGACCCGTTTTCTCACTTGACATAGAAATGTGAAGTTTTTACCTGATGTTGAATAATTCTTTATGAATACACTGATTTGTTTTAATGTTAAAATACTGATTTGAGAAAAAAAGATTATGATTTTTTTGTAAACCTCTAACATTTTTAATAAATGTTCTGACTTTTTTTTTTCAAATAAACTACTTTAGACATTTCAACTAAAGCAATTCCACGCAATCATGGGATTAGTCATACTATGTGGTAAAACTTTTATGCAGATACAGAGAAAATGGGTCATTTATGTTGAAAAATGTTGTTTTAATAATTCGTTTTTAAAGTAAAAAAACTCACTTGAGCATAGAAAACAGCTACTAAAATCCTTCAAAACAGAGTTCAAAATGTTAAATTTAGTTATATTTGTTTGTTTCACCTTCGTTGGTTTCACCGAACTTGTATGTTCTACTTAGCTTTTTCTTGGAAGCACTTGGAGGATTAGCAACACTTGAGCCTACAGAATTATTTATAGCCCCGTGATCACTGTTACTTAGTTCTACATTAATTTCACTTTGAATTGTTGTTGCACTTGTTTTGCAGCTTTTCTCATCCTTATATTTTATTTTCATAAAAATGCCCTCAGGTTTAGTCATTATGAAAAGCACCAAAATGTACAAATACATAGAAAATACCAAAAACATAATACTTCTTTCCAAATTCAAACTGCTTTATCCCATAAGCAGGGCCATATTTAAGGGGGGGTCCAAGGGGTCCGGACCCCCCCAAAAGAATTATCATTTCAAACTTTTAATAAATATTTGAAATAAAACTTAGTTTAAAATAAATCGAAAAAGTTTATTCAATCTTCTCATCTTAACATCTCTATTCATTGTCAAGTAAACATGAAGTTATTTAAGAGATAAACGAAAAGTTACTGCACAGCAGCTGTAGAACGCGTTAAGTACACAAATAATGTTGATTAGAGTTCCCAGTTAATTACTCAAAGGTATGTAATTTTTAACTTCTAAGTTCCTATTTCCTTTTTCATTCAAGGAGAACTAATACTTCAAATGCATCAATCAGTGGTTCGGTTTTTAAATATCTGAATACTGCTCATATCACTTTATCCCAGGTATAAGAACAAAAAATGTGCAATTGCAAGGCCTTTCTACAGACTTTACCCAAAGAAACAAGACAAAAACAAACTTTTCTAAGAACAATTTGTAGAAGCCTGGGTGGAGAAAGTCATGTGAATATAATATATTACATGTGTTTTTATTTTTTACTAACACGATAAAACACATCCCTGATTAATTTATTAAAAGCAAATAATTCAACTTAGATTTTTTGGACCCCCTCGGAAACTGACTTCTAAATACGTGCCTGCTTATAAGCTGTAGCAATATTGGATATCCAATTTAGCCAATATATGAACCATTAATTTTGATGGAAAGCAAGGCGAACCACAGCCTTCTTAGTTAAATACTTCCTGAGCTAATGTTTTGTTAAATGTTCTGTAATTATTCTAATACCTAAATACAGTAATATATTTGAAAATTTATTTAATTTCATGTTGAATATTTTAATTATCCAACCATCAAATTAAGCCGAATTAACCATATTTTCATTATATGCACAAAAAAATCTATTTTTTTTTTTTTTTTTTTTTTTTTCATTTTAGCTTGATGAGTCCCCTTTACCGGCTTTTCGTTTTTGAGCTATTCTGTTCCAGGCGCGCGAACTTTTTCTTATAATTTCCCTTTTTTTAATTGCTGGTTCCGGTGAAATCTTGGAATCGAATTTTAGATTATTATTATTATTATTATTATTATTATTATTATTATTATTATTATTATTATTATTATTATTATTATTATTATTATTATTATTATTATTATTATTATTATTTATATCATATTTGTTTAGAAGGTGTGGAATACGTTTCAATGACTTTTCAGTCATAAGCATATTCTTAAAAGGAAATACTTGTTTGGGACTGAAATTATGAGCAAAAACTATTGCAGGATTGAATAGTAGTGCTTATCTTCTATTTTATTACAGAATATTCGAGAGCAAATGGCAATAAGTTTGGAGCGCATGCGTGAGCTAGAAGAACAAGTAAAGCTGATTCCTGTGTTACAGGTAAGTAAACATTTGCTTGTCATCGTACACCTGCTTCACAGAGCTAAGTTTAATATCCCGGTATACGAATATGTTACTAAATAACATGACAAAGAAGACAGCACATCTTACGTTTAACGACTGTTATATCTGAAGTTCGGAAATTTAGGAAAAGTCTTTTTCTTTTCGAGTGTTGGAAAATAAAGATCAACACAATATTGTTCCTCTAATATCAGAATATGTCTGAAAATGTTGGGGTTATTTCTCATTTTTCGGGATTTTTATTGTGCTTAATGATACCTTTTTAAGCTTTTTTAGGTGTTAATGGCTTGGGTTTGCAAGTTCATCTTCTTTAGACCACATCTTCTGCTCTTTCTCAATTCGAGCACACAAAAATGCTTTACACAGATCAACTTGAAAACCTAAAAGAGATGACTTAAAGATGTCATTTTATGTCATTTTTAGCTTCACACCACCAGAATTTTGTATCCCTTAAACAACGTTTATATTTAAAGTATTATCCGGCTATCATATGATTAATTAAGTGCTAAAAACTCTTGTATGTACATATTAATGTATATTGTGGTTTCGTGCAATTCTTCACTGTCACTTCACTAATGTGAATCACATGTGATAATAGTTTAACGTTCCGTCGCTTCACTAGTTGTGACTTACGGCGTAATAAAATAACGGCGTTTCTCTCGTTCACTCACTGGGGAATCGTACCTGATGAACAGCACTCTATATGTTACAAATTCTCTCATAGGACATCTTTTGTCGCATAAGCATTGCACCATCTATTAACTGGTTCACTCGCTAACACGCTAGCTTATATATCCGTTGGAATTTTCCACAGAGCATTCTAAGATATTGGGAGAGGGGAGAAAGAAGACTTCTGGTTATCTAAGTATTATATATTGTAATTTACGTTCTTCAACGTTAAGTCATATCGGACGATGGATGAAATTGATGAAATGATGCTCAAATGAGTCCGGGTTCCATGGAGCTTAGAGTTATCCGACATTCGTCTATCAGGATAAGGGAAAACCCGGTAAAAACCTTATCCAGGTAACTCACCCTAACCTAGATTCGAACTCGGGACCTCTTGAACGTGAGCAGACATGCTACCCCCACGCTACCAAGGCGGGCTATCTAAGTATAGTGTTTATATTGGGCGACAGTGCTATCGCGTCTATTTATCTCTCCAGTAGGCTGGCGCTTACCTCTCGATGAGCCTGAGCTATAGCCACTGCTTCACAATATCAATATTCCATATAATACAATTTGGGAGAAAATAGCACACATTCCCTTTTAAGACATTAACATGTTTACTCGTAACTGGACCTAATATATGCTGGTCTTAAATTGCTACGCTCTTTCCATTAAATGTGAGAAATAACCGAATGTCGACAGGGCTTCTAAACTATTGCAAAGAATTGAACAATTCGAAGCGTTAATAACCGATACCAAAAATGACTTTTGCCACAGAAAAGGTTATTTAGAATAACTTGAGTGTTTTCAATACGTCTACAGTGTTTGTGTAGTAACTTTTTTTGTCTATTATTTATTGTATATCAGTCATACAAGATTATAAAACGTTCATTTGTATTGAAATTGACTTCACAAGTTATTCCCGGAAAAGTGAGGATATGTTTTATTTGTAATGCAGATGTGTTTAATAAATGATATTTTAATCAAAATCGTTGAAGCCATTTTTCATAAAATAATACTTTTTTGAAAAATTCTTCAAGGGGTAGGTTATGTGTCACAAGTTTGATATTTATCCCACGTTTGATGTTTATCCGTATTTTCATCTTTTTAGTTAATGCTGCTCGCAATACACTTAAGGCATTCGAGCGCAGACGTTTTTCCCAGAAATGTTTTTTTCTATTCTGGTGGCCTCAAAACATGTATAATTCCTAGGGCATCTCTCCTCTGCAGAAGCTACCCTTTTCGCCCGGCCAACGCGTCGTCCAGCTTCATACTGTTTTATTTGTAATGTAAATATGTTTAATAAATGATATTATAATCAAAATCTTTGAAGCCATTTTTCAGAAAAGAACATCTTCAAAGGGGGTAGGTTGTGTGTCACATCTTTTATATTTATCCCACGTTTGATATTTATCCGAATTTTCGTCTTTTTAGTTAATGCTGTTCGCAACACACTTGGACATTCGAGCGCAGACCTTTTTCCTAGCAATGTTTTTGTTATTCTGGTGACCCCAAAACATGTAGGTATAATCCCTAGGGCATCTCCCCTCTGCAGAGGTTACCCTTTTCGCTCGGCCAATGCGTCATCCAGCTTCATACTCCGGAAGAATGCAGAATTGGTATAGGAGGGATCATCAGCCCGGCTGTCGCGACCTTAAGGCGACTTCTTGACCTCTTACGGACATATTTCCATCAGGATAGCTACTCAGTTGACATCACGAGGCTGACGATACATCACAGCGGGAAAAATTCCCACGCCGGTACTAGGAGTCGAACTGTGTCCTTCGCGCCAGAGGTAGCACGCTACAGCTACGCTACGGGGGCTGTCATAGTAGGTATTTATGGCGAAATCTCGTTATCGAATTTTTTGGTGGAATGCAACACCTTCTCAGTGCGTGGTGCAGAAGGTAAATCAGATAACTTTTGCATTATAAAAGTTGGAGTTTTAGTCTTCTGAGAGAAGAAATTAATGTGACTAGAGTACCCTGTTCTGTTGCTTGTTGACAATAATAAAATACACATAACGCTGGAGGCTCTTAAATTTTGCAGGGAAGATATCATCATGGTTGGATTCCCGAACTTCACCAGCCATAGTTAACCACTGTTTCCTCTTTTGAGCCTTTAAAGTTCTTCTACAGTCAAGCTCGTGACAACTTCATGCTTACTCATCCAGGGCAAGCCATTACTGATAAAAAATAATATGAGTGGGCTATTTAGCACTGCTTATATCAAAGCAGCAACTGTCGGTAATGCAGTCAGAAATCGTGGAATCGAGTACCCTGTGTTTAACGAGTATGGTTTTGCAACATCAAAAACAACAGATAATACTCTTGCTATGGACAATGTTGAAAATGAAAATGTTACTTTGCAGGTTAAAGCACCCAAAGAACACACAGAATTACCCATGATGATTATTCAGAACAAAATGAAGAACCAGGAACTTCAGGAAATGCTGCTCCCACTAAGCCAAAATTATGTCGTAGTAGTCTATATTTTAAACCATTACCTAAAAAAAGAGCATCAGTGAAAACAAAAAACAACAGCAACAAAAAAAACCAACTGAGGAGTCATAGATAATGTGCAAACGTCTTTAACGAGCTCACTTATGAAAGAAATGTTGGTTCAGAATGAAGCACTGAAGTAGGCACAAGAACATTCAAAGTGACAAAAACGAGGGGGTCGAATTTCAGAAAAAGGAGTTGTTAAGAAAAATAAGTTTGATTCCTGTAAAAAAAAGTAAGAAGCTCCAACTTCTCACACCTATGTCGTCAGCTCAAACTTCCAAAAAAAGTAAAGTGACTGTCCTCCTTATGATGAGATCTTTGTTAGTCTTCCAAATGATTGCCTACATGGTAGCATGAGAGCTGCACAAGCTTTGAAGGAAGAATGTTTGTGATTTTTGTTAACGAAAGCTACTGATTTTGAGTTATATTGATTTACTATGATAACAATGCCTAACAAAATAACCATCTAATTACTACTATTTAATAGAAAATAAATAATAATATATAAAATAATTACTGCACTCTGTTATTCTTGGCTAAGGCAGCATGTCTTGGTCCCTGGCCACGGAAAGCGGCCCAGGTTCGATCCCACCCATGGGGTGCGGATTTTAAGTCCCGGGTATAGAACTGGTGCCCACTCAGCGTCATGAGGAATGTGAGGAGCTTATGCTAGGTAAGCGATCCTAGTCATGAAAACCAACGTTTCGGCTAGGGGTGTCGAGATGCTGACCACATCTCCTCCCCGTACCGGTTGGATGATCGCCCACCTCTGCCGTGCATAAGTGGGCGTGAGGATGGCAGTCTGATTGGTAGGCCTTGGCCCTCTTAGGGTTGTCACGCCAGGGTTTATTATTTATTACTGTATTATTCTTTGTAAGAATAAACACATATTCAACTTCTGTCAGAATTGTCACCTTGCCCCGGTACCTGGGCAAGATAACATTTGTGCATGGCTTTTTAAAAATGGAAAAGTAATTTTGATAATATTAAAATAAAAATATATTCAAATTGATGCATCACAACAAAAGATCATTCTAGTAATCCATGCAAAGAAAGCAAAATTACTGTAAAAATGGCTAACTCTGTACATTGTCAACTTGCTCTAGTCTCCCCTAAATATTCTTTATTTCACTGCTGAATACACCTGTGTGGTGGCCGGGTGTAAAGAATAGCCCCAAGGTAGACCATGCCTGTCATAAAAGGCGACTAAAATGGTCACCCGTTGCTCGGGGCTATAACTGGGCCACCCAGTCCCAGGGGACATAAATGTGGGACCTGGTCCTCCAGGTTGGGGGTTGGGCGTAGGGTTAACTCCCCTACCTCGTAAAAACAACTTTGTTATGGATACCTTAATACAGCCTCGGACTAACTTGGATACTCTGGAGACAAACTGGCAAAGAAAACGGCTAATGAGATGGAAAAGAGATTTGGTATGACTTGAGAAAGTTGGGGGTTAAAGGCTGGAGAAGAAAAGCAGAGGACTGAGTTGAATGGAAGAGCATGGTTAGGGAGGCCAAGAGCCTACATGGCCTCCAGTGCCAACTATCGTCATCGTCATCATCATCATCACTGCTGAATTAAGATCTTAGAGTCTTGTTTAAAATTGTGTCACAATATACTCTTATCATAATATAGATAATATGAAAATGCGAGAAAGAATATCACATTCTCTCTTTTTCTATAATATGATCTGATAATCCACTCTTTCTGTTAGATCTGTCAACTGAGAATAGAGTTAGTTGGCTTGCGTGAGTGATTATGATAAAATAGCATCATATTTTGTGTCATATTTATGTGTAAATATTGTTGATTTGTTGACTTGTACTACACATACTACTAACAACCTAAAAAGTACATAGCAACCAAATTATTATTAATGGCTAATCGTTTTCATCTCATTATTGATTTCTGAAGTTCATCGATATTTTTATTGTTTTACAGAAGAAAAGTTACTGTTTGCGGTTGCAATTGTGAGAAATGGCACTTTCTCATTTTGAAATGGAAACAAATAGTCTTACTTAAATTAACTAGGAGTCGATTAATGACACAAAACAACACTTACTTTTAAATTTTCCCGGAAGCAGTTTCTGAGGCCTTCCCTCTATCTTCAGCCGGACATTGACTTGTTCTCATTGGTGTAGCTGGCAATATTTTGTCATCGGTCTCCTCTGGTGGCGGTTCGAGAAACTTGCTGAACAAATCTTTCTGGGGGATGTCAAAATTGAATACTTTGTTCCTATTTTTTGAAATAAAGATTTGTTCCCATGTGGACAGTTCTTCTTTTCCTGTTGTATGTTTTAGTAATTTTGGTTCTGGATTTATGTTGTTTTTTTCCCAAAAATGCTTGGCAACTGCTGATTTTTCTAATTGTTTGTATTTTATGTTCCTAAAGTGTTCCTTTGCTCTTGTTTCTAAATTTCTTTTGGTTTTTCCAATATAAATTTGACTACAGTCAGAGCATTCAATTTGATATATGCCAGATTTTTTGTTAGATGGAATGGCATCTTTGATGTTTGAGCAAATTAGGTTTTTTAAGGAGTAATGGTTCACTGGAGCTAGTTGAATGTTTTGTTTTTTGAAGACTTTTTTGAATTTATCAAAGGCCCATGGATGGTAAGTGAATTTTTTGAAGATCATTTTAGTTTCTGTAGCTGAGAGGGTTGTGGTTTCCTTTAGTAGTTTCTTCTTATTTGCTAAGTTCACTTTTTTGTCTACTAGTGATTTGGGAAAGTCATTTTTCTGTGCTATTTCAATAATTTTGTTGTATTCTATTTTGTATTCTTCTGCTGTGAGAGGAATGTTGACCAGTCTGTGTGCTAAACTATTAAAGATTGCCTGTTTGTGGGATCTTGGATTGTAGCCATTAGCTTTTATGTAGTTGTCTGTCTGTGTTGGTTTTCTGTAAATGCCAAAGTTTATTCTATTTTTATTTCTGATTATTTTTAGATCTAAAAATGGTAAATACTCGTCTTTTTCAACTTCTACAGTGAACTTGATGCTTTTTTTCTTGAATATTTAAAAGTTTTAGTGCATCACTGATGATTTATAAAATAGTCTTACGCTTAAAATAGGACAGTTTTTCTCCAAGAAATGTTAAAATTTGAAAAGAAGGAGTTTATTTTCTATAGATTTTCTTTGTTGGCATCAGTATGGCTATGATAAGAATTCATGTAGCAACTTGGAAGATCTTTCGTGCTTTTGTGCCTGACGGAGTGACCACGGCAGTGAATGGTCAGGTAAGAGGACACTAAGGATGGTTGAATGAGGGAGACAACAGTAGAGGGTAGGGTCTTTAATGGCTAAACATTGAAACTCCCCGCCTATGGCTTGTACCACCTGTTCTCCTCGATTGGACTTACAAATCCCAGAGAACTCCCTCAACAGGAGGATAGGGATTTACAGAGAACAAACTCCCTGCCTTGCATGTCGAAACTCCCGCTGACACCTGAAACCCTGAAACAGTCAACCAAGATGAAAGGCAGAATGAAATGGAGGGACAGGAAATAGGCTCCCTCTCGTCGGTCCTGTTATGGGATTACAGTTGGGAACACTAAATACTAAGGCTGTACAATGCAAATTATGCATTATTAATCATATTAAATTGCTCTGCTCATTCCTCCAGTGTAAGTTTGCGGGTGTGTGTGTGTATGTATATATATATATATATATATATATATACTTGTATATCATCAGGATATGTGGAAAACTGTGTTACATGTATAATGGGTCTCAGAGACATAACACTATATTATCTCTTGTCCCTGCAGAAGTCTAGTAATAGCCTCTCATTCCATTCCTGGCTCTACAGTAGGTATACTGTAGCAACATGTTGAATTCTTTTCTCATTTGCCTCATACTGATTGGAATTTTATATCATATTTATAGGTGCAAGTGGCTGTACTCAAGGAGGAGAAAAGACAACTTCTCCTCTCACTCAGAGCTGAGGAAGCAGAAAGGAACAAAAGGATAGCCATCTCAGGTAAGCATAGTTCAGCACTCAGTATGTTCAAAATTTGGAAATTTTGTCCAATGCATTTAAACTTAAAATTAAACTGCTGGAACAAGTAAGTTATATTAGTTTTAACTTTCTTTGACCCCTTCCTGTGATAAGAGGAAGTATGGCATTTCACCTGAAAGTTAATTGAGATATAATTTAATTCAAAGTAAAAAAAAAGAATAGAAATACCTCTGTTTATGTTCTCCTGTGAACAGGATTACTCAAAAACGACAGCTTTGGTATGCACCAATCTTGGAACTTGAGTACAGTATCTTCCAAGGGCTTGACAAACGAATTTTCAAGAAAATTGTCTACCCAAACTATTTTCTATAAGGAAAATTTTTTCATTTCTTAAACATAATTCTTATTATTTTGATTAAAATAAATATATCTCAAATATTTAATGTCAAATATACTCTACATCTTGTGTTTTCTGTGTATCACTATTGAGTTCTTCTTCGTTGGGGGGAATTATGTTAAATTTTTCTATAATGGATAAATATATTAGATAGACAAAACTGTACGGCAGAAAAAATGCAGAGCCCTTTAAAATACACACTTTAAAATAACCTGTTTTAATGTGTGAGTCTTTTTTAGGATATGTTATTTTTGGTTTGAATGCCTCTCTGCCTTTTTCTGTTTTAAATTCCGCCATTATTCAGATCTTTCTTTTAATGTCATGAAAAGGCTGCAATTACAAGACAGCATACTGTATGCACATGACAAGAAGGCTAGAGGGGAATGAAGGGCAGAGGAGCTTGAACTGTTTATCTGCTTAGTAGTGGATCTGTTAACCAGGAAATGAGTGTATGACAATGCATGAGTCACCCACGCTGCCAAATTCTACTGTTTGTTGCAGTAAATGCAGCGATAGGCATTATGTATTGGTGAGTTATGTCATAACACTTGTGTATTTTAAACAAAACTTCCATCCTTGTCATACTTGGAAGGAGAGGATATACACCATGCGGACAGCAAAAGTGATTATGTTAAACATTCCTCTAGCTTGCCTTCTTGTCCTGGGCAAACAGTAGATGACTAACTTTTGAACATCTATCAATTAGTTTTCCTTCATCCCTTTGTACATACACAGTCCTGACAAAATGAAAACAAAGGTGTCTCTGTAAAAATTTATCTCAGTTAGCATAAAGTAGGTAATAAAATAAGCTTTTGTAAGAATAGTTTATAAAAAATATATTAAAAGATCAACACTGGGTAGAGAACATTTTATGGATGTAACACTACATTTTTTCTCTGCTCAGCAGCAGGTGTTTAAAATTGTATAGTTAACAATTATCTCTAGAGGTATTTTTTACCTTTAAGTGTCAAATACTTTTACAGATTTTGAGCTCTCTGTTGGAAAAAAAAAGATGAATAAGTAATTCTTGTTAAATAAAATATAAGTGAAAGGGATATTGTTTTTCTATCAGCAGAAACCAATGACACTACAAAGAAGCCTGTAGCTACTAGAGGAAGATCTCAGTCATGCTCAGAAGGTTCACAAGAAACATTCTGGTTGGGATCAACTTCAGGAGGACGTGATATTGGAGTGAACTGCGTTGTGATGACTCGTGAAGTAGGGGTATCCCCAAACAAGCCACGGCTGCGGCATGCCAAAACAAACACACTGACCCCCATTCATAATCTTACATGGACTGCTGTTAATGTAGATGAGATTGCTCCCCAAGATCGCAACATCAACCTGCTCATCAATGGTGAACATCCTCAAAGGACATCTACCATTTCCTTGGGCACCAACACAGACCTTTCCATGAAACAGGTGCTCTCTTCAGAAGAGGCTAGCAATCTGGTGCCTCGGAAACCCTTTAACAGAAGCTTTGGAATTCAGGTAAAATATTTTTATTAAATGTGCTATTCCTTGGCATTATTTCAAGTGTGAAGTAGCTCCAGAAAGTTTTACATTTTCTTTGTAGAAATTTTACTCTCTTCTTGATCAGTAAAGGAGAAGAACAAAAGCAAGAATTCAGGAAAATAGATATTCTTTTTAAGTTAAAGAGAATTTCACACAGGAGAAAAATAATCAATTGTTAGCTTACTTGATATAAGAGAGCCGTAACTTTAATAATAATAATAATAATAATAATAATAATAATAATAATAATAATAATAATAATAATAATAATAATAATAATAATAATAATAATAATAATAATAATAATAATAATAATAATAATAATAATAATAATAATAATAATAATAATAACAATAACAATAACAATAACAATAATAACAATAATAATTAATAATAATAACAACAACAATAGTTACTGAAGTACTAAGACATTATGTGTATGTTCAGTTGGTCAGTCCATATTATTTGAAATAGTTATTATTAAAGGCATTGTTAAAAGTGAAGCTAATTTCACATTAAAAGACTTATTGAGTTATATTTTATTAAAATTTAAAGCTTTGCTCATGTGAAGTAAAATATGACTCAGTACAATATGCAGCAATGCTGAAGTTTGATGTATGCTTTCAGTAAATTGAAGCATCATTACAGCATTTATGGCCCTGGGACAAGAGCCATATTTTTGTTTTCCTTCAGTTCTAATTGTTTATAAAACATTTCACACAAAAAATGATACTTAAACAGCAGTTGAAGTTTCAAAGCAATTAGTTCAGTGTACATGCAGTCTGTAATTAAGATAGAGCAGTTTAAGCTCCACTCACAGGTGCAGCAACATTGGAACATTTAATATGAAGAACAGAATTTATTCTATAAAATGTCAATAACATGAACCTTCTAGTCCATGTGGTATGAAATCCATATTCATAAATTTGTTTTAAATGAATTGCTTTTATCTGCATATCAATTCTGTCATGTTCTAAAGGATCGCACTTTTAAACTGCATATTATGCCAATATTTGCTTCATGGTTTAAAGAATTCCTAAAAATATTTAATTGATTCTTTAAATTATAATGTAAATGTTGAATTTTGTGACCTTCAAATCATCTTGATTATTCCTAAAGACTTTGTCAGTAAAGGGTGCAAATGATCTCCTACTTTACAGACTGATAAAGAGAAGCAGCCAATACAAGTACCTGTGCCTTGGCTTCGTATCCTGGAGCAACGAGAGGCAGCTATTCAGTGTGACTTCAAGCCAGCAGAGATACCAAAAGTACATAATATGTGTCAGACAGAGAAATTTTTCCCTCCACAAGTAGAAGTCAGTGTGCAGGTTCAGTTATCACATCAGAACGTTGCTGTGGAAACAAGGAGAATCTGTTATCGACATGTTGCCTCCTCAGATCATAGTATTTACGATGTCGACTGTGATAAGTGTAAGGTAAATATAAGTCTTATAAATACAAGTAAAGAAGGAAAAGCAAACAAAATGCACAACTGATATTGAAGAGTAGATTGGTTAAGATTCTACTTTGTGGTGAAAATTATGGTAATGGTTTGATAAATTTAGATGTTAATGGAGGCTACTTTGAACGTTTACTGTAGTTATTTAAAGTCATTACCTGGGTAATCATTAATTTATTTGTATACTATTATTTTCTACTGCTATGTATCTCAATTAAAACATCCTGTAACAGCTAAACAATTAATTTTAGATAAAAAAATGTCAATAACAGTTCCTTAACTGTCTCTACGCTTCTTTCAATTTTATACTTTAAAGAGTTGCTTAGTTTATTGAACAAAATCAGAATATAAAAAAGGTATCATTGTTCCATTTAAAACACTTGAGTTAATCCCTTCTGTGCCCTATAAGGGACCCCATGGAAATATTTTCCATTTTACAATTTAGAAGGCCCCTTGCTCCCATAAGATTTAGAATTTTTAGCTTTTTTGGCATGTCATACTTTCTTGGATCATCCCCTGCTTACACTTGGAAGAATAGATGTACTAACTATAAATTTCATCTCTCATTTGAAGTTTGGTATAATTCTTAGCTTTGTAAACTGAATTTCTGCCATAGTGAAGTATTTAAAGAATCATCATTATTACGGAAAACCCATAACTTATATACAGGCAATGAAACTTGGATGCTGATGGGAAGGCAATGAGTGACTTCCGATTAACTGTGTTTTAGACTGCTGTACAATATTGGAGTAGAAGTATTATAGGTAATGATGAAAAGATAAGTATCATTTTTCACTAAATAAGAAAAGTATCTGAACATGTTTCAAGGACTAAGGCCTAACCCCATCAGCATATGTCTAACTGATTATTAATGGTAGATCCTTTCAAGTCTACATAGCATTCATGGATATGGAAAAGTGTGCTTTTTACCCTCAAGATATTGCCCTACTGGAGAAAGCTTCGGAGATGCCTCAGGTACTCCCAGGTTTGTAGTCAAGGATGTGTTGAAGAGAAACAGTCCATATGAGAATAATAAAATGCATTAATTGCACAATATTTACACTTTGCCTGCATGACATCATATGAACTTAAGCACACCTTTCACTATAGGCAGGATGTAGAAATTGCAAAAGATTTACTATTAAGACTTTTAGAAAACATATTGTTGTGAGCTATAATGCAAATTCTCCAACCATAAAGAAACTTATCAATGAATATGTATTTCATAATCAACATCTGGTATTTGTATTATGAATACTATAGATATACAAGTGGTGTTAATTTGTCATATAAAATGGAAGTATTTTAACTTAAGAGAAATATATACAAACATACACACATATATATAAGATGAGCAACTATGTATCAAAATAAATGTGCTATGAAAATTACTGAATATTTACGAAAAATTTCAAAGATATTGTATGTGGAATATTGCATTGCATTCATCTCAGTTTATTTTGATTTTCACTTACTTCCTCTGCTTTGCCCAGCCTGAAAACCTGTGGTACAGTACACGTGTTTTGCTGATGACCACACAGTTGCATGCCCTTAAATATACATCTATACCTGTTTCATTGATGATCAAATTTCATTGCCTGCTTATTTACAGTTCCTTCACTATGGGGTGTACAAAACCATATCTTGGTAGCTATAGTAACTATGAGGTGTGTATTTTGGTAGCCATGTGATCTATTTTCTAAACAAAATATTTATTGGCTCATATTAGGCTTCATAATGAAAGCATCCTTAACAAATAGAGGCATGTTTTTTAAGTCAGTACTGTTTTGCGATTCCACCGCCGCAGCGCTATGGTCGGCGTTCCGCGCATGCGTGCTGGTTACCTACATCTCTTGTCTATGCACTAACGCCATTACGGTCTGATTCTTCATTGTATACGTTGGTTACTGAGTGTTTAAGATGCCTCCGACAATCGTGAGTCCCGCCGATAGTGAAGTACGGGCTGTTATACGATTTCTTAGTGCTAAAGGCGTAAAACCAATTGATATTCATCGTGAGATCTGTGAAGTTTACGGAAAAAACATCATGAGTGATGGAATGGTAAGGAAATGGGTGAGAGCATTTAAAGATGGCCGCACAAATGTGCATGATGAAGAACGGAGTGGGCGTCCTTCGGTCGTTACTGGAGATTTGGTGCAGAAAGTGGACGAATGTGTAGTGTTTAACGCCCACTTTAACTACATAAGGCACCGCAGGTGATGACACTGATGATACATGAGATGAAGATGGAGCACTGGTGGAATGAGATGGCGGGGGAAACCGGAGATCCCGGAGAAAACCCGCCCCAGTGCCGTATTGTCCACCACAAATCTCACTTTGCGGTCGCCTGGGATCAAATCCGGGCCACCTTGGTGAGAGCCAAGCGGTCTAGCCACTGAGCCACGGCGCGGCCAGAAAGTGGACGAAAAGGTGAGAGAAAACAGACGCTTTACAATTTCATCATTGTGCGACTATTTTCCTCAATATTCTCGTAGTGTTTTGTATCACATTGTGACCGAGAACTTGAAGTACCGGAAATTGTGTTTACGTTGGGTTCCGAAAATGTTGACGGATTTGTACAAAACCCAACGTTTAGGCAGTGCATTGACCTTCCTTGAGCGGTACCACAATGAAGGTGAAGATTTTTTAGACCAAATTGTTACTGGTGACGAAACATGGGTGGCCTACGTCACACCAGAATCGAAACAACAATCCATGGAATGGCAACATTCATCATCACCCTATAAAAGTGAAGTTTAAGCAAACAATTTCTGCGCAGAAAATCATGTGCACAGTTTTTTGGGACAGAAAAGGAGTATCGCTAGTGGAGTTTCTGCCTCGTAATGAGACAATAAATGCAGTGTCTTATTGTGAGACATTGAACAATCTGCAGCGTGCAATCCAGAACAAAAGACGTAGCAAGTTGAGTAAGGGTATCGTTTTGCTGCATGACAATGCCCGTCCACATGTGGCTAATCGGACCAAAGATCTCATCAAATCTTTTCACTGGGAAACTCTAGATTATCCTCCATACAGCCCTGATGTGGCGCCCAGCGACTACCATTTGTTCCTGCACTTGAAGAAAAATCCGGGCGGTCAGCGTCTTCAAGACGATCACAAAGTCAAAACAGTTGTGATACAGTGGTTAACACGTCAGGTGGCAGAATTTTATGAGGAGGGTATTCAAAAACTGGTGCCACGTTATGACAAGTACCTCAGTATTCACGGAAATTATGTAGAAAAGTAGATTAAGGTACAGGCTTTCATGTAAAAATAAAATGATTACGATATTTATGCACGTCTTTTTTTAATTCCAAAATTGTACTGACTTAAAAAACATGTCTCATAAGTTACCAAGCACAGGGCTGAAAATATAAAGATTTGGGTTTTGCATAGAGATTTATGTAATTAAAAAATGATGCAAAAAATTAAGATACTGAGACACAGCATTTATACTTTGGCCATAGTGATGTTTCTGAAGATGCAAACGAAATTCTTGAGGTTAGAAACAATTACTTAATTAATAAATTCATTTTTACAGCCCACTGTTTAGCATATGTTCAGATAAACAGAATTTGTAGTGCCTTATGCTCCTACCAAAATCCAGTGACCTCTGTCTGAAAAGATATTGCAAACAAAAGATACAAACTGCAGAGCAGATGCTCATGTTTGCTGCTCATAATGCTGTTTTAAAAAGAATTCAAAGTGTTTGTTAAGGGGTGCAAGTATAAGATTTACACTAGCTACAGTTTATGCTCTGCGAGTGAGTAGAATGGAATAAGGAAGTATTTACATGTATAATTCTTAATGTGTTGAATGTTTGCTTGAAAATATTAAGTAGCAATTGTGATATTTCTAAGTGCCAATGTAGCTGTTCACACTAAATGATAATAAAGATAATGTGTATGGTCATTAAGACATGGACTCATTAACAGGAGATCCACTGCTGAAATTATGACAGAACTGTCTTCTCTGACTGAGATTTTATCCAGGTTTTCCTCAGTCTTCACAACTGGAAAATGACCGAGGGGCACCCTGAACTTAGACCTGCACTATCTCCTTCCCAAATGTCCTTCCTCAATTGTCATATCATTTTATGTCATCAATGTCCACCACCTGGAGGTGGTATGTAGTAAATATGGGCATTAAACATGACTAAAAAGAAAATAACACAAATATATATATATAGAAAGTGTGTTTCCTACTTTATATCTATTATTTTCTCAAATTCCAAAAGTTGTTTTGTCAAAAAAAAAAAAAAAAGTATGTATTTGAGAATCATTCAGGAATGACCAAGAAGTTGATTAGTGTCCTCTTCATAAAATGACATGCAGAAATAATGTCTATGTGAGTGTAACTGACAACCATGCTGTTAAAATGGTGGTAACTGAGCTTTACAAACTATAAGAAAAGTTTTAATTTAATTTTTAAATATTCTATATTAGGTACTCTTTGTTTTTCCAGGTCTGAAACCCTTGTCATTGTTACATAAACCCTGATTAATGTAATGGTCAATGAGAATGAGGTGCTTGTGTTTTATACCTCTGAAAAAAATAGCATGGCAATTGAGTAGAAAATCCTTTTTATTGATTTGACTTTATTGGTTGAGTAACTTAGATGATGCTAGACTCAGTGTAAAGCAGACAGCTACTGTCATACTTTTCAAAACACTGTAGCAATAGTTAGCAAATGTGGCCAAGTACACTCTATATGCATGCAAATGGTACTAGTCATTTTGAAATATTAGTTATCCATTTTAAATTAAAATTTCAAAAAGTAACAGTCTTTCTTTTTAAGATTAATGACAGTTATTTAAAAAGTTTTTATGCTTTCAGGTAAAGAAACTCAGCATTGGAGTAGGGTCATCAAACGTTTTTGCCCCTGAAGAATCATTACTGTCACTAAGTCAGCTTGGTGTCTCAAGGAGGAACATTACTCAAAGTGTTGGTGTAGGCACACCAATTTTACTGAAGTCAACACGTGCTACAGATACTTGTGGTTTACAAGATATCGAAAAATTAAATGACATTTCAGCATCCAAGAAGCCAATGATGAAGAATATAGGGGTGGGCACACCCCATGTACTGAAAGCAACTCATGCAACAGACACTAGTGGACTAGAGGATCTACAGCGATCTATCACAAAGAGCATAGGTATAGGAACACCACATATATCGAAAATAAGTCATGCAACAGACACCTATGGACTAGATGTCCCTCAACGGCTTCGTGATTTTGGTGTTAATACCACAAAGTGTAAACTTGTGGATGCTGCTGTAGGAGTAGATACTAGTAGATCCAGCTCTGATGGTGCAGGTGTTGCACTGTGTGACAAGTGTCATGTAGCTATTCACAATGTTGCTAAGAACATATTATCCCCTAAGCCTAACACGAAGACTTCAAGGATCAGTCCCAGTACTACACTGTCGAGAATTCCCAGACTCACTACTTCTCGGTCACAACATACTACACCTTCAGGACCTTCAACTGCTCCAGCAACAACACCAACCACTCCAACACTGGAAAGGCGTCGCATCATCCAAAGGCAAGATACATATACCAAGTTGCATGCTGCTGCTGCTGCTGCTGCTACTACTACATCTTCATCTACTACTGTTACTGCTGTATCTAGAAATATTACTACAACAACAACAACCAAAACTGTTTCTGTCACAAGTACTTCAATGACTACCCGTCAGCATCTTCCGGAGTATTCTCGGTAAGTTACTTCTATACTTTATATGGAGTTGAATAGATATTGTTTCTAAGTTGTGTTTATAGCTTTACAGCTACCTTTACAGGTTGAAATATTATAGCAGATGCAAAATTTAATGACGGCTGAAGGTTGACCACTAACAGCGAAGTGCAACGTAGCCATATGTCAAAGGGTGGGGAGAAGCTATATGCAATAACAAGAAAAAAACACTTTATAGGGTATTACTGTAGCTGTCAAGTAAACATAAACTTGGCATGCATGCTAATTCAACAAGTAATCTGATAATCATACCTTAAAATGGTAACAAAAATGTGCGCAGGGCAAGCAGGAAATTTCTTATGACAGAGCTGTTGTATCTGCCTCGTCATCATTGTATTCATCTTCATCCTTGCTTCTGACCATGTCTGAATCATTGTTGTCTTCCTCTAAGTTGATAATAATTGGCTGCAGTATTTCTTTGCATTGTAAAGAAACAATATACCCTATAAATTATACTGCTTTGGTGATGCAACACTTCTTGTTTATGTATTATTGGTTCACTTTTACTGCTCGCAACTTGTTCACTATGTGACATTCTGACTAATCCAGCAAAGAATATTAAATTAAACACCAATAAAACAACTCCACACAATCAATATAATTGAATTATGGGAAACGAAATTACTACCGTTAACATGAAAGCAGATATCCAAACTGAAACTATAATAGCTTGAGACTTTCAGTTCCTTATCCTAGCCATCTGGTTCTGTTATCTTTGTTGAGTTACAAGCTGACACAATCAGTGCACATTCATAACCTTGCAACGAGTTAACGCAAGAAATTGGTTTTTAGACTGGCTGCTTCAAAATAAAATGCTCTTCATGATCAGGTTATTCTCTTTCCTGTTATGAGAATAAATTTTGTGGACACAAATGATATTCAATCACTGGCTTTACAGCGTGACTTCACAGCTTGTTTAACTATACAACACTGCAAGGCATGGCAAGCATCTGACTGGATACAAAAGTGAATCGAGAAGATATTGACACATTGCTTCACTCAGTGTGAGTGAAGCAATGTGTCAATATCTTCTCGATTCACTTTTGTATTAATTTGTGCTTCACTGTCCCTACGCTTCTTCCAACTTTATACTTTGATCTGACTGGATGTTGTGTTGACCAGCTCCTCCTGCCAACTGTCATAAATTTTGCATCTGCCATAGAATGTAAACTGTATGATAATTTGCATCTGACTTCATAACTGTATTTTTTTTTAATACATGGCCAGTTTCAGAGAAATTAAATGGTTTTTCTACTTGCTTGTACCTCAGATTCCTCATGCTCTCCTTCAGTCTTTTATTGATACTCCTTTCATTTTTGTTAGTACATGAGGCTGAGGTGCATCAAGTGGTAAAATTGACAGTGTAATTTTTTTCCCGGAAAATGGACCACCACATTCAGCCTAGTAGCAAGGCTGAGTGAAAACTGTCAGACAGTAACATTCTAATAGTTAAAATCTCATTGTGAAGTCCTCAAAAACAAAAATACTGAAGTTGAAATATATAGGAAATGGTCATACTATGCAAACATAGTAATTATGTGCAAGCTTTTTGTAAATATTGCAACCAAACATTTTCCATTTTGCATGCCACTAGCTTATATACATCCTATACCCATACTCTGAGAAATCAGAAGTTAACTAACCCTTTAGTGGTGATAGAGAGTGCTGCAGACACCCCGCACTGTAGAGTACAACTCTCCAAGAAAACTTTGTTTGTTATATGGCTAAAATTGCTGGTACCTTCATATCTGTCCTTCACCTAAATTGTAAACAAGGAAGCAATTATACAGTTACTCTATTTCTTGTATAAGCTTAGAATTTAGAGCTTGGGATGTTCCTAGCACTCAAGCCAGCCTTAATACATCTGTAGTGATATTCAAGTCACAGATAAATGCAGCTTCTTTATTTTTTTATAATTGTGCATCGTGGACCTGACATTTGCATACATAATTCCTGCATTTTCATCATTATTTGGTTGCATTACAAATCAGTTTGTATGTAACTGTTGTAATGCTCAGCTTTTACAAACATGTTCAGCAATAGTTAATTTTTCAGATTGACCATGGCAGCTGTTTCTCTGTGGGTTTTAATGGTCTTTTTAGTAGTGCCTATGTACATAGAGACTTAAGAGCAGGGTATGCTGTAGATTCTAGAAGAGGAAATCAGAGCTCAAGCATCCTTAAATAGCCTAAACCTGTACTAAGTTTTCATGTTGGCTTGAACACTATTTCAATGACATGTTTTAGAGCTTTGTTGATGCAGTCCATGACATTTTTTAAGTATAGTAAGAAGACAATCCCCACTTTTGTTAGAGGTTCTTGTTTGGAGTTTGTTTGTCATGATTTGTTGGCATGTAAAACTCTTCTTAATTCTTGATAGGTGCAACCATAGCTTTTCAGATGTTTTTACTCAGGGAAACTGAGTAAAACTGATGATACTTATTCATGTCATCTGATCAACAAGAGTTGGCATCGTGCTCACTTATGGCAGAGATGGTGGTTAGATATCTTATTTGGATAACAATCTGTATGTCGAGATTTAACTGTATTGGAACACTACAGTGGAGCGAAATAATTATTAATTTATAGATGAGTCGTATTTATTACACATCTGCTTCACTTACGTACCTATTTTGAGGACATGTTTCGCAAATCATCATTTGCATCTTTGGCTCTTATGCGACAGCAGCAACTCCAGAATTACCCACACCACTGGATCAAGCTTTAGTCGCATAAGAGCCAAAGATGCAAACGATGATTTGCGAAACATGTCCTCAAAATAGGTACGTAAGTGAAGCAGATGTGTAATAAATACGACTCATCTATAAATTAATAATCTCTATGTGTTTTTATTGTATAGAGAGTGACTGAGCTTAATGACAAGTTTCTTGTTTACATGAACATACCGAAGGTGGTTGTCTTATTACACAGAGAACATGTGCATTGAACATTCAAAGTTACCAACAAAATTATTTTTACCACTATCTTACACACTAAAGGCTTTTAAAAATATAACATTCAGTAGCTCTTTTTTATGACTAGCATAGTAGGTTAACAGCAATTTATAGAAAATTGGTTGTTCAAAACATATTTTTTCAAGGATGATATCAATGAACTAAGGCAAATTTCCATTGCATGTAATATGTATATCCTCTATATCCATTGACACTGTGCCCCTGCTGTGATTCTCAGTGGTTGTTACTTAGTGAGTGTCATTACTGTGCACAAAAGTGCTATTTTGGTCTGTGGCATCTCATTGAGGCAGTTACTTCTGGGTTTCCTTGGGAAGCCTTGAGGGAAAATGTTGGTGAAAAGATTTAATGAATGTCTTCAGGTCTAGCTTATGCATTCTGTAGTTGTGCCGATATCATCTAGTTTGCAGAGTAGATCAATGAACCTTCTCTCTATTGTGATAGCAATTGTATTGGCCCTGTGCATCCTGTGAGTGCTGGGCCTCTATGCAGTATAGTGTGGAGAGTATGTGCCTAACTGCTTTCACAGGAGTGGCAATCTGGTTGTTCTGTAGACTATCTGACAGCCTGCAGTGTTGTTTGTAGTGCTTCAATGTCGATAGCTGCCTGTCTGACTCACCACTAAATTCACTGCTAGAAACCATTGCACTATTTTATTCTTGCTGTATTGTTGCCTGAGAAACGATGGAATAACACTGGTTTGAACTCTCTATGGTAAATAAACAGTTCACAATTACGAAGTGACAATAAACATACCATATGGTTCCTGAACTGCAGATACAGCATTTCACAGGCTAACGATGTTTGCTCTCTCTCGAATTTAACAAACATCTTGGCTTGTTCAAAGTAATTCTTTTAGGATCATGTCAACAGTTTGCATTTCAGTTCTGAGTAATTACAAATATTTGTACACACACACATACCAGCCAATAATGATGGTCATTACAGTGCATCTGTAAATTTATTGGCACTTTATTTATCTCTATTACGAAAACTATTTGAACCAAAAAGATGGGGTATTTACGGTTCTGTTTGAAACTCACTCTGTATGTTCCTCATGGGTCACTTTTTGTAAAATTAATTTGTTTGTCTTAGCGCGAGTAGTATTTACTGGAAATGGATAGGGCTGCGACGTGGTTGAGTGATCAGACTGCTCGACTCTCACCAAGGTGGCCTGGGTTCGATCCCAGGCAACCGCAAAGTGAGATTTGTGTTGCACAACACAGCGCTGGGGCGGGATTTCTCCGGGAACTCCGGTTTCCCCCGCCACCTCATTCCAGCTGTGCTCCATCTCTATCTCATGTATCATCAGTCACCGCCTGTGGTGCCGCATGTAGTAAACGCGGGCGATAAAACACTACACGTTTTAGAAACGGATTCACTTGGCGCTCGTCACCTGGACAAAGCTTTTTCCCGAGGTTTTCCCTCAACCTGAAAGATGTTGGGTAACTCTAAGCTCTATAAACTTTAGGCTTATTTGAGCATCATTTCACACATTTCATTGTTGGTGGACGTAAATTTAATAAAAGAGGGGGTGGACGGAAGCAGTACCTATTCAAATTGGTTGTTTGTCTAGTAGTGTTCAAGGACAAGAAACATCCCATTTGAACGTGACATTGAAGATATTTTGTGTACTTAATACAAAGTTAAACTTCGCAAAGCCCAATGTGAATTCGACAATCCCTTGAATTTTAATCTGCAAAGAGTTGCACGTATTAATGCGCTAATACATTAAAACATGTTTCGAATGTGATCCGCGTTTGCATACCGATTTTCAATATGATACTCCATCCGATCCATTTTCTTATGATCGTGGCGAGAAATTTCGGACGTCGATTGGATGGATGTGGATCGATTTGTGATGGGTCTCGAAATTCCGCTTCACTGTTGTATTACGTATGAAAAATATACTCCTTTCGAATTCAGTGCATTTGCTATTGGCTATTTAAAGTAAATCTCTTGATGGATTGAATGCAGAGAGAAAATCTGCGAAAAGTTAATATGCTACCCTAACGGGGCATTAATTAGTAATAAGTTTAGCCACAGATTGAATCCCTTAATTGCATACACTACGTCCCGGAACATGAACCTGTGTTGTCAATATACTGCATTTTAGCTTCCGAGAGTACAAATCAAAACTCCAGGTTTTATACCGGCAGTGGCTTAGATTTAATAGTATTATTTATGTTATTGGCTTTAAAAGTATAACTAAGATGTTTTAGGCATTCATGAAAATAATGCAGCACATCCCATCCCATGCGTTCACTCGTAAATTTCTCATACATCAAGCACCCAGCCATAGATTAATACACCCAGCCAGCTGATTTTGCGGGAGGAAAAGGGAAGGGTTGTGGGAAGCAAGTATATCTGATGGAGGAACAAAAATTCAAGCAACGCAACAGATGATACAAGGAAAAATTGACGTCAGCCAACCCGGTCCGAGTGCAGTTTCTGACCCTGACGATTTATTAAGCCCCAGGTTTGAATAAGGAAAAATTTGTCACTTTTAAGGCGCGATTTTTGCGTTATTTACAGTATGGCTTTTGGAAGACGGTTTTGTTACTCATTGTTGCATGGATGTTTCTTCAGCATGCATATAAGTACAGTAGTTAAATGAATCTAGAGCGCTTTTAATATTGCAGAAATCCAAACAAACCGGAGGGTTGTGTTTGCATATAACAGGTGGTTTATTACCGTTTCATAGGGTCTTCCTAAATAAATTAAAAAGCTAAGTCGTAAATGTTATATCATAACGCTATCGTGGTGGACGTGCAGCCCTGAGGCAAACATTGGCCCTGTGAGTAGGAATTACATGTAAAATTAGTCAGGATAATGGATTGTTAGGTGCAATATAGTTTTCTGCTCAGATAGGTCCCTTGGGTAAATATGCTGTTGTATTTACTAAGGAATTGGTTACTTTTAAATGCTTATGAGCACTTTATTAAGCAACAATTATCAGTTTACCTTTCTGGCAAAAGAATTAATGTTACATTTTCCTAATGTCAATATTGGAATAAATACACAATGTTATTGTCAAACAAAGTAAAACCAGAATTTTAAAACCTACCTTGTGTAATGAAAATATATGCTTACATGTCCGCATCTAAATGTTTTTCAGGTTATGTATGATATCTTCAGTGTCAAAAAGACAAAGACATTTTGTCAATCTAAAATATAATGAAACAGTTGATTTAGAAAGGGTCTAAAGTTGGAGTTTGGCTATTCATTATTTTAAGATGTATAACTCATTAATAGGCTTGTTCATGATACATTCTAAATAGAGTGTTGTGAGTACCTATAAATAGTAATATGTTTTTTAGTGTGATATATATTGAGAATGAGGATTTAAAGCTTACCATTTAAATCTAGAAAGAAAAAGCATGGATGTTTTGTCCTTTAATCAAGGTGTTGGTTTTTCTTAATAGGTATATCAACTGCAACTATGTAAAACCATGTAATATGATTTACTTAATGTAGTGCTACCACATTACACTTTGAACAAGTATTTCTTGATATAAAAATCATGATACCGCAAATGACATTCAAAGACATCATAATAGAAACTATGCTTGTTTTGTGTTTATAAAATATCTTTTACATTTAATGTTTGTAAAATACCATAACATTAGTTATGACACACAACTAGGTTTAATGAATGGGTAGGGCCATGAAGTTCCCTATGAATTGCAACCATTTTTTATCTATTGTACTTCCCCTCATCTAGTCTACAAGAATCCAGAATCCTTGATTAAAAAGAAAAAGCTTGCTTCTTGGGACAGGCTATTGGTAGTTCATGCTCAGACATGAAGTGAAACATGAAACCTGTGGTTAAAATGTTTAATCCTAAGTGCTGCAAGTGATTCACAGTCAGCTAACAAATGAAATGCTAATTCATGTGCTTTGTGGTATCTTCTGCAGGTTTGATCAACTTGTTGACCAATCTTATAGAGATGTCCTCGCAGCTTGCAGTTTCCAGTTGGTAGACCTGTTATCCAACTGTGTATGGTTCTTTCCATGTTGAGCAGTTCTTTGGCCCGCTTCTGATGATATTCTTCATAATCATCTTTGAATGCTTACGTCCTAATACAGACAACCAGTATTCATTGTGTTTCCTGTCAGTCCTGGATCGCCCCTCTGACATAGCTATAGGACAACCCTATGCAGGGTTCAGGACCCACAAAGGCCTGATAGATCCCTGGTGGGCCAAGTCATCTGCTCTGTCATTGCCATGGATTCTCTTATATTCCACACCTACATCAGTTTGACTGAGTTATGTTCAGCCAGTTCCACTAGGGCTTCCTGATATTCGAGTACCGGTTTAGATTTGGCCTCCCTATCTTCAAGTGCCTTTAAGGCAGCTAGACTGTCTGAAAGTATAGTACTGTGTCTAATATACAAGGGTTACTTCAAAAGTAATCCACACTATTTTTAAAAAAATACTGTTTTCATTCTACATCTTTGAAATTTTACAGTGTGTAAATACATCTTTGCTGGTTATATTCAATTTATTTCAACATGTTCCTGTTAGTGGCATTGTCACAGCATGCCTTCAAGATGGCTGCTACACTTGACATCTGTCAGAAGCAACATGCTGTCATAGAATTTCTGAGCTGTGAAAACGAGACAGTGGGAAGCATCCACAAGAGGTTGAGAAAGATGTATGGAGATGCTGCTATCGATCGCAGTACAGTTAGTTTGGGGGCAAGCAGATTATGTGATGAATGCTGCCAAAGTGCCTGAAACATGCTGGTCCAGACTTTTACCATGCGTGCAGTGGTTCCAGATGGCACAAGGCAGTTGAGAAGGATGATTATTATTTGGACAGATGAAATGTTCCTAAAGGAACTGCATCTTCACTCTGTAAAAATTTCAAAGATGTAAACTGAAAACTGTATTTTTTAAAAAATAGTGTGCATTTCTGTCGGAGTGACCGTGGTACAACTAAATGCAATTCAACATTAATTCTATGAGCATGGATTTCAAAATCATTTGCTTTGTTTAATTTTTTATTGAACTTGGTAAGTTTTGATGGTCATTTAGTTTTAAAAATATGTTGTCTGTCCAAAAAAAATTCTGTGGTTGCAAGATTTTTGTGCGAGCTGATTGAAAGGTTTGGACTGCAAATGTATATTTTCAAACCATAGTTGCCAATGTTTAGCATTTGTGTTAGCTTCTGAACATATATGTTTTCTTATGTACTGTGCCTAACTTTCTAAGTTTAGACTGTGTCTAGAAGCTTTTAATATATTGTTGGATTCAGAATCCACTTGCATCACAGAATCGTAAATTAAATAAAAATCCATCTGAAATGAAACTTGAAGCGAGTCTTAGCATAACTCACTTTCTTGATATACATGGAGAGGCAAATAGAAATTGCTGTGGTGCAGGTTACTTTAAATAAAATTGTAAGTAGTGTTATAGGCATAAATATTAAAAGCAGAAGCATTATTAACAGTGAAGTATTCTTCATTTTTAAGTTTGATTTATGAGTCACTATGTTTACACTCAACTTCACTTACCATGTTGTATAATTGAAACGTTTTCAAGATCATTCGATCTCATGCTCAGCTGTTTGGTGACTAAATGAACGTTGTTCTTCCTCCACTATTACGGTGCTCCGATCCCTCTGCCATCTGGTGTTAGGGGCACTGAGTTTTAATACTTCATTTAATGCCGGGATTTCAAAATTTATAACTTTATCCCGGTTTTTTGTTATGAATATTTTTTCCAAATATTCAATTCTATGGGTGTACTTAAAGATTTTAACAGAGTTATGTTTTTGCCAATGTTGTGGTTTTCTGTCCAAAAATGGTATGACACTTAGAACTTCTTCCTCCACTATTACGGTGCTCCGAGTACAACACCAGATGGCAGAGGGATCTGAGCACCGTAATAGTGGAGGAAGAAGAATGTTCATTTAGTCACCAAATAGCTGAGGATGAGATCAAATGATCTTGAAAACGTTTCAATTATACAACATAGTAAGTGAAGTTGAGTGTAAACATAGTGACTCATAAATCAAACTCAAAAATGTTATAGGCATTTATTGCCCTCCATGTGGTGACTCTAACATCTTTATAGATAAGTGACAAAGTTTGTTAGATCAAATAACCACGTTAAGAGTACTATTATAGCTGGTGACTTTAATTTGGATCTAATGAAAAATGACAAATGTACTTGTAAATTTACCACAGCATTAAAAGACTTTAATCTTGTCCCCGCAATTCGTGAACCAACAAGGGTCACCCAGACAACTGCAACTTGTATTGACAACATAATAACTGATGTTCCAAGGTCCTTATTTAAAGCTGAAGTTATCGAGACAAATACTTCTGATCATAAAGGTGAACTATTACATGTCTTGTTTAAGAAACCACAGGAGGTTGGTAAATACATCTATCGTAGGGTTTATGATAAATCTGGGTATGCAGCATTAATTACACATTTAAACAAAGAAAGCTGGGAAGAAGTAGTCAAGGCTGAAACTGTCAATGAGAAATGTATAAAATTCCAAAATATTCTAAATTATTATATTGACAATGTTTTTTCCAATCAAAAAATGTAAAGTCTCAAGCCAACATATTGATAAGTTGAGCTGGATTAGTAAAGGTATATCCAAAACTAGGCTTAGACTGCCAACTGAAATGGAAAGAACCTCGGACAACCAAGTTTTTAAAGATTATGTTAAAAAGTATAGACATGTGTACGATGAAGTAGTTAGAAATGTAAAATTGTGGCACAATAACAAACTTATTGCGGGGTCAAAAAATAAGGCAAAAACAGCTTGGGGCCTAGTTAATAAAATAAGAGGGAAGGTTTCCAATCATGCCGAGTGCAAGCAAATAGAATCAGATGGTAAGCTACTTAAAGACCCAATAGAGATAGCAGAAGCTTTCAATAACTATTATATAAGTATTAACAATAGGGCAGCTAATAATAAACATAGTGGAGTACAAACCTAAAATTTATAATAGTAATACACTATTCTTAAATCCGAGATAATAACAATAATTGGCTCATTAAATCCTAGCACATATACAGGATTTGATGGTATAACAAGTAATATCCTGAAAGTATGTAAGCACTGTATAGCACAGTGACAACTGATAGTAAAGGTTACATAAAACTACATTTATCATTGTTACAAACTAATCCTGAAGAAATTTGTAATTACAATTACGTCAGCAGTATCCAAAGTATTTGAAAAAGTATTTTTAAATAGAAACATAAAATATTGTGTGATAGGCAATATGGCTTTAAAAAAATATGTCCACAAGAGATGCAATAACCAAAACAATTAATATCATCATAAATAAACTGAATAACAAGGAGAAAGTCACAGGATGTTTTCTTGATCTTTCCACATGAGGTGGAAGTGTTATGGTTTGGGGGTATTTTTGCAATAATTCTGAAGAAGACTTAGGCCATTCACTAGAACACTAAAGAAAGAGAGGTAGCTCAAGATCACATGCAAACATGCTATCCTCTGTGGAAAGAGATTAATAGGCAGAGAATTTGTCATGTAACAGGATAATGATCCCAAGCGCTCTTCCAAGCTTTGTTGTGAATATTTGGCAAAGATGGAATCAGAAAAGCAACTAACCAATATGTTTTGGCCCCCAGTCACTTGACCTCAGACCTATTGAGTTAGTTGGGGATGAGTTGGATTGAGCAATTAGGACCAGAGGAGCTTGCAGTGCAAATGAGCTTCTGGATATTTTGCAACAAGAATGGGCAAAAATATGTGCTGAATACCTGCAAAAACTTTTGGTGGGAATGCCCCATGTGTGTAAAGCTGTTCTCAAGGCAAAGGGAACATATTGTAACATAGGTGTCGACATGCCAGTGCCAGGTGTAATGTTCAAGCATTGCATCAGCACCTGATGTGGCATCAACTTATGACATTGAACGTCACTAGGGGTTTCTGTCCTTTTGGGGAAACTGAAGGGAAAGCTCAGAAAGGATATTGTTCCTAAAAGGTAGGCTGAGGTGAAGGATTAGGTATGTTAAAAGGGTGTCATGTAGTACTGGTATAAAGAGGGTTTATTTTACATAAAAATAAAGTTAATAATATACATAATATAATGAAAACAGTACTACATCTGCATGTCTGAATTTCACCAGTAAATGCATCTTGGAATTAAAGATAATTTTCTTTGCCTAATTGCACTTCTGATATCTCTCCCAACTTGTACTGTAACTGTTAAATTCCACTCACTAAATGCACTCATATCATGGTCAACTAGTATTTAATGCATATTGTGTTATAAAAACAATTAGAATATGTGGAACACAATGGTCTCTTCACAAATAAGGATTATTTGCTTTAAACTCAACTGTTTACTTTCCTGCAAGATAATGCCCAACCTGCCAACCTGCATTTAACACCAAATGTAACCAAGGAACACTATAATGGCAGAAATATATCACTGTTGACTTTTAGTGAATACCAGTAGTTTGCATTCTTTCTACCCTGGTTGTTGCATTCTATGTCCTGTTGCAGTCATTGTATATGTACATGTTTACATCTTCTTGAGAAGGGTATTAGTATCTTGTCTGCTTTAAAATATTAGTTTTCAGTATTTCTGGAATTTAATATATACATTTTTTTTTCATTAAATGTCCTTCTTAATAACTTTTGCTCACTGCAAACAATATTTCCTTGTTTTCTTTGTGCCTAATTTTATTAATATTACATGCCATTACTCATTATGTCATCTTATCACTGTGACTATTAATCATCTTATAGAAAATGATGAACTCTCCTGTTCACATTTGATTTCATGAGAAGCATTATTGCTTAATTTGTAAATGTTGAATATTTTTCAGTAGTGAGGTTGCTGCCTGTCCTGTGGAGCTGTACCAACAGGAAAAGCAAAGAGAGAAGGAAGAAGCATGCTCTACGCAAGAACCAAGTTGTTCCGAGGGAGAGGTTGAGACCCCAGATGATGATGCACATATGGGCACAGGGCTGTTTCAGCCCATTCAACAGAGTCACAGAAAGAAGTAAGTTACTCAAACAATAGCAATAAAAACAGTGGTGTTAGAGCATCAAGGGATCCCTTATACCAGAAGCAAACTCTTTTCAGGAACTGTTAATAATGACACTACCTAGCTTATCATCATTGGTGGCTCATGACATTTATTTTTTATGGAATGAAGCTTACCTTGATTTTTGCATCATATGTAAATAACGCACAAAGTATACTGAAGTACATTTTTTTGTGTCAGTGTAATGAATTTATGTAAAATTTACTTATTATATTTACACCTAGGAACTACTGACTAAAGTATAAATCAAATTTAACATTAAATTAGTTTCAAGGATGAAGAAGCTATGTTTATAGTTATGTCTGGTGAACCATTCAGTGATTCACTCCTTGAAGGTCTGGATTAAGAGGAATATATTCTTTGTAAATAAAAGAAAACAAGCAAATCCAGCCTTTGCTGGCCTACAAATTCCTTAGAAATATTTTTACTTTCCTTCATGTTGTGAAATTGCATTCCAGTTTATCTGTTGAAATACTTATTAGGATAACTATTATAATTTACTAACTTCAGAGAATGATCTTCATATGCATATTCCATTAAAATTCTTGAACAGAATGCATGCTGAGGAAATGGTTTTGAATATATCATTTCAGTAGGTCATTGTTAAAACAGTTCATGTTTATAAAGGAAAAAATAGTGAAAAAAGAAACTGGGGTGCACAAGCCACAACATTAGATGAAATAGAGATTGGGGAAATATGGGCAGTAAGAAACAATAAAAGTTAGGGTTTCTAGAAACATCAGGCGCAAATGACCTCGTCGGTGGGTCCTAAAACTCCACACATTCACTCTAGAAAGAAATTAAAACAAGAGTTGAGGATATTGAAGAGCAAGAAATTTTAAACAGATTTAATGAAGAAAGGTCATTAATAGATTAAAGATATTTAAAATGGGATGGGGGACAGTAAAATACATTGAGGTATGTAACAAACAGGCTAGAATGGGATATGTATGGGCAAGGACAGATGTAATGAATTTAAGTGGCCTGAGGGAAAGGAAAAAGCAAGAATTTTGTAAATTGTGTTATAATTGGCATTACTTTCTGGAATGTATTAATACTGAAAAAGGGATAGAGAATTTAATACTAGAGAAATGAAAAGATTTTACATAGAGCTGAAAGTTAAGGAGGAGTTTTAACTTAAGAAATGAGCATATGGAGAAAGCAAGAAAATATTTAGGACGATTGAAGTTAAAATGTTGAAAAGAAATGTGAAGGAAAGGAGAGAAAATAAAGGAAAAGGGTGAAGAGTTCTAAAAACCAAATATAAGAAACAATAGACTTTCCCATTATATATCTATGTACACGAAAAGAATAATAAATTGTGTAAATTTTATGTGAAGTTTAAAGAAGGTACTAAATCATTCACATTGAGATTATGTGTATCTTCAGTAACAGTTGAGGATACTTTGCTCCTCATTCTCTTACTGTGCTTGCAACCTTCTGCAAGCCATCTCTCTTGATGGATATGTAATTAATCCACTCAGAGATGAGTCTTCAAATTCATGGGCAAGCCAAAGACTAGTTTTGATCCAGTTAATTTTTCCATAGATTCCTTCCTAGCCAGGGCAACTTTTTTTTCATTGCCTATAAATTCCCTTATGATGTCACCCACACCAAGGTAATTTGTATTTTGCCAACTGTATAAGATTTTTTAGGCAATTCCAGACCAATCTGGATTTTATTTGATAGTTTGCAATTGCTTCTAAAGCTGTCTTGATTATAAGAACAAAATTCAACTATAGTCCCTTTTCATATCCCCCCTGATGAGGTCTCAGATGTAAATACTGCAAGCTTGGAATACAGTGGTATAGCATCCAAGAGGAGCAAACATGTCACATTTTGGGGCCTCCTCATATAACCTGGCTTCTGAACTAATATCTGTTTTTGAGCCATCTGTATATCAGATTGGTCTTTCTTTAGAATAACAGTTTGTCTTATTTCCTATTCAACATTACATTTAAAGGTTATTTATTATCTTTGTTATACCTGTATGCTCCAAATTAGTAGAGTTGTACCAGTTGGAGTTCAATTTAAGGCAAGGCATCTTTGAGCTCTGCAAGATTTGCTGATTGCTTTTTGTTCACCTTAGGCCACCAAACAAGTGAGCCTTATAGAGTAATGTCTCTTACAACTGTTTTATTCAGCTACGAGGGGCACTATTTATATTTTGAACCTTGATGATCCTGAATGTTGTATGTCCCATCTTAAGTTTCCAATGGAAAGTTTGACATTGCTGACCATATCTACTTCAAACATTTTGTCAATAGAACATCATTTGTTTGTTTTTGAATTACCGACTCATTACTTTCAAATCATTTGATTTGTTTACATTAACTTGAAAATTGTCTCAACAAACACTTGGAATTAACTTGTGAGAATGTCCATGCAATGATTTATTACAACTTTCGACGTGGATTATCAAGACAAGATTGCATCAATGAAACTAACTTCCACATTTGGTGACAAAGCTTCATCCTTTGCCACTATGAAATGCTGGCATAACAAATTTAATCATGGCCACCGTTCGCTCAATGATGAAATTCGTGAAGGTCGTCCAAAATCAGTTGTTGTGCCAGAAAACACTGATGCTGTGCAAAAACTAATAATACAAGATCGTCATGCGACATATTGTGAGATTGAGGCAACCCTAGACCTGAGTTCCACCAGTATATATAAAATATTGCATGATTATTTAGCTGTGAAAAAGGTTTGCTCTCATTGGATCCAACATAATTTGATGCAATCTCAAAAAGATGCTCGTGTCAATTGGTGCACAAAAATGCTGAAGAATTACAATGGCAAAGCCTCAAAAGATGTATATAAGATTGTAACAGGTAACAAATCATGGATCTACGTGTATGAGCCAGAAAGTAAACGGCAGTCGACTGTATGAGTGTTTCAAGATGAAGCAAATTCAACAAAAGTTCCTTTCTTGGAAGTGTTGAAAACATTGTTGTTAGCTAATGGCTACAACCCAAGATCCCACAAACAGGCAATCTTCAATAGTTTAGCACACAGACTGGTAAACATCCCTCTCACAACAGAAGAATACAAAACAGAATACAACAAAATAATTGAAATAGCACAAAAAAATAACTTTCCCATATCATTAGTGGACAAAAAAGTGAACTTAGCAAAAAAGAAGAAGCTACTAAAGGAAACCACAACCCTCTCAGCTACAGAAACTAATATGATTTTCAAAAAATTCACTTACCATCCATGGGCCTATGATAAATTCAAAAAAGTCTTCAAAAAACAAAACATTCAACTAGCACCAGTCAACCATTTCTCCTTAAAAAAACCTAATTTGCTCAAACATGAAAGATGCCATTCCATCTAACAAAAAATCTGGTATATATCAAATTGTATGCAATGACTGTAGTCAAATTTATATTGGAAAAACCAAAAGAAATTTAGAAACAAGAGCAAAGGAACACTTTAGAAACATAAAATATAAACAATTAGAAAAATCAGCAGTTGCCACACATTTTTGGGAAAAAAACCACAACATAAATCCAGAACCAAAACTACTAAAACATACATCAGGAAAACAAGAACTATCCACATGGGAACAAATCTTCATTTCAAAAAATAGGAACAAAGTATTCAATTTCGACATCCCCCAGAAAGATTTGTTCAGCAAGTTCCTTGAACCGCCACCAGAGGAGACCTGTGACAAAATATCGTCAGCTACACCAACGAGAACCAGTCGAGAGCCGGCAAAGCCTCAGAAACATGTTCCGGAAAAATTTAAAAGTAAGTGTTGTTTAGTGTCTTTAATCGACTCTCTTTAAAGTTAATTCAACAAAAGTTGTCCATGCTTGAAGCACTTCGAAGCAAATGGTCACCTGCTTTCTCAGAAAAACTGGCCATGTGCAACAGTGCCTTTAGAGGAACATAAAATGGTCAATGCCGAATGGTACACAACCATTTGTTTGCTGAAAGTTTTCAGTGAAGTAGGGAAAATCAACAAGAACCATAGGAACATTCTTCATCGAGACAATGTGAGTGCACACACATCTTGTCTAATAACAGAGTGTTTGAAGACTCAAAAAATCAAATTGGTTATCCGCCATACAGTCCTGATTTGGCACCCAATGACATCTTTTTGTTCCCGAACATTAAGAGTAAATTACGTGGACAACAATTTTCATTGGCGAAAGATGCCGTTGATGCTTTCAAAAGACCATGTTTTGGAGGTGTCTCAAGAAGACTGGAATAAAAGGTTTGACAAATGGTTCAAATGGATGCCAAAGTGTATTGATCATAAAGGAGAATATTTTGAAAAACAATAAAGCAGTTTTCAATCAGAAATGACTTTGTTTTTAATTATTAGGCTCAAAATATAAATAGTGCCTCTCGTTAAGGATTAACTTTGGGTTGAGTCTCCATGATTTTCAGTGCTTCTTCTGATTGTCTTAAGTGCCATTTTCCCTTAATTATCTTTTGCAGGTTTAGATTTTGTGTAAGTTTACTATCTAATAATAGTCCCAGATACTTGACACTGCAGCTAAATTGTTCATCGAATATAGTAGGAATTTTAAAACCCTCCATTTTCTTTTAGTGTGTAAAGGAAATAGGTGGTTTTGGAAGGGTTTACGCAAAGGTTTACCAACCCACAACACTTTTAAACATTTCATTAGTTCTGATACTGTTCTGGCATATTTGTCCTGGATAAGGATAAAAATATCATCAGCAAACCTTTGTTCATTGTTGCCCAAGTTGTTTGAGTTCTCCAGCAGATCATCCACAATCAGATTCCACAAGAGAGGGGATAACACCCCTCCCTACAGACATCCTTTGCTTGCAGAGTTTCATTGAACACAGAGTGAACTTTCCTGGTTTCCAGCATGGTTTTAATCCACTTAGAGCAGGTGTAATTTATCCCATGCTTTTTAGCTGCCTGGATTATAGATTCACACGGTACATTATCAAAGCTGCCCTCAGTATCAAGGAATGCTGGAAATCCCTTGATTGTTCAGTGATTTTTGTATTCTCCTCATCAACTGATAGCAATCTCACATGATTTCTGCTTTTGTTAAGCATGCTTACTTGGGCTAATTGGCCTATTAGTGAGGTTTCCTTAATATCAAAGTATAAACTTGAAAGAAGCGTAGGGACAGTGAAGCACAAATTAGCACAAAAGTGAATCGAGAAGATATTGACACATTGCTTCACTCACACTGTTTATTCACAGGACATGTTTCAAGAGCTCTTGCTCCTATCATCAGCTGGTATGCGATTAGTAGATTCCTTAATATGCTTATCAGTAAGCTTTTCCATAATTATTAAAATGAATTGTCAAAATTAATTTCCTCGGATAAGAAGCTTGGAAGCCAGGATGAAGGAACTTTACGGGAATGCCAATTCAGGTAGATAGACAAGTTTGATATAGCACTGCTTTTGATGATAAAATCACAACATAAAACAGAAGAACTAAGCCCCTGGGGGAATATCTCTTTCACAGGAAGAATCAAGAAAAGGTTATGAATTCTAAAATTCCTACAGTTGATGAATCACTCAATTAACCAGAAAAACAATACAATGTCAAGTAGGATCAAACCATGAATGACTGACAGTTGACCACAGAGCTGGTAATGGGGAAGGTGTTGACAGAAACTAGTCGTAAAACATATAGGTAATTAATAAAGTTTATTTTGTTATTTTGTTTACAAATATTTCCACATATTTGCAGCCAGTTTGTCATTTCTTAGAAAATGCAATGTTATTTAATTGGATTTAGCTTTTCTGTTGTAATTATTAGATTTAAATATGGCACTTTGTATAACAATAACAGCTATTAATATTTATGGAAAGAGAATGATAGTTCCTTGATATGCCTCCAATTGATGTCACTCTCTCACCCATCTGCACTATGGCACACCTTTATATCCACATCACATAATGTTTATTCAACTCAAGGTGAACTTTTCCATTGTCTATTACAGTTGAGATAAATCAGTGTGTGCCAATCATTTTCTTTTTGTCTATCTTAGGACAGAGCCAAGCAAAGAGATGAAAGCAGCATTAAAAGTGTTGAATGATTACCTTAGGAAATGTCCAATATCCACTGTGCCACATCATTTGAAAAATGCCACTAACCTTGTCCAACAAGAATGGTTTAAGGTAAGCTGTTACAATGCTCTTTAGATGCTTTGGTAGCCTCTTACACATTTATCTATATCACCTCCAGTTATTTGACTCTGGCCATGCAAGTTTCATTCTCTTACATTTATCTAAGTTTGTAATACATTATTTAGAGTAAACGCAATTGATAAAACTAAGTGGTCAGATTTTCAATTATCAGCATTATCAATTAATTTGGATGTCACTGTTACTAAATTCCTCCAAAAAAGTGTAAGTAGAGTAAAATCAGTTTATTTAGAGCTAAATTTATTTTAAAATGTGTATAATTAAATGCTATTGTTAGTTTGGCTCACAGTACTAACAAATATGGGGTTGAGGAGTGACGAGCTTTTCATGCTTTTCATCTGCTTTATTATGTAACAAGAAGTTTGATAGCAAACTGGTTTACTTAATTGTGGTACAAATGCATTGCAGATCAGAAACAAACTGTGTTTCATGCAGTTCTTTTAGTAGTTCACTTATTTCAAAAATCACTTATTTTAAATTAATTGTACAGGAAGTGGCGGATGGGGAGTTTGATGTTTTATTCAATGATTATGTGAAAATGGAGTGAGATTTTGATGTTGAGTACAATACAATTAGCAGTGTGAAGTCAGAAAATACAAATTTTACTTTATTATTTCATTTAATTGTAAATGTAAATATTTGATTTTTGTCAAAGTTTCTTTAGAATTAAAAAAAAAAGGTAATCTACTCTTCATTTTATTTTTCTATCTGCCAATTAGTTACATTAATTTATAGCACTGTCACATTAGGTATGAAAGAAGAGAAGCTATGTATTGAATTAAGACCTAGTATATGTATGTCCCACATTTACAAATTATAACAAAGAAAATGTACAGAAATTCTCTTTGTAACATTTTTCTTGGAAATCAGAAATGGTAACCTTATATAGGCATTAGCAATTTTTATAGGAAAATAATACTAATTGATGGATAGAGTCAACATGAAAAACCCAATGCCATGGCCGGGATTTGAACCACGGATCTCCTGGTTTCCGTCCAGTTGCTCTTAACCTTTGAGCTACCATGGCCAACATGCCGTCCTGAAATTAAATTCTCCATTTGACTCGTAGACCACTAGGGGCTCTCGCATCTGAGATACACCGTTTGTGGCAACTTACTATCGTAAGTACTTTAGTCCCAGGCTTCATCATTTAACTCTTATTATTTTAGTTAATTGATGGAAATTAAACATTTCTCCACACTAGCCGTTTACAGGCTAAGGTTTTTGATGGATAGAGTCGACATGAACAACCCAATGCCATGGCCAGGATTTGAACCACGGATCTCCTGGTTTCCGTCCAGTCGCTCTTAACCTTTGAGCTACCTTGGCCAACGTGTCGTCCTGACGTTAAATTCTCCATTTGACTCGTATATTTCCCAGGTAGACCACTATCCATCAAAAACCTTAGCCTATAAACGGCTAGTGTGGAGAAATGATTAATTTCCATCAATTAACTAAAATAATAAGAGTTAAATGATGAAGCCTGGGACTCAAGTACTTACGATAGTAAGTCGCCACAAATGGTGTATCTTGGATGCGAGAGCCCCTAGTGGTCTACCTGGGAAATATATGAGTCAAATGGAGAATTTAATGTCAGGACGGCACGTTGGCCATGGTAGCTCAAAGGTTAAGAGCGACTGGTCAGAAACCAGGAGATCCGTGGTTCAAATCCCGGCCATGGCATTGGGTTTTTCATGCCGACTCTATCCATCAAAAACCTTAGCCTATAAACGGCTAGTGTGGAGAAATGATTAATTTCCATCAATTAACTAAAACAATACTAAATTTTTCAAATTTAATTTTTATTTTATAATAGCATATATAAAGCTAATATTACAGTGTCATGGACATATATAGGAATATTAAATTAAAATTAGAAATAGTTTTCATTATCTTAATGAAATTTACAGATACAGTAAATAAACTATGCAAAATATGTCCAGTTTTCCATTCAGTGTTCTAAAATCCACCAAGCCAAAATTAAAGCAATTATCAATGCCTTTTCCTTTATGAAGCTTCCATCAACAGGTAAGCAGGAAGATAGTACACCATTGAATCAGTACATTAATATATCTTCCAGCTCATATGGGGAATGTCTAATCATTAGACATCGGAATTATAATCAAATGTGTATGGTACATATATTTGCAAATTTAAGGTTTAGTTGCATATTCCCTGATTATGGCATGTTCATGCATATATCAAACTTTTTTACGTATTGATTCATATTTTATAAATTAATAATATAAATACTTTGACTTGTATCATATAAGTAAACTATCATTCTCATACAAGCAAGGCAACCCATATCGAGCCTCTTGTGTGTATATGGCTCAGCTTTACGTGATACGAGTTAGATGTTTGCAGGATTCCCCATGTGGGACTCCCTGCTTTGAAATCAGCACCTGAAGAGAGTTTCATTCTGCTGTTAAGTTAGTGGTTGTTCTGTTCATGTTGTAATGCTGAAATTTAATAAACATACAAAAAGTGAACTTATAAAACAGTGGGTTCAAGACTGTGAGCTGTTGGATTATACTACAAACGGAAAAATAGTCTTTTTTTAAGTGTATAATAAACACATTTTTTGTGTGTCTGTGTGTGTGCGTGCGGGAAGGTGGGCGGGTGGGGATGGGAGTGTGTGTAAAGGTTTCAACTAAGCCAAATTTCAACAACGAATCAATATTTTGAGCTAAAAGGAAACAAAAATTCCTTGAAGCAAACGTTATTGACACAAACGAAAACCCTCTTCTCCTAATCTAAAAAATGAATTTTCCTGTGAATTTTGCCAAGCGCTAATTACAGCAAATATTCCATGGAATTTATTTAGCAATCCCACATTCCGAAACTTCTTAGATGAATATTGCAATCACACCATTCCAAATGAATCAACCCCCGGGAAAAACTATCTTGGAAGGCTTTTATCGAACAGCTATTAAAGAAATCCAAGATGATTTGAAACATTGTCTTATATGGGTTGTGGTGGAGGAAACTACTGACTCCTGTGCCAAATTTTCCAGTAGGTGAACTCAGTGAAGACGAGCTGTGAAAGCTGTTTTTGATCACTTCTAGGGTGTTAGAGAAAACTAATAATTCCACCATTACTCGCTTTGTCAACTATACTTTAAGAATATTATGGCCGGAAACAGTAACGAACATAAGTTTTAGATTTTGCTTTCACATGCTGCGAGCTGCTTCAGCTCTGAAAATATTTTATCCCCATTTAATTCACATTACATGTATTGTGCATGGGCTTCAAAGGGAAGCAGAAGTCATGGTAGCAATTTCCTGAAGTAAATACCTTAATTTCTATTATGAAGAAAGTCTTTGTAAAAGCCCCTGGCCGAGAAGCTGCTCATAGGGAAAAACTCCCAGAATATTCTCTACCCCTAGAACCAATTCTTACCCACTGGGATATGTGGATAAATGCTGCTGTCTTTTATGCTGTCAATTTTAATGCAGTTAAAGAAGTTATCTGCAGTCTAAATCCAAATGATGCTTTGGCAATTCAATGTTCATGGCACCCTTTCAGAAATGAAACATTACAGAGAGACTTGCTATTATAAAGGCAAATTTCAAAATTATACCTCAAGCAATACAAAAGCTAGAAATGCATGTCTTGTCCTTTCATGCATCTGTATCAATCTTTGAGGATGTGAAGAGTTAACTTAAGTGTGCCCTTTCAAAATATGAGGAAATATTGAGTTCAAAACTGTGCATTGTATTACAAAGAAATCCCGATTTTAATATTTTATGCTCTATGATGTGTGATGTGTGTTTGGAGGAATTTAGTAACAGTGACGTCAAAATTAATATAGTCAGCAGTAGCATTTCATTTTTGGAATGAAAACCATGACATTGATCCAAATCCAAAATTATTAAAAGGAGTGATAAACCAAAATAGATTGACAACATGGGAGAACATATTCATCTGGAAAAATAAGGATCGCGTAATGAACTTTGAAATCCCGCCAGCAGATAATTTGACAAAAAAGTTCATAGTTCCACCACCAGAGAGAGCAGATAACAACAGTTGCCAGTTGGGAAGAGATTGAAAATGGAGGCCAGGGCCTTTGAAACTAGTCTCTCATAAATATATGAAAAAGTAAGTGACGAGTGTCAATAAACCAACCACAATTTTTATATTAATTTTTATATTTTATGCTCTGTTAACAAATATCTCCAAGGTGACAACGTAGAACTTCCAGGAGAAATTCCTCCAGAGCTTGTTTGTGCTTATAAGTATTGTCCAGTCATAGTAGATGTTGAAAGGTACTTCTCTGCATATAAACTCATATTATCTGATAAACGTCATAAATTTACTCCTGAATATTTGGAAAAAATGGTGTACTGCAAATCAAATTATAGCCTCCAGGATAATGTAATATAAGGAAGAAGATTCATCGGAGTGGATGTATCTAATTATTTATCTATATATAATATATGTAGTGCATATTAGTATATTTTAGTACATAAAAGAATATTTTAGAGCATAGTTTATTGCATATTATAAAGATTTTTGCAGCATAAATGCATACATATTTTACACGTTTTTAGTGCATATAAATCCAATGTCTACTAATCATCTTACAATTTTTGTACTTCATATCATATTTTGCTTCTTCACTTAAAATTTTGACACTATTTCTCAGAATCCCGCTAAGAGTTGAAGTGGCTATACTAAGCCTTCTAGCCATATTTGTCAACTTTAGTTTTGGATGATTTTCAACCTTTTGAATGCTATCAATATTTTGGGAAAGAGACATTTTTGTCTTCAATGCTGTCATTCTATTTGGTATAAAACACACCTTTTTTTATGCACACACGCAGAACGAATAACTGTTTTGTATACTAAATGATTAAGTGACAATACCACTCATAAACTTCAACGATGCCATAATAAACCAAGATTCCCATCGTTAACATTTGTGATGCTTTGGAATAATTTGAAACCCATGATACAGTCAGATTGCAAGGGAAAAGGTGAACAAGTCTTGTCTAGGAGCAGGAAACAGTGTTGCAAAATTGGTGAATTGCAACAGATTGTGAAGAAAAGTAACTGTTGTAAAATTTATATTTTTGATAGAATGTATAATTTGTAATAAATCCTAAAAAGACAATAATAAAGGGGATATTCTCTGTTTTAAAGGGGATTGCTATAATGGGAATTTACTCTTTGTACAGAGCTTGTTCTTAAGCTAATGTATGTGACAAGATTTCTAGAATATAATGTAATAAGGTATAAGAAACAGAACATGACTCTGCAATTAAATATTAACATTCAACCATTTAGAAACTCTTCAGATAACATCTTTGAGCAAAGTATAATTTCAGTTCCTTTTTAAAAATTTTTATTTTCATTATATGTATTGGTAGTTTATTATAAAACATACATGCAGCTAAAATAAGCTTTGCCTTAAATACCTGTAATCTGTGTGAAGTTATATGAAACATGTGATACTGCTAGTTTACCCCTCTTTCCTGTGGAGGATAAATTTGTCTTACAATAGACGTAAAACATTTAGTTTGAGGAGTCCAAATGTTTAATATGTTCTAGACTTTTTAGAATTCGAGGTTCTGATACCTGATACTACTACTATAATAATGATAATAATAATAATAATAATAATAATAATAATAATAATAATAATAATAATAATAATAATAATAATAATAATAATAATCATCATCATAATCATTATCATAATCATAATAATGCAACCAAACTTGCAAAAAAAATGACAAAAAGCTGGATTTGTTCTTAAAACTGATATAAAACCTTCAAAAGAGCCCTATCATATACAAATGTCTAAAAGTATAGACAAAATGACTGTTAAGAGTGGTTTAATTTCACTCAAAGTATCTTGCATGCATATTTTCTAGATAGTATTACTCTAGCATCATCAGGAAAAACATGCAAAGTTATAAAGTTATATATATGTGTGGGCCCTTGTGATCAGTGTTAATCCTGAGTTTCTGACGGATTCAAATCAAAGAAGGAAGAGAAGCAATTGAAGATGATCCATTATCCAGCTCTCCATGAACATCAAGAACAGATGAAAACTTTACAAACTTTTGTGAAATTTTTAAAGATGATTGTCAGATTCGAGTCAGCAGCCTACTACAAGGGTGTTTTAGAAATCCTCCATGATTTAGTTACGGCAAATACCTGAAATGTCAAATAGTTACTCATAAATTCTTCATCAAGGCAGCATACTGATGTACAATGCATTTTATTTCAACAAGTTTTTGGTGAAGCACAAGATCCCTGTGTTGGAACATCCATCATACTTACTGTAACTGCCCCCTTGTGACTTTTTTGTTCTCCAAAATCATTGCATTGAAAGGAATCCTGTTCAGCTCTTTAGAAAGTGAAGTCTCAATTTAGTGAAAACAAAAGCGATAAAGCTGATGAGCAGTTTGACAGAAGCAGACCTACAGCATTGCTTTGAACTGTAGATAATCTGCATGGGTGTCAGGATTGGGATCAAGATTATTTTGAAGGAGATATTTTCAATGTGGAATATTTTTCAATTAGGACTTTGAGGCCTTAGTCCTGTTTTTTATAGCGATACTTTGCATATGGATTTTAAGTGTAGTGTAAAGAAATATTAAGATTAAAATTACACTTAACATAGTCTGAGAAACTATGCACTTCTAGACATCGTTTTTACTTGTCACCACACAATTTGAGCCTTCCCTCAAAATGTAATATATGATTTTTGTTAATGTTCTGCACAAATAGTGTGAGAACATGAGTAATACTGCAGTAACCTGGTACTGTATCATCTATGAAAGAAACAAAATGCTGTCATTTCATGTTAAACTTTCTGCATATTTACCCACATTCTCATTTTTCAGTCTTTGCATTTATAGATTATTTGTAAGTACTGTTATTTATACTTGTGTTAAAATTATATGTTCATAAAGTACTGCTATTTATGCTTGGTTAAAGTTATATATTTATATCTCAGATAGTGCAGTGTGCATTTCTGCTCTAACAATGCTATTGTTAGTGTTAATAATTAACAAATTTTATGAAAAGGTATTGAAAAACTCAGTATGTACAATACCGAAGTTATTAACTTACTTAGACTCTAAGATAAGTGATTAGTAATCTGGTGTTTAGATAATATTAATGGATTGTAATAACTGTTTTTGAGTTTATATTCATTAACCACTAGCTTTTGTGTTTACAGATGTCGAGTACAGCCTCAGCAAATCCTCTTGTGGTTGAGGATTATTTGGACTGCTTTGAAGAGATGTCAGGTGCATTGCTCGAATATGTTGTCAACATGACTGACATGAGTGTAAGTTCTTGCAACATGCATAAGTTTAGATACTGGAAGTTTCCCTATTGGTTGTTAATTATAGTTTTCACAGCAGCCTAATTACTCAGACCAATTACAAGCTGAAACTTCGCTTACAGAAAGGTGATCTGGTTCTCCATTTTTTGTGCATGAAGGAGGCCTTAGGAAATGATGACTGAAACCTTGGAAATGGGCTTAAATATCACAGCCTGCAAACTTGTGATGCCATCATTCATTTTACTATAAGTGCTGTTGAAATCACTTCAGAGTAAAAACCCAGTCAGTTTATTACACAAAACAACTCACTTTTTCAGTTTCCTCAAATGTTACAGAGACTAGTTTCCTCTATTGTTAACCAAATGTTAATTGATCTTGGGTAGTTAAATTTATCCCTCTCTAGACTGCTCTGGTAATGGTTCAAGAAATTTGTTAAATAGGTTGCACTGAGGAAAATCAAAATTGGATCTTGTTTTTCAGACTAAAAAACCTAAAAAGAAAGTTGTTAAAAGAAACAACCACACTTACTACAGCAAAAGAAAAGATATCTTTAAAATATTCACCTATCGTCCAGAGTTATGTTCAAATTCAAAAATATTTTCATAATCGACAGCATCCAGTTAACAAATACATCATAAAAACACACTTTGCTCTACCACCAAACACAGTATTCCTTCAAATTAAAAATCTGGTATTTACAGAATAGAATGCAATAACTGCTATCAAATTTATTTAGGAGTGACAAAGAGAAACTTGGGAAAACGCCAACAAACTTTTCAGTCATATAAAACATAAAGGTCTCTAAAAATGAGCAGTATAAACCATTTTTGGTTACAAAATTGTGATATAGATGTGGGACCAATACCTTAAAATATGCAACAGGAAAGCAAGAATTTTTATTATTTCATTTGTCTTAATTCTTGAGAAGTTTAATTCCTTCAAATGTGCAGCCGACATGTAATTGGTGTAGTGGCAGATAATTATAAACTGAGTGATAATAGTTCTTAAAATGTTTATTCCTCCACATGCTTGTAAAATGTGCTATTCAGACTCATTCCTTCCTGTATTACATGGTTAAACTTCATAAAGATGAAACGACAATATCACTAATATGTGTGTTGTAAGTTATAGGTAGAACTAGGATTTATTTAGAGAATCATTAGGAAAACTATGAAATAAAAACTACAAAGTATGAAAATATAGTGATTAAGGCTTCACGGGTGATCAGCCATGCCATATTTATGAAGATCGAGGCTTTCGACCATTGTGCACTCCATGGCCTTCATCAGAAAGGCCTTAATCAATAACGCTTGCTGCAAAAGCTTCAAGTCTTACATTATGAAAATATAGTTTAATAACAAATATAAAAAATCACTATTTCATTTTGTTGAAAACTATGAAATTTTTTTCATGACAAAAAGCTATGCTCATTTTTGCAAGATGAGATAGCATTTTTGTACCTTAACCTTTTTGAAATGGTTGTGAGCCAACTGTGGGTAAATGTATTCAGTATTCACAATTAAAAAGATGACAGCTCTGTTGTGTATCCTTATCATGAGGGAAGAAAAGGTGCGAATCAGATGTGCAATTTCCTATACCATTACATTAAAATTATATCCCCTACATCATTAAAGATATCAGCTTGTTCTTAGATGTACGGGACAAAACAGAAACCACATAATGGTGAAACCGTGCATGGGAGTGACTGCAATTGATAGATATGAGTCAATTATCCATATGTTTCCTGAACAGGATCATTCCAACCTACCATGTGATAGAGATTATGGGTTATTCAAAAAGAAAATTAAAAGTTGTGATGGAATTTATACTCCAAAAGAATATATTGAAATAAAGGCAAACAACAGGAAAAATTCGGATATTCATGTTGCAGAATTTATGAAATTATTAATTTTTATAAAAGTTGGCCATCTTGCTTTAAGAAGAGTGTAATTTCCAGGGAAAGTGAGGGAGTCCCAAGAGACAAAACGCAGGTGTTTTCCTCCTTAAAAGTTAAAAAGCTGCAGTAACAAGATTGTAGAGGTTGAAGCATCTTTTTACATCAACTTGTTTGTCAATCATACATTCTTTCTGGGAAAGCCTTGCTTGCTACAGCATCTTACTATGTCCTCTTGAAAGATATACAGAACTTCCATAAGCTTTAAAAAGATTCAGGACATTGGCAACTTAGTAAAATATGTTATGCTATCCAGTTTTACAAGAGCATTCTGAAATGGCAAACAAATGTGATTCAAGTGTGTTTAAAGTTCTCAAAGTCACGTGTTTATTTGTATGTTTGTTTACCTAAATTAAATTGTATTTATGGATAGTGGTAGACCTTTTGTAATCTATTTTACTCTGTTCATTTATTTATGTTCATAAATAAAAACACATTAAACATCAATGGAAATTTGCAATTTAGTAGTGACCACTGAACTGAAAAGCATCAAATCTATTTTTGAAAAACCATAACAAAATGCAAATGAAGCATTCAAATTGTGTTTTCACTTAGGTAAATACATTACTAGACATTACTTTATATAAAAATGCATTCATAATTACATTTATTTGCTTTTGTTATATTTATACAGTTTTTTTCTTTTCCTGAAAAATTGTTAACAATTGACTTACTGCCTTTCAGCTCCAATCGACTCAGTTGTGTGTACACTGTTAGATGTTAAAAAGAGCTATAAAAATTAATTTGAATTTGAAAATATTTATGTCATGCATCTGTTGATTTTCTTTTACATTTATATTATTTGTCTGTTGTATGCTTTCAGGGCAATACTGCAATGCATTATGCAGTTTCACATGGCAACTTTGATGTTGTATCCATTCTTCTGGATTCCAAGGTGTGTAATATCAACAGACCCAATGCAGCAGGTTATACCTGTGTAATGCTGGTCTCTTTAGCTCAAGTTCGATCTGAAACTGATCGACAAGTAATCAGACGTCTCTTTCAACTTGCAGATGTAAATGTTAGAGCAAAACAGGTATGTGCAAAGGATGAAAATATAATAGTTTAGTTCATCATAAACTGGAAATCCAATGATATCCTAATTCAAGTTGTTGTTTGTGCTATCGTATAATAAATGTTGATATTAAAAAGAAAGAAAAAATGCTATAGTTTTCACACATGTTACTTTATCAAAAGTTGTCATCTACTCATGTTTGTTATAAATTTCAAGAAAGTTAACTATGTGTGATGGGAGGAATTTAGTAACAGTGACATCAAAATTAATTGAAAAAAAAACTATTTGTAGTCTGTTTTTTACACTGTGTCACTTACATTTTTTTATATTATCAAGGGACTAGTTTCGGAAACTGTTGCTTCCATTTTCAACCTTGGTCTGACTATCATCTGTTGTCTGCTCTCTTCTCTCTGGTGGTGGAACTATAAACTTCTTTGTCAGTTTATCTGCTGGTGGGATTTCTTTGAAATTAATAATTTAATTTAATTTTGAATCAAACCTTTACTCCGTGCTTTACTGATGTTGGTATCTTACTTAGTAGGAGTTGCATATGAGAATTATCAAGGATGGACGTACCTACACAAGTTCTGATTCATATAGTAAAATGGGGGTGTGAGTGGAACTTCAACAATCTAGAATTGGATTATTTAATAGAAGATATATAAAAACTAGTGAAAGTGTACTGAATGATCGAGTGATAATGATATGATATGCCGTAGTGTTAATACTGCTATTTGTTTTAAGTGGGATAGAAGTTAAGTCTAAGATAGAAGTCTTGACATGGAGCAGATAGAAGGTTGAAGGCCCACCTCGGTAGCGTAGATTTTAGCATGTCTGCCTCACGTTCAAGAGGTCCCAAGTTGAAATCTCGGTCCGGGTGAGCTACCTGGATAAGATTTGTTCTGGGGTTTTCCCATATCCTTAAATACAAATGTCGAGTAGCTCTAAGCTCCATGGACCCTGGACACATTTGAGCATCATTTCACCCAGTTCATTTACTGTCCGATATGACTTAACATTGGATGATGTAAAATAGAATGTTGGTATATCAGAAGAAATTATGAAGCTTAAAAAGATTGAAAAAAGACTTGAAATGGGAGTAAGTAAAATTACTGAGGTGGTGAAAGATGGTATTTCAAATTGCTAATAAAGAATAGAACATTTTCTAAATCATAATGAAAGATTAATGAGGTTAGATAAAATGGAAATAACTGGTAGGAAATTCACCATTATAATTTTTGGAGTCAGGAAAGCAGACAGAGGAGAACTTGGCAAGAGGTAGAAGACTTCTTTAAGGAAAAGTTAGAGATACAGTTTTATGCCTGGGAAGTTGCAGATTCATTTAGAATTGGAAAGTGACTGAGGCCAATAGTTTTAAAATGTTCCAGTTTGAAATTTAAATAGGTGGTGCTACCACACTCTAAAAAACTGAAGGTCATGAATATATTCGTAGATCATGATTGTGGAAAAAAGAACAAGAACAGAGGGCCATTTTATTGAAGCACATGAAAAAAAAAAGAAAAAAAACTAGAGAAGAAGGAAAAATTAAGGTAGAGGTCTGAATCTATTTGATGGCAGGAAACAATATGAATGGAAACAGTCAAATATTTGCTTGAGGTGTTGTTACCAGATGATAATCCTAATACGGATAATTTATCCAATGTTGTTAAAAGAATAGAATTGAATTTAAGCTATTACAATTATAATGTTATTCTACCATTTGATGTATCAGAAATCAGACTGATTTTCAACAAATTGAAGAAAAAGAAATCATGTGGGCCAGATAATATACCCAATGAAGTTTTGATACAATTACAAGATATTATAATTCCATATTTGGACAAATTGTTCAATAATTGTCTTTGGAAAGTAGAGTAATAATTTTGCAGAAAGGGCAAGATAAAGATCCATCTAAGGCCAAATCGTATCATCCAATCTGTCTCCTCAGTGCACTGGGGGAAATCTTTGAACATCTTATAAATAAACGGATACAGGAATTTCGTCAGATGATTGGTTTAAATGAAAGACAATTTGGATTTAGAAAAGGTCGCTCAACCGAGGATGCCATTAATAACATTTTGGATACAGTCAGAAATTGTAATTCTAAGTATATTATTGGAATATTTATCGACATCTCGGGGGTATTTGATAACCTCTGGTGGCCCTTCTTTTTTCATAGGCTTCGGCAAAAGAATTATCATTTAGCATTGTATAATATTCTCAAAAGCTATTGCCAAGATAGAGTGGTTTTTATTGAAGGCGTAAATAAATCCATCTTCAAACCTATCACCAAAGGATGTCCTCAAGGATCAGTGTTAGGTCCCACCTTTTGGGACATTGTGATGGAAACACTTCTGGAGAAAACCGAATATGTAACCACTAATGTTATAGCGTATGCTGATGATGTGGCATTCCTAATTGAGGCAAATTCAAGATCGCAATAAGAAGGGAAAGCAAGAGATTTAATGGAAATCTTATACTCGTGGTGTTTGGAAACTAAATTAGAGATTGCACCTCATAAATCAACTTATATATTATTGAAAGGTGTACTGAAAAGGAATCCAATTATCAAGAATGATAATAAAGCTATTAAAAGGAGTAAGGAAATTAAATATTTAGGTGTAAAATTAGATGAGAAATTAAATTTTGTGGACCATATAGATTATACAAGAAGAAAATCAGAAAATGTGATGCAGAAATTAACAAGGATTGTAAATACCAAATTTAAAATCATTATACTATTTTTGGCTCTATAATAACATATGCCGCTGGTGTCTGGGCAGATAAGATTAAGATTATTAACAATAAAAAGCGATTAAGAAGTGCTCAACGCAAGATATTGTTAAGACATACAGGAGCCCTCTGCACCACCCCTACAATGGCTCTTTTGATTGCTACTGGCATATGGCCTATTGATTTACTTATACATTTGAGAGGTGCTATGTTCTGGCTTAGATATAAAAATTGGGATAAAATTAAGGATATTATTGGCAGAAGATGTCTTAATATTGTGACTTTGTGGGTTCGTGAAATAAAAAGTCCAGTTACAGCACTCAACAATGTTCTTTATTTCCACCGACTTACAGTTAAACTCTTGCCAATTACACAGTATTACGTGCTGCACACAATTACAATTCACCAGTTCGTCCGTTACAATTTCCTTGTACTCGCGGTTACGTAAGCTCCGGTACACATTCACAGTTACGTACAGTCTTCCGTTGCACAATCTTCTCGTACATTAACACGTCACTGACTAACTCTTACACCAAGAACTGCGACTGTCTCCTCACTCACTAACTGACCAACTCTACTCTGTCTGTCTGTAACCCTCTTTATATAGGAATATCGCCGGTTTCTAGTGACCAGGGGAATGTTCCAGATTCCGTAATTTCGAGAAACAGGTGTAGAGAAACAGACGACACAGTCATGTTTTTCCCCTGACCACAGCCTGTCACCACTATAGGACAAACGAGGCGAGGGCGTGGCTAACCGAACCTTCCCTGTCTCCCGCTCTCAGCTGCTTCACAGGGTGTTCCAGCGCTCGCGTTACACTGCTCCCTCCTCAAAGCTGTTCGCCCCGAACAGCCCCATCGTAGCGTGCGAGGCGGTCCAGGTGTACCACCAGCATCTGCCCGGAGTCTGAGCCAGAAGTAGCGCTGCCGTAGTTTGCGAATCATTCGGTTCGCTCCCAGGTGTCCTCCTGAAGTACCGGCGTGCACTTCCTCCAAGACTTCCGGGACCTTGCTCCGGGGAAGTACCAACTGTTCTCTCTGCGCCTTCCCATCGGGTGACTCCCATACCCGGAACAGCACGCCCTCTCTGGTCTTCAACGAGTCCCATTGGGCCCAGTACGACTTGTAGGTGGCGCTCCTCGGTGCGATGTCCTCCCAGGTTGGTCTCGTCCCTGCGTCCACTTCCCTCAAGAGTGGCCCCAAGTCTGCGTCCGCCAGCTGCTCCCTCCTCAGGCCTGCGCTATCCCAGCCTTCAGCAGGCACTGCCACAACTACTCGGACTGCTGCGACACGCTCCTTCTCTTCCACTCTCGTGCGCTCATGGCCGTCCTGGATCTGCGATAGGACACCTCCAATGTAATGGTCGCTAGCGTCGGTGTCCACAATGAAGGCGCCACCCGGTTGCGGGAAACCCAAAATTGGAGCACTGCACAGGGTCTCCTTCGGGTGCTGGAAAGCGTCTTCGGCGTCCTCCGTCCACACATAAGGCCGGTTTTCCTCCGTCAGGCGGGTGAGGGGTTTTGCGATGTTGTCGGCCTTTTCCTCTAAATCATTAAGGCGGTCGTCTACTTGACCCTTCCGCTTGCCCAGGTTCGTGACGTCATCCCTCACGCCGGCCAACCGTTCCTCAAACTTTGCGGCGAGAGCCTCGTTCGCCGCCTTCATTTCCGTGGCCAGACTGCCGTTCGCTGCTCTCATTTCTGTGGTTAACTCGGCCTTCATTTCTTCCATCTCCGCGGTGATGTTGTCATTGGCCGTCTTCATTTGTTTCAACTCGGCGATGAGGTTGTTGTTTGCCGCTTCTATTTTTGCAGCGAGGTTTTCAGTTGCCGTCTTCATTTCTTCCAGCTTTGCGGCCAGGTTGTCATTTGCCGCTTCTGTTTTTGTTGTTAACTCGTTCATCTTCGCGGCCAAGCTGTTATTTGCCGCTTCCGTCTTCTCTGTTAATTCGGCCTTCATTTCCATCATCTTCTCCAAAATTTTTTCCAATGCCGCGTCCATGGTTGGAATGTTCGGTGATGTTATCTTCCCGCTTCCTGACACCAGTGTGACTTTGTGGGTTCGTGAAATAAAAAGTCCAGTTACACCACTCAACAATGTTCTTTATTTCCACCGACTTACAGTTAAACTCTTGCCAATTACACAGTATTACGTGCTGCACACAATTACAATTCACCAGTTCGTCCGTTACAATTTCCTTGTACTCGCGGTTACGTAAGCTCCGGTACACATTCACAGTTACGTACAGTCTTCCGTTGCACAATCTTCTCGTACATTAACACGTCACTGACTAACTCTTACACCAAGAACTGCGACTGTCTCCTCACTCACTAACTGACCAACTCTACTCTGTCTGTCTGTAACCCTCTTTATATAGGAATATCGCCGGTTTCTAGTGACCAGGGGAATGTTCCAGATTCCGTAATTTCGAGAAACAGGTGTAGAGAAACAGACGACACAGTCATGTTTTTCCCCTGACCACAGCCTGTCACCACTATAGGACAAACGAGGCGAGGGCGTGGCTAACCGAACCTTCCCTGTCTCCCGCTCTCAGCTGCTTCACAGGGTGTTCCAGCGCTCGCGTTACAATATAATTGATATTAAGAAGGCGTTATTAATGCAGTGGCAATAAGAATGGGAAAGTTTAAATGTAGGCAGAAGAACTTATGAAATATTTCCATCGGTATTTGAGAGAATAAAATTAAAACATATCAAAGCAACGAAAGGATTATTACATTTTTTAACTGGACGTGGTCCTTATGGAACATACTGGTTAAAAATTGAAAAGATCGTCGATAATGCAAATTGCAGAGTTTGTGGTACAGTTGACAATCCCGAGCATGCTATTTTGAATGTCAGAAGTATGCCATATTGGAGGAGCAGAGACAACAACTGAGAGGAAAATTTGTAGCAGATATTATAAGGGATAAGGACATGTACACCGTGCTGGCAAATATAGCAAATGCCATCAGTGAGATATCTTGGGAGAAGGAAATTATCAGACCTGAACCTGCTGCACCAATAGTTCTACAACCCAAACCTAGCAGACGCTCAGAGCGGCTGAGGAATCAGGATGCTAATTTACTCCAATCACCCCAGATGGCGAGCAATGCAGATACGGAGGTCAACATATCATAGTATAGGTAGAGGTTTTTACGTCTCCATGGGCCGGGCGGATGGGGCGGAGAGAAGGAGTATTCGTCCTAATATGCATGCAGATGAAGTTTATAAGGATTACAAGCGACGTCTAGACGAGTGGAGGACCCAACGTGAAACAGCGTCCAGTATTCCGGAAGAAGAAACTCCATCTTCATTTTCAGGGGATATTGAATTGGATTAAATTTGGTCATAGTGTTGTGATAGTAATAGTGCAGTGTAAAGTGTTTTGTGTCGAAAAATGAGGTATGAGTTGAAATGGGGGAGGATTCCTCCCCCCTTAATTATTTATTTTATGTATTTTTGAATAGTGTTTTCTGGTTTAAGGGAAGGCCCCCTCCCGTATGAATATTAATTGAGTTTTGTTGAAGTGAGGAGTAGTGAAGTGTTTGGTGAATGATGTGGAGGTTATGGAGTTGGGGAAGAGTAAGGAATTTGATGAATTATATGGTATGGAGTTTAGTGTGGGAGTTGAATATGGAAGAATATTTTGTTGTTGTGTTAAGGATGGTGATTATAGAGATTGAGGTGGATGTTGGTGTATTGTGATTTAGGTGGAAAGAATTTTATTGCAATTCCTTTCTTGGAAGTGTTGAAAACAGTGTTGTTATGATAAATTAACTTTAAAGAGAGTCGATTAAAGACACTACACAACACTTACTTTTAAAAGTAAGTACTTTTAAAAGTAAGTACTTTTAAAAGTAAGTACTTTTAAAAGTAAGTGTTGTGTAGTGTCTTTAATCGACTCTCTTTAAAGTTAATAAGAATTTTATTGTTGATGTGTTGTAGGTGAGAAGTGTTAAGAGTTTGAGGTGGATGTTCATGTGTGAATTATTATAGATTAAAGTGGATTTCAATGGGTTAAGGAGAGTTTTAGAGAAATTGAGGTGGAAGTGTATGGGTTTTTAAAAGGGAATTGATAGAGATTATGGTGGATATTGATGTGTTTATAAGAGTTTTGTAAGAGTTTGAGGTGGATGTTGATGTGTTTTTAGGAGTGATTGAATAGAGAGTGAGGTGGTTATTAATGAGTTTTTGAGAGGAGATTGAAGGAGATTGAGGGGTGATTGAAGTATTTTAGGAGTGAATTAATAGAGGTTGATGTGGATTTTTATATGGTGAATTTGAGGAGAATTTGTATAATAGATTATTATGTAAATAGAAATGTTTGGTTAAGAGTGTATTGTTTTGTTGAAGTCTGTTGTTGGTTTTGAAATTTTAGAGTGTTGTTTGTTTAAAGAATATAGAAAAGATTATTTGTTGTTATAGGGTAATATTGTTGAATTGTTTAATTGAAGATATATTTTGGTTAATTAGATTGTTTTAATTTTTATATGAGTGAATTTTAAGGTGGAAGTTATAATTTTTAAATGAATTTAAAATATTGATTTTTATTAAAAAAATTGGATTTTAATGGGATTTAATATGATGGATAATATTTTGTTAAATAGATGAGATGTATTTGGATTGGATAATTGTATGTGATTGTGTTAGTATGGTGGTTGATTATGATAAAAATAAGTTAATTAATTTTTTATATATCTGATGAATAGATGGTATGTGATGTATGAGAATAAGGAGTATTTTGGATGATTGATAAAATGAAAAGAATATTTTTTTTATGTTTGATTTTTGGATTATTATAAAATAAATTTTAAATTTTTATATATTTGGTATAGTTATTATAAATGTTTTTTATGTATTTAGTATGTATGAGGGTCTTATCTTTGTAAGATATGATTAAATGAGTTGATATGAATGTTGTAAATGATTTTGATGTGTTAATAAGAAATTTTAAATTTTTAAATTTTGTATGATAAGATGAGATGAAATGAATGTATTGTATGACTGGTTTTGTATTGTAAAGTTTTAAAATTTTTATTTTTATTAGTTAAGATGAATTAAATATGTTGATTAAATTAATTTTGGTTGAAGTATTTATGTTAAGTATATTGGATAATTTTGATGAGTAGATATGAGATGAATAACTGTTAAGAAGAGGTAAATGTTATTTTAGTTTAAATTAATAATATAGAATATTTTTATTTTGTTTAAGTATGTTCTGAATATGATAATAAGTTGATGTGAATATATATAGAATGTATAGAGAAATTATATGATATGAATTTTGTTAGATAATTTTTAAAATTGTATGAATAAGATGATTGAAATAAGTTATTTAATTTGATGTTATAAAGTTTTGATTTAAATGAGTTTTGAAGTTATTTTGTAGTTCTAATTGTAAATTATTTTGTGATATTTAATACTGGGTGCCAGTATTTAGTACCGGATGCCGGTATATTTTTGTCTTTTTGTGTAGTTGTAGATATTTAGCTGGTTGCCAGTTAAATTATTTACTGGATTCCAGTAATTTTGTAGTTAATTTGAAATTGGTAATCTTTCTATGACTTTTTTTTATTTAAATTGTTTTATTTTCTGTTTATATTATATGAGAAATGATTATGTAGTTTGTGGTTTTTTGTTTAATAAATGTAAAATTTGGAAATTACGTCCTGGTTTTAGCAATTAGGTACCGGGACGGAGAATTTTCAAATTTTATTTATTTATTTAGTAGAGAGCTGCATGATATATGAAATATAAATTTGGGTCCAGATGAGGGCTGGAAAACAATAAATGTGAGAAATAGACAATTTTGTAGAGTTGTACTAGGATTAGCTACATCTTTGCCAAGTGAAGTTGCCCTGATCAAATTAGAAAGATTAGGCTACAGAAGTAAGGTAGTGGAAAGAGTGCTGAAGTAATCCAAGTTAGAGGAAGAAAATATTATCAAACAATGCATGTTAATGCAAGCAAGAATTCAGTGCAAAGAAACATGGACATATAAAATTCAAATTATCCTAGATGAAATCGATTTGGGAGCAATATGGTTTGATAGAGAACGGAAGGAAAAGGGATGGTGGAAAGAGGCAATAACCAGAAAAGAAGATACAAAGATACAGGAATTATGGGCTGATGTTAATGACAAGAGATATTTGAAACTATATTGATTATTTAAATGAATTGGGGAAAAAGAAAATAAATTGAAATTTGTGGTAAAGTAGGAAGGGAAGGGTTAGCATAGTTCAGAACAGAGGTGGTGTACTTCAGTAGGATAAGAAATGAGTATAATAAGGGATGATGTCCAATTGTTAAAGAAGCAGATAACACATAGCATTGTATTTTAGAATGCAAGCAAACTAAAGAGTAGAGAGATGAGTTTCTTTTGCATACGTGGGAAAATTTACCAAATGAAATAGGAAGTATAAGAATTTTTAATTCCAGATCAGAGGAGAGTATAAAAACCTGGGAAAGTATATATATGAAGTGAGACAAAAATGTCTATGGAAGGTTGGTCATACCTATGGAAAGAATAACAGAGATAATTTTGATTGAGATATAAAGGAAATTTTGACTTTTTGGATGAAAGATGTAGGATATAATTCTGTTATAAAGAGTGAGTGAGTGTGTGGTGTTTTAGGGCCCGTCGACAGCGAGGTCATTTGGGCCCATGTTACAAGATACCTAATGGGTAGAATAGGAAGGAAAAGGTATAATCATGGAGAGAGCACTTAAAGTGAGGAGTGTTTTTTTCAAAACTCGATAGATGCACAAAATGTGTTTCTGAGAAAAACCGTTTTTTCTATTTATTGGCAATACTAATTGGTTAGTACAGCAACTATATTACTCATTCAATTCTCCACCCTGAAACTGTCTCATTGAATGTGAAAAGAAACAAATACCATAATTTAACTAGTGCAAATTTGAGGTATGAAAATACAGAGTTTTTTCAAAAAGCGATAGATGCTGATTAACTTCTCTGCGTGAGCGAGAAATTAACTCTTGAAGTTTAATTATTTTTGTCATTTATTGATTTTGTTACTTTTAGTTTATGTATTTATTATTTTGTATTTATTTTCACCTTATCATAATACATGATGTATTATACAACCAACGTGTTAATGTTTATAAGGGTTATTTGATTAGGTATAAACTTAGAAACTAAGTAATGCTACATTGACACCCCTGTGATTCCTTGGAAGCTTGCAGTGTATACTGACAATACGGCCAACATCAGTTCTCACACTGTGTTTAATGCTAACAGTCTGCTTCATATTTGGAGCTTATTTCTTCATCACTCTGCAATTAGGAGATGTAATACACATATTTTTCATAAGAAATTTATCTTGATCTATTTTATTTAGCACGGAAATAAGTCAAATCAGCTACATCACAGAGCTTATGCCTTTTACTTTTAGGTTTTCGTGGAGTACACTCAAGACCATGTGAATATGAAATTGCTGGAATATGAGTTTTCGTTGATTTGCATTTTGATTTCCCTTCCTTGTTTTTGCAATTTCTACTTCCTGCACATTCTACGACTGGTACAGTTTCACAATCTGATCTCCTGTTTATTGTGCATACTACAGTGCAGTGTCTCAACTAAGAATAAAAATTCCATGCAAGTATAACAAAGCTTTCAGAAATGAATGTGAAATACAAGTGCACAACCTGAGCTTGTAGTTATTGCCAACACTGCAGTAGTGTACAAAGCTTGCCGAAATGACAGAGAATTCCAAGAATCGCAGTAGTGAGATGGCAGTCAATGCCAACACGCGTTTCATAGAATTGAGGTTGCTACATGCTGGATCATAAAAATCATAATAATTGCATCTATCGACTTTTGCTTTAACTGAGCCAATTGCATCTATCAAGTTTTGAAAAAACTGCTGATATTCCCTATCTTCTACATACATGAATCAAATTTTGCAAAATCTGATTTCACAGAACGATGCAGAAGGTGGAAATTATGCTGGTACTATATATAACTCAATTTCGTAAAATTTTGCATCTATCGAGTTTTGAAAAAACGCCCCTCAATTTTGGTTTAGAATTTTAAATTTAGATGAAAAGAATCTGCTAAGACAATGCTTAGAATATCAAGAAAAGGGTTTAAAAGGTAATGGATGGCACTATAGTATACAACATAATCTGGAATGCAATGGATAATTAGAAGATAATTAGATAATTAGAATTGTACATTATAATTAAAAGTGTATGGGAAAGAGAAGATTATATATAGACAAACTAAAGAACAAAGAGGGTATAGCATAGGTAAGAGCAGGTGTAGGAGACTGAAAGGAATGAGGAAAAGTTTGCCACAAAAAAGTGCTCAATATGCGGAAGAAAAGAAGATATACAGCACATAATATTTGAGTCTGAAGGGACTGAGTTATGGAGAAAACAGAAATAGCTCAAAATAGAAGGATAGCATTAATAAACATTTTTAGTAAAGACTAAATGAAAGCTGGAGAGTTTTTCTATAAATTTAAAAGGAAATGGAATTGGTCATTAAAAAAGAGAAGTGAAGAAGGTATAATTTTAATGAAAATTAATGTGTAGCTAATAGAAGTTGTATAATGAATATGGTAAGTAAACAGTTTGGGCTGAACACTTAACCATATTCCTTGTATTTTTTTTTATTTTTTATTTGTGAGAAGCTTAGTACAAAGAAATAAATAAATAAAAATCTGGTGTTATATATGTCATAGAGGTAAGGCAACTCCTAAAATTAAAGAAATTTGAAATTATAAAGATAACTGGTAATGTAGTAATAAGTTATAACAATAATACATTAATTTGTTCTTCATATTTATTTTAAAACTGCTATATTTAAATGTTATAATTCTAAAGAAATATCTTATCTAGTATATGTTTCTTGAATTGTTTCCCTATCCCCAGCTAGTATTAACTTTTGGACCTTGAAAGTTATCTCTATCTTAGTGTTAATGGAGATACCTCTTAAAGTGTCCTAAACCATCAAAAGGGCTGCTATATGTAAAAGAACTCTGTGAATTTATGGGATCTCTATTGTCATTTATGACTCACATCTTCACTGTACATTTGTGTGTGTGTGTGTGTGTGTGGGGGGGGGGGGGGGGGGGAGAAACTTCAGAAAATTCAACATAAAACTTGCTGCCCAAAACAGACCTAATACTAAGAATCTCCTAGGTTCAACTTTGAAAAATAAATCCCTCTAAGATAAAAGTCAGGAATATATGACAGAACGCCTAGACTGTAACATGAAATATGTTGGGAAAACTTAATGAAACACTAAGTGCAGAAAGAGAACACTTTAGGAATACACATTTGCTAAAAGCAAACAAAAATCAGCATTTGCAAATCATTTTTGGGAGAAAAAAACCATGAAATAAATCTAGAGATCATACTATTGAAAGAAGGCTATAAACCCACAGAATTGATATATGGGAGAAAAATCTATATTTTGAAGAACAAGGATACTGCCATGAATTTTAACATCCCAGCAGAAGACAATCGTAGTACGTACATCATTTACCAGATGCAACCAGACAGGCACAGGATAACCAAACACCAACTGGTAGATCAGACTCTCAAAAAATATCCAGGAACTGTAAATTGTAGTGAAGTGTGTAAATGAGTTGTCCTACTCATCATTTATTTTCATTTCAGCTGATACCACATAATGTTTTTGAGATGCAGTCTTTGCACATGGTTCTTGCTTATAACGGAAAATGCCAACTTACAGATTTTGGTGTGTCAGTAAAGCAAAGAATACTTGCATTACGATTATTTCTGTTCAATTTTGGAAGAAACAGGCCAGGATTATTCGTATATATACTGTAGACACTCTGTTGGGAATTGAACCTGTATCTTCTGTGTTATTGAATGTATTAGTTACATACCTTCTGGTTTCGGTAGCGTAGATGGTAGCATGTCTGCCTCACGTTCAAGAGGTCCCGAGTTCGAATCTCGGTCAGGGTGAGTTACCTAGATAAGGTTTCCCGGGGTTTTCCCTTATCCTTCAAGCGAATGTCGGGTAACTCTAAGCTCCATTGACCCTGGACTCATTTGAGCATCATTTCACCCAATTCATTCACCGTCCGATATAACTTAACATTGGGGCGGACGTAAATTTAAAAAAAAATACCTTCTGGTTGTCAATAAAATGTTTGAAGCAGTGATGGATAGTATGAACATTTTAATCCAGTGTGTAGGCTAAAGGTTTTGCAAGTATTTAAAATAATGGAATTCTATTTTTAGCACGGCCAAACTGCCTTGATGCTGGCAGTTTCTCATGGAAGATTGGATATGGTGCGTCTTTTGGTGGAAGCAGGAGCGGATATGAACATTCAGGATGAAGATGGAAGTACAGCACTTATGTGTGCTGCAGAGCATGGACATATTGCTATAGTCAAACATCTGCTCAGTCAACCAGATTGTGATGCTTCTATTGTAGACTGTGTAAGTAATAATAAACTAAAGAGGGTATTGCATAAATATGTATTATGCAGATTGATTGGTTTGCATTCAATGAGTTCACTAGTAGCCACAAAAACCTGTTATCATTGAAACCTATCACAAAAAATATACAGCTTGGTAGCATATATACTTGAATATTGAACATAAAAGACCCATTATATGCAGGCAATATGTAAAACAATGCAGAAAACTAAAACAATGCAAGACTAGCCCAGATGTGTATATACAAGTACAATTTGGGAATTTTATTTTTTTAACTTTCTCTTGGCTTTTGCCAACATTTTGTTGTATTACACTTGCAATGGATAGCATCTGTAGCAGTTCAATTCATATAGAGCCCGCCTCGGTAGCATAGATGGTAGAGTGTCTGCCTCATGTTCAAGAGGTCTCAAGTTCGAATCTCGGTCAGGGTGAGTTACCTGGATAAGGTTAGCTCTACTCTCTGGACCCTGGGCTCATTTGAGCATCATTTCACCCATTCCATTCATCGTCCGATATGACTTAATGTTGAAGGACGTAAATTATAACAACAAAAAAAGTATATAGATTTAAATAGCTTTGGAACAGGTATCAAAGGTAAATTGGCAAGGATTTGTAATTAAAACAGCTGGATTCCACTTAGCTACATAAGCATTATTAGGATAATTTGCCATTCAGATAATCTTGTGCAGAATAAAATGATTTTGAGCACAGGTACTCTCTATTTTAGCAATTTTAAAACCACTGAAATTGTTAGTATTTCCTGTAACATCATTTGGAAGAATATATATATTTTGATGGTTTCATAATACATACTTCTCTAGAAGCAAGAAAGTTTGTGCTGGGATGTTGTACTTTTGTCTAGTGTTTATTTCATTGTTTGTTATAAATGAGACCTGATTGCATACAAATAATTTTAAGATTGAGAATATACACATCCAAGGAAGGGTTAATATCTCCAGTCTTCTAAAAAGATCTTTGCAAGTGTGTCTACTATGGGTGTTATTCTTATAATCTTCTTTCTTTTTTAACATTTACCAGTGTGCAGATAACGTAACAGGCAGAACTGAATTTACGTAGTGAAAGCTGGTTTAAAAAGTGTTTCATTTTGTATCATATATAATTATCCCTGCTTTGTTTTCCATATTGTTGTTCATATTGCCTGTATACTATAATATGTGTCTTATGTTAACTTTTGTACATATATATGCTATTAAACTTTATACCTCTGGACATGTTCAATGTTCACAGCCTTTTCTGGCTACAAGTGAACCTACTGAATGCAAATCAATCTAATCTAATCTATTCTATGTGGCCTTGGGTTGTCCACACTGCTTCCTCAAAATTCTTGTTTTCATGCATAAGTTTTGCATATGTCACACTATTTGCATTTTGACCTCTTGGCATACTATGTTCAAGAACTACACCTTATGGTCTCAAAACAAAATTAAAATGACAGAGCATTAAATTCTAAAATCAGAAGCACTATCAACAGTGAAGTATTCTTCATTTGTTTGAATATTGAAATAGTCACACTTATTTACATTTAGCTTCACTTTAAATACTAGAATGTAATGGAAACATTTTTTAGAGTATTTGTCCTCATCTTCAGCTATTGTATGACTAAAGGTATCTCTGTTTTTGTTTCCCCTTCCTACTTGCTCTAAGCATATTTGGGAAGAATTTGTAGTATACATAGCATTATGAATTACTTGTCTTACTTGAAAGAAAGGCCCATCATTGTTTTAATAGAAAGTCAATATTAAAATATCCACACAGAATTAATGACAGTTTTATACATTACAAGATATGCAGTAAGAAATACATCTACATTCTCATATAGCGGTCTATATACACATATAATTAAAAAAATAAGACTAGGATAAGTCACCTCAATTAGCACATGCTCAAACTAAGTTTCTTCAGTTAAATGAGCCATACGAGTTTCGTTTTTATAATTCACTCCTGTTTTTAAGCAGATTTCCACTACCATTTTTATGTATGGATCTACAAAATGCATTTAAAGTTTGTAATTAGGAACACTGTATAATTCACATTAATCTTCAACAAGCCAATGTTCAGTTATGTAGATTATATCTATTTGTTTCTTTTCTTCATTTTCCATTAAATCTATTTGTTATTTTGTTCCTAATCACTGAATGTTCTGTAACATGATAGTGGGGTGTGAGAGGGTTTCTGAATTACCTAGTGAATGCTGTAGGTTAGCATTAGATATCATCCACCTCTTTGTTTTCTAGTTTTATTTTAGCATGGATGAAATTACATCATTTAGCAGGTTGCTGAATTTGAAAGCACCCCTATGATTTAAACAGACCCTGTCTTTGTAAAACTCAAAGTCATGTAACCAAAAGTTTTCACCAACCATTAAGCAGCTTTTTGCATGATGCAGCAGTCTAGTTCCTCATTGATCCTCCTAACTCTTCTGAATGTGGCATCTTGCCTTCAGAGGATGTCACTAACTACGATTTTAGCATTGGATACTTGAGCTCTAATGCTGTTTACCAGGTCTGAAGTCTCAGCTCTGACTCCATACCTAATATTGTTTGCACCTGTTTTCACTACCACTAATTCTGAATCTTCTTCTTTCTTATCCACTTTATCTTGCAATTCACACAACTTTATCCCTATGGATTCACCTCACCTCATAATGTTTAGACATGCTTCACCAACAAATTTGAAGATTGAGTCCCCAATCACTAACACTTTATTTCCACAGTTCTAATTCTTTTTCTTTGCAGTTTCCCATTGTACATTTCTCCCATTATGACCTGCGAAGTTCATCACATGGCTGGGCTTGATTGCTTGGTAATTATCGAAATCAAAATCACTCCTAGTACTCATTTATAGTTCATTTTCTTTCTTCAAGGCATTTATTTCTTGCTGGGCTTTTAGCATATAGCTTTTCAGCATGTTTACACCATGTGTAAAAATGCTATTGTCTCTGCATCCCACATGGATTTCAAAATGATTGGTACCAACATGGGCATATTTTAATCTTCAGTTAGCAAGTTATTTTTAGCACCTATCACATTATCATTTCTACTTCTTACTTGGTCATTGCTATCCATGTTGGGCACTTCTGAGGAAACTTCTCCAACATTATTAGCACTATTTAAAGCAATTTTATTTACATTTGAGTATGTTACCCTATTCACTGGTGCCAATGCACTAGAAAAAGTGATAAATGTTAGACAAATGTAGGTTGTTAATATTGTAACGGGGAGCGCTGAAACACCCTGTGAGCAGCTGGCAACGGAAGACAGGGGAGGCTCGGTTAGCCACGCCTTTCCCTCGTTTGTCTTATAGTGGTGACAGCCAGCGGTCGGAAAGAAACATAACTGTGCGTCTGTTTTCCTTCCACCTGGTTCTCGATCTTTCTGTTACCAGAACAATCGTGTAAACACCAGAAACCGGCGATATTCCTATAAAGAGGGTTACAGACAGACAGTCAGTCAGTTGTTGAGTTGGTTTTGGTGTAGTCAGTCAGTTGTTGTGCTGTGTTGAGTTGGTCGGTCAGTTAGTGAGATAGTCGCAGTTCTTGGTGTAAGAGTTAGTCAGTGACGTGTTAATGAACGAAAAGATTGTGCAACGGAAGACTGTACGAACTGTGTATGAGTATCGGAGTTTATGTAATCGCGAGTACAAGTGAAGTTGTAACGGACGAACGGGTAAATTGTAATTGTGTGCATTAAGTAATTTTGTGTAATTGGCAAGTGTTAAACTGTAAGTCGGTGGAAATAAAGAACATTTTTGAGTGGTGTAATTGGACTTTTTATTCCACGAACCCACAAAGTCACAACTGGCGTCAGAAGTGGGATATAACACAAAAAGTCACACTGGTGTCAGGAAGCGGGAAAACAACATCACCGAACGTTACAACGATGGAGGCAGCATTAGAAAAGATTTTAGCGGAACTGCAAGAAATAAAGACGGCTAAAGACAACATCACCAGGAAGATGGAAGAAATGCAGGCCGAATTAACAGAGAAGCTGGAGACTAGAAATAACCTGGCCGCGGAAGTGCTGGAGACTAGAAATAACCTGGCCGCGGAGTTGAAACTAATCAGGACGGCTAGGGAGAACATCGCCGAGAAGATGGAACAAATGAAGGCCGAGTTAACCACGGAAATGAGAGCAGCGAATGACCGTCTGGCTACCGAAATGAAGGTGGCGAATGAGGCTCTCGCCGCCAAGTTTGAGGAACGGTTGGCCGGCGTGGGGAATGACGTCACGAACCCGGGCAAGCGGAAGGGTCAAGTAGACGACCGCCTTAATGATTTAGAGGAAAAGGCCGACAACATCGCAAAGCCCCTCGCCCGCCTGACGGAGGAAAACCGGCCTTATGTGTGGACGGAGGACGCCGAAGACGCTTTCCAGCACCCGAAGGGGACCCTGTGCAGTGCTCCTATTTTGGGTTTCCCACAACCGGGTGGTGCCTTCATTGTGGACACCGACGCCAGCGACCATTGCATTGGAGGTGTCCTATCGCAGATCCAGGACGGCCACGAGCGCACAAGAGTGGAAGAGGAGGAGCGTGCCGCAGCAGTCCGAGTAGTTGTGGCAGTGCCTGCTGAAGGCTGGGATAGCGCAGGCCTGAGGAGGGAGCAGCTGGCGGACGCAGACTTGGGGCCACTCTTGAGGGAAGTGGACGCAGGGACGAGACCGACCTGGGAGGACATCGCACCGAGGAGCGCCACCTACAAGTCGCACTGGGCCCAATGGGACTCGTTGAAGACCAGAGTGGGCGTGCTGTTCCGGGTATGGGAGTCACCCGATGGGAAGGCGCAGAGAGGACAGTTGGTACTTCCCCGGAGTAAGGTCCCGGAAATCTTGGAGGAAGTGCACGCCGGTACTTCAGGAGGACACCTGGGAGCGAACCGAATGATTCACAAACTACGGCAGCGCTACTTCTGGCTGAGACTCCGAGCAGATGCTGGTGGTACACCTGGACCGCCTCGCACGCTACGATGGGGCTGTTCGAGGGCGAACAGCTTTGAGAAGGGAGCAGTGTAACGGGGAGCGCTGAAACACCCTGTGAGCAGCTGGCAACGGAAGACAGGGGAGGCTCGGTTAGCCACGCCTTTCCCTCGTTTGTCTTATAGTGGTGACAGCCAGCGGTCGGAAAGAAACATAACTGTGCGTCTGTTTTCCTTCCACCTGGTTCTCGATCTTTCTGTTACCAGAACAATCGTGTAAACACCAGAAACCGGCGATATTCCTATAAAGAGGGTTACAGACAGACAGTCAGTCAGTTGTTGAGTTGGTTTTGGTGTAGTCAGTCAGTTGTTGTGCTGTGTTGAGTTGGTCGGTCAGTTAGTGAGATAGTCGCAGTTCTTGGTGTAAGAGTTAGTCAGTGACGTGTTAATGAACGAAAAGATTGTGCAACGGAAGACTGTACGAACTGTGTATGAGTATCGGAGTTTATGTAATCGCGAGTACAAGTGAAGTTGTAACGGACGAACGGGTAAATTGTAATTGTGTGCATTAAGTAATTTTGTGTAATTGGCAAGTGTTAAACTGTAAGTCGGTGGAAATAAAGAACATTTTTGAGTGGTGTAATTGGACTTTTTATTCCACGAACCCACAAAGTCACAACTGGCGTCAGAAGTGGGATATAACACAAAAAGTCACAATATTATATAGTATGTATTAAGCTGCATTTGTAATTCCATTCAACTACCAGCTTGGAGTACCAACACGGCTAAAATACTGCAAAATCTTTTAATTTGCTAATCATTGACTGTCGTTAATCTATACTTGTATGATGTTCTTGTATATATCAAAGAAAACGAACTAAATTATAACACCAGAAGTGAAATTCACACATACAACACAAGAAACCAAAACAGAGTGGATATACCATATCTTAGGCTGCAGAAGTCCTCTAGGTACTACAAGATAAATGGTATAAAAATATTTAATGCACTTCCTTTGGAAATACGCAATACAAATATTCAAAGATTTAAAGAAAAAATATACAAATGGCTAACAAAAACTCCATGCTACAGCATACAAGAATACCTAGATATTAAGAAACATGACTTGTAAAACATGTAAATATTACCATCCCTCAGTGTATATATAAATATGTTTGTTCCACTAGTAATAAGTTACTGACGAAGCCTATGTAATTATTCTAATTACCAAATGGTGAATAAATTATTATTATTATTATTATTATTATTATTATTATTATTATTATTATTATTATTATTATTATTATTATTATTATTATTATTATTATTATTATTATTATTATTATTATTATTATTATTATTATTATTATTATTATTATTATTATTATTATTATTATTATTATTATTATTATTATTATTATTATTATTATTATTATTATTATTATTATTATTATTATTATTATTATTATTATTATTATTATTATTATTATTATTATTATTATTATTATTATTATTATTATTATTATTATTATTATTATTATTATTATTATTATTATTATTATTATTATTATTATTATTATTATTATTATTATTATTATTATTATTATTATTATTATTATTATTATTATTATTATTATTATTATTATTATTATTATTATTATTATTATTATTATTATTATTATTATTATTATTATTATTATTATTATTATTATTATTATTATTATTATTATTATTATTATTATTATTATTATTATTATTATTATTATTATTATTATTATTATTATTATTATTATTATTATTATTATTATTATTATTATTATTATTATTATTATTATTATTATTATTATTATTATTGCTGTGGGTGTGGATTAACCTAAGGTGCAATTAATTCATATTCTCTGGATGAAACATTTTAATTTTTGGAAGTGCGATTGAATTATTATTTATTCCAGAAAGATAGCAACATAATCACTGCTTCCTACTGAAATACTCAGTAGGATTAATTTCAATAATATTTTCACCATCCTTACTTATGGTGGATATGTTTAAAACTGTGCTTGACTTCACATTGGTAGGCATCACTTCACTTGCTCATCCTCTTTTCATTAACTACTCACAACAACAAAGAAAATGACTAACAGGTAAATAGATGATCCAGCAGCAGATCTCGGAAAATAACTTCAACCACGGAGATAACAGCAACAAAAAATCTAACAATAAATATAACAAATTGGCAATATTAACCTTAGTAACCACAGGAACAGATGCAAGTGTAAAGCAGTAACCACGAAAGAAAGATTTTAGGCAAGATGAATGCTATATCACCTTATAACACATCACTGTAGCTTTCCAAAGAGTAATGTAGATTGCAGGTCACCATGTGTGTAGCCTTGAAGTTCTCTGCTATAGATAGCCTATGGCAGTTTGATTTGATTGTCATGTCATGGATACTTGAAGCATTTTTGGTTGATTACAACATCTTTTGCTTCAGTGTTCCTGTCACTATTTAATGTGGTATATACAGTGGGAAACAGAATTTTATAAGTCTAATCTTGAAAATTTAAATGCATTTTGAACATAGGAAATCTTAAGGCTCTAACAAAAATGTCATTTTGAGAAAATACTGGAATTTAAATGCTTGGTAATACTGTATATGCCATCATATTTCATGTTTTAAATGTTTATCAGCGTACTTTTGTGAAGATAGCAGTATTATTTCAGAAAAAATAATCTTCACATTTCCAGGCTTTATATTTTCACGAAGTTTAGTTTGCATTTATGTGTATGCAGGCATATGTGCCTGTTTTATTTTAATTTCATTAATTTGTTTGGGACCCTGGTAACAAAATGTGATTTATCTGTTACCTAAATTGCTAACCTTTGCAGTAATAGGATTGAAGTATATTGAAATTTATATAATTTGCAGTTCTATGGGTAAAATAACAATTTTTCTTGTTAACAGGATGGCAGTACAGCGCTAAATATTGCCTTGGATGCTGGAAATAAAGACATAGGTGTATTGCTGTATGCTCATCAACATTTTTCAAGAGGCAGCTCACCTTATACTTCCCTTCGTCAGCATAGACGATCCAAAAGTGCTACACCCACAATGCTTTCTGCTACTCCACCATCACCAAGTCCAGTACGGGAACGTGTGTCTCGACATGAACAGGCTCTTTGAATAACCAACCCTATTTTATTTGTATAAAAACCTTTAAATGTGATGTCTTGAGTTAAAATGTAATGTTTCTGAGAGTAAACTGTGGTCTTCCTTACAGATAAATGTAGGAAATAAAAGTAATTGTAGCCCTTTATCTATATTTCTAAGTATAAAGAGATTTATTCATCTTACAGGTAAGCTTGACAGAAGTAAAGAAATTTCTGCAGATCTAAAGTATGAAGAATATGCAACTGATGCACATTTTTATAGTGCAGTTTCGTTATTTCAGAATCAAAGAGGACCATGTCAAGTACAACATAAAAAGTGTATACAAATCAGAATATTTAAACAAAGGGGAACTGCAAACAATAAAGGTAATCTAATGAAGAAATGAATAAAAGAAATAGAACAAAATATCTTAAAAAACAGGGTTATCTTGCTAAACGTATGAATTATTGTATGACTTCTATGATTTTTTATTATTTTCTGGCCCTGCTGAATTTCAATTGAATATATGTGTACCTGCCAACTTGTTTGGTTTCCTGGTAAAATGTATGGAAATGGAGGCAGTTTTACAGCTTTGTGAATAGATTCAAAGTGTCACAGATCACGTGCAGAGCATTTGTTTAGATGTGGGTGTATTAGAAAATTTACTTGCCCTGTTCTGTTTGTCCCCTGTTTTGCTTCTCTCAATGTGCTGCCTAATCAACTAATAAAGCCTTTAGTTTACAGAGTTTGTTACTTTATGAGAACACATATTTCAGTGCTGTTATAATGACAAGTCTGTATATTTTTCATGTAGAAGCTTCATGTATGATTCCTAAGTGATAATATACTCTTGCAAAGAAGTTAGATGGTGATTTATAGACAGACTCCCTGTTCTTTTGAGCCTGATAGAGAAACAATTTGTAGTATTATGAATAAATTTTGGGAAATGGTATCCATCAGTCTAGAGTGAATCACGATGTACTTAAAGAGGAAAAAATTTACTTTGTAGAAAAGTTAGAATGAAACCCAAAGAAACTTCCAAGAAAGCTTATGTAGGAATCAGGAATTTCACAAACTTTGGCTTGGAATGCCACCTAACTTTTAAAATGAAAACCCTACAGTTCAGGAAATACAATTATATGATAGTATGAATACAGTTCATTTTTGCTAAACTGGCATTACTGAAAACATAGCTTAAGCATAGGTCTCAAATTTTAACTTCTCATATTTCCTTTACTAGTTATTTAATTTTATTTATCATCAGTGTTACTGCCTGTGTTGCCATATGTGGTCTATTATAAAAGCAAATTTTGCTATACTACATACAAATAAATTAATAATTCTCATAGGCAAGAGGAGAATTGAGGTGAGAGAGTAAGGGTGGTGTACCGAGGTACATAGCATTTTCAAGTAGAGGATCTGGACATTCCTTTGATACTCCTCATCCAAAATAACAGGTGGACACATTTGGACAGAAACTTCCCTGCTTAGAAACTCTAAATAAAGTACATTCAATGTATACACCACATACCACGGACTGTTGTCATAGGCTCTATAAATCATGAAGTGAGGTACAGGAAAACACATAAAATACATCTCCGCATTCACCAAGCATGATGAAAAAGGCACAAAAATTATGCCAAAGTCGGGAGATCAGTCCAATGAAAATTGATTCCAGCATTTCCCTATTTGGACCCAGAGGTGCTAGCACATGGGCCATCCTACTCTGGGTAGATAATAAATCAGCAAGATTAGCTCTTGTTGATTAGATGGAAAGTTACAGTACAATGTTGGCAATTTGAACTATTCTTTGTAGTAAAGCTGAAAGTAAACACATTTTTGGTCAATTAAATTTAAAGGGAGTCGATTAATGACACTAAACAACACTTTTAAATTTTTCCGGAACATGTTTCAGAGACTTTGCCTCCATCCTCAACCAGCCATCGACTGGTTCTCATTGGTGTAATTCACAATATTTTGTCATAGGTCTCCTCTGGTGGCGGTTCAAGGAACTTGCTGAACAAATCTTTCTGGGGAATGTCGAAACTAAATACTTTGTTCCTTGTTACTTGTATACATTTACTTACATTTTTGGTCTTTTGAGAAAGAATAGAATTCAGGTAATTTTTGTACTAATAAGTTATAGGAATCAATTCTCAGTTGATATGTAATAGCACTACTATATACTATGAAGAGAGTTTCAGTAAACACTTAAAGACAAGAGCTAACAAGGCTACAGCATGAAACATAACTCTGTGTGTCAGTAGGATGATATCTGCAGACACTATCTCCAAGTTAACCGTTTAGTTCATTGCGAACAGTGCTGTTTTAATCTGGTTCACTATCTGATGCACATATATACTAGTCTTGTACATAAAAAAGGTTAATGAATGTGTTTCATGATGGGGCTTATATTAAAACCTTGTGCATTTACGTACTGATCTTTACATTTTAAAAATTTCATATGTTCAAAATTATCACACTTTGCTGGTCAAAGAAAAGCTTAACTGGTTTCAATTTCAGGAAGTTGGCAAGTATGTGTATAGTTTGCTTAACCAATTTACAATATTTGTGTTTGTAATTTGAGTGTTGCCTGTGCTAGATTGGATAAAAAGCAATTTTTTATGCTTTTGGAAATTTTGTAGGTTTGTTCACAGATAAAACAAAAATGGTCAGCTTGATAAGCTATTGGCAAGTAGAAATAAGTTTTTCCCTGTGTTTGGTGTATGTCAGTGACAGAGCTGCTGAAATACTTCTTGGCTGATGAAAATCATGACTGGTTACCAAATCTTTATTGAAATATGTGACTAAGGCAGCAGTTTAGAGTAGGATATCCTCAAATTGTGCTACATTTTGAAATAAATATATATCTGGTTATTGTGGGTACAAATTTTATATACAAATACCAGTTATAAATTATAACCATACAATTCACTAATGGTATTTATTCTTGTAATTGTCACATATATTATTGCTAGAGCAATGGGATAAAGGTATTAGCTATTCCAAAAAAACTGAGTCTCTTACTTGCAAGAACATCATTTTTACTGACTTGGTGTAAACATCTCATTTGTCAAACAGAAGGAAATAATACTGTTGTGCTTACCCACAAAGAGAGAATAATATTCAGCTTAAGGGCTGTTATATTTTTATAGCTGTGCTATTAGAAAAAAATTAACAAACTTATTCCTACCTTAACTTTAAAGAGATAGCAGTCTTACTAAACTTGGGCATTTGTATACTATATGACAGTTGTAGTCATTAATGGTATTTCTTGCATTAAAAATTAAAAATGCTTATTTACATACACTAATGAACAAAAAGCCCTAAGGGTTGATTTCAACTACAAATAAGTGTTCTGAGTTTTTATGAGTAAATCATTTTATGTACTAAAAAATTATGTTTGAATGGTTCACATTTACGTTTTTGCAGTATTGTATTTACAGTTTGGACATACCAGAATACTCTGGAACTTCTTATCATAATAAATATCTCTGTTGTGTTTACACTGTGTTTCTTTTACATGATTCCCCTCACATACTGTATTCCCTACCACCAATCCTGTCATGGTAACTTTTTTGCTCCACCATACTCTGCCATTTGTAAAAAAACCTCTCATCAAACATATATCCAAGGTAATTATCTTTTTATGGGAAATTTAAACCAGTAAAACATTACAAGTTTGTTATACAACCCCAAATATTGGGTGACTTGCCCTCCTAGAAGTTGCAAAACCTTGACACAGGAGGAGGGATTTTGTGCAATAAAGACCTAGGCTGTACTGGCACTGCTTAGCATAGGTAGGGTCAAGTAAGTTGCCCAACTAAGAAGTGGCTTACCACAAAAAAATCAAACCCTTGGGGAAGGAAAAACCTTCAAAAAGGGATTCCCAGAAGGAAAAACTATAATGATGTCACTTAAGGGGACGCATCGGTGAAATTTCGTCAAAAATGACTAAAAACGATATTTTCCATTTTTTGCCTTAAAATTATGTTTAAAAATTCTAGTTTCAGAATCTGCCATCATTTATGCCCTAGCACCATTTAAAGAGCTGCTACATCATTATTTAAATGCCTGTGTGTGGGTGGGCATGGCCATTTATATTGCGTTTGCTAACATGTTGCAAAGAAATTGATGGAATTCTCACATTTAAACTACGCGGTTTGATTCCATAGATTGTGGTAATGTGTAGAGACATCTGGATGTTTGTGAAAACTACTGAATACTTCTGCTTTCGGTTTCAAAAATGTCTCCTACTTTTGAAAGTAAATGAACATTTCCATATGTAGTGTTTGTGAAATATGGTTTACATGCAAGTGAAAGCTGTGGATAGCAGCTTATATTAGATTACTATTGTTTAGAATAGGAATAAAGCCTGATTTAACACTATATTGCTTTCTTGTTGCAACAGTAGGTATATTAAATTTTAGATGAGTCGTATTTTTTACACATCTGCTTCACTTTCGTACCTATTTTGAGGACATGTTTCGCAAATCATCGTTTGCATCTACGGCTCTTATGAGTAGATGCAAACGATGATTTGCGAAACATGTCCTCAAAATAGGTACGAAAGTGAAGCAGATGTGTAAAAAATACGACTCATCTAAAATTTAATAATTTTTCGCTTCACTGTGGTGTTCCAATACAGTTAAATCTCGATAGTAGGTATATTATTCATACCAAGTTAGGTTAGCAGTACAGTGGCTATTTCAAAGCAAAATGTAATGAAACTTTAAGGTTTGCTAGTCACAATAGTAAGTAATGATAGTAGAATGCTCTGCTTGAGGTGAATATTAAGTAAAAACATATTATAGCCCAAGAGTTACCAGTGATTCTAGTAGGTCACCTTTTAGTGTAAATAGAAGAATGGTTGATGCATTTTTGGGGTATTGGTAAGGGTCATATTTCTATGCAGAAGTTTTGTATGACCATGGGTATGAATTACATGAACTATTCTACTTACAATTTCCATCTCACAGACAAAAATAAAGAGATTAGTTAGTACTATTCTATTGGAGAGTTGCATCAAAGGAGAAACACAGAATGCTAATGAAAGTTTGCATGGAGTAAATGTCACAAAGAAGTTGTATCAAGAAATAAATTGCAAATTGCAGTGACTGCAGCTGTTAGTGAATTTAATATGGCTTATAGAGCTAGTCTAAATGTTAAAGTAAAAGTTGCAGCAAGCAAAGTAAGTCCTGTTAGCAAGAAAATTAGCAGTATTAGGGATTGGTGAAAGCTAAAACAAAGTGCTCAATGTTCATTGAATATGCCAGGAAGCAGTTAAAAGTGACTAAATTAAAAGAAGAAGAGGATAATAAACTAGCTGAGTGGTCTTCTTGTAGTGCAGGAAGGTTTTGAAACATAGAAAAAAATTTTGTTTATATTATAGCTTCTAACTAGGTTTTTCTTTGTATCCAATTTTTAGCATTTTTTAATACTGCTAATACTCCAAACACTGAAGTTTTCCATGAATTTCTTTAAGCTTTGCATATATGTATATTTCTAAATAAGTTTTCAATAAAAATTGGTATCATTATGGCTGTATATCAAAAACTTAATAATGATTGGTATTGAAAACAGAAAATTGACAGAAATTCAAGAAAATTTCAGCATATTCCTTAAATTTTCTCCTTCAGAACCATTAAACATGGACAAATGAGAATATACAGTTTTGTAACTATTATCTAAAGGAACCAGAATCCAAAGTTTCTTTCATTTATAACAAAAATTGTAGAGAATGTAACATGTTTCCTAATGTAAAGAAATTGTAGCAAAAACTTCAATTATCTTTTCTTTTTTTTTTGGTAAAAATTATTGTAGGTAGAAAAATTGTAAAAAAAGAGCCAAAGGTAACCAAGTTAAACAAAAAGAAGGTAATAAGATAGTTCTATGGCCTGCATGGGGATTTCAAAGTAAACAAAGTAGTGTAATTTTTATCTAAATCTTAAAATTCTTTTTTCCTCACTTTCAATTTTTCAACATTTTTGTATCCTCAAAATGCTCCAACTTCTGCAATTCTCAACGCATTTGTATGAAACTTTGCATACATATTCCTAAATAAATGTTTAATAAAAGTTTGTATTTTTGTTGATTTAAATTAAATAGTTTATTTATTATTAAATTGTAAATCTCAAAAATGCAAAAAATTTAAGGAAAATTTAATATATTCACACATAAAATTTTTTTCTCCAAAAATACTTGACACACACTTTAAAAGTATAGCAACTTTTATTAGTGATGCACATAGAAACCTGATTCTAAAATTTAAAGTTTCTAAAAGTAAAACTGTATGACTTGGAACATTTTATATAACATACAAAAATCACACCATAAAAAGCACTAAATACTTTTTTTTTTGTGCAAAACCTATTTAAGACAGAAAGATGAATTTTGACACAGAAGTTGAACACACTGATTCAGGAATTAACTGACTACCCCTAGAGAAGTTCTATAGGGCTTAACACAAAGATTGTTAAGGAAAAGGCCCTAGACAAGCAAATATGATCTTTCTAAAGAAAACTTAAACTACTTTATCTGACCAAAGGGGCAGAGTTATTTAACTAAAATAATGAGTATAATACAGTAAACCTTACTGTTAAGGAAAATTATAGCCTGATTCCTTTACTACTATAAGTCCAGTCCATTGGGTGACTTGAGCAAAAGATTGTTATGAATCATTCTTGTAATGCAACCTTTTGGAGATTATAGAATTGTTTGTGCCAAGGTTACCAAGGTTTATGCCAATTAAAGAACCTTATGTGTGGTATTCACATGACTTTCTTATTCCACTTTTTATAACTGTTCTCATAAACGTTTATTCTGTTTTACTTCTTGTAAAACTTTCATTACACATTTCCATGTCTGCGATAGGTTTAAGAAGGATACAATGGGCTAAAGCTACAGACAGGTTTTTGAAAAGAGCACTGAATGTGGGTAGATTTGAAATTCCATGTTCTTTCAGTGACAATAAGAAAAAACAAATAGCACCACTTGAGAAAAGTCTAAGCATTTGAAAATTCACACCAAGAACAAAGGAGACTTCACAAATAGTTAAAGCCACAATACTTTTCCGTGCACTTAAACAGTGTGCTTTAAATAGATCTACTTTTTTGTGTAATAAGATATTATGTAGGTTATGGTTTTTAAATTATATATAGGTCATTGAGAATGAAGATTTCTCAGGCTGTTCCTAGAAAATTATTTGTCATGCAAATATTTTAAACACACAGTATTTTAATCAAACTCAAGAACTGTTTTTGAGAAAAAAAAATTCCAAAAATTTTTCCATGTAAAACATAGTTTGGGGTGGGGTGATTTTCTAAAAAGTCTGCATTTTTTATTTTGATTATAAGGACAGAATAGTTTATGTATTTATTTCAGTGAATTCTTGAAAATAATGACATGGCTGGTAAAACCTTATACAGTATGAAGAGTAGTCATACTTCCATGAAGTCCCTGCATTTAAAGTAGCTAAGCTTAGAAGCGAGCCCCATCCACCTCAGTGGGAGTCGTATGAGGTGTGATGGTGCGCTACTCTTAACGGGATTGGGGAAGCTCTGTGATAACATCCAAATCATCGTCTGCTTTGTTTGTGTAAGAAACAATAATCTCACGTGATAATTTCTGTTTATGCAAGCATTGCCTCACATCATCAGCTTTTTCCCCTTCCCCCTTATCTTGACTTCCCTGCATCACTCAAATACACAGAGCTTGGTCCTGTACAGTACTTTACTCGTCTGTAACCAACAACACAATGACTTTCTCGCATACAGGTTTGCATAAGTCAGTGTTGATTCTATAAGGCAGCCCTGTCCAATGCAGCATCCGCGGCCGCATTGGTACCCGAAATGTGATTTCTTGGTGCCCTTCTTTAGCCAATTTTTATTCTGAGAATTTCTAATTTAAATCATATTTCAGCACAAAATTACTTTCTTGCGAACATCTTAGTATACACCTATGACCATGAAACTTGCTTTTGTACACTCGAAACTGTACTCATTATTTCCTCAACGAATAGTAGAGCTGGACACAGAGTCACTTCAATCCCAACCAAGGTTTACCGTAGCAGTAAGTTCACTTCTCTAAACATTGCTGCTGGTAGCGATAACGAAAGGATCCATTTGGTCATAGGTATGCGATAGGAATGAAGGAGTCAGACTTATAAACAAACATTCAGTATAACTTGAAATATGTTAATGTAGGTTCACTGTTGTGTCCTGTATTGGTTGGATGTTCTTAATATAGTGCGATCCATATAAACCTGAACCATTTCAACAGGCCAGATCCATATAAACCTGAACCACTTCAACAGGCCAAAACTTTTCAACCAATAATAGGACGTGCAAATTTGGGACAATATAATAGACAATTGGGAGATTACATTACACTATTTACATCTCAGAGAAAATGTTGGAAATGTCCTTCACCAGCATCTATACATGTTTGCACTCGTCTCACCATACTCTGTGAAGTTTTATGGAGAGTATCCTTGCCAATGTTACTTATTTCGATTTGAATGGATTTCTTGAGGATCTGCAATCATGTGAATAATTTTCACTTCAGTTTGATGAAAGCACTGATATTTCAGATACTGGCCAATTGTGTTTAATTATTAGAATGGTCTTTCCTGACTTTACAGTTAAAGAGGAATTTGTTAAAGTGTTGCCACTTCATGAGCGGGCTAGGGGAGAAGACATATTTAATGCACTCCTGAAATTTGCACAAAGTAATAGTATTCCATTTTCTAAACTTGTTACTATGATAACAGTAACTTCAATTACTGGAAAGAATAATGGGTTTCTTGCCCTTTGTGCTAAAGATGATTCATTTCAAAAATTTCTTTCTAATCACTGTATTATCCACCAGGAAGCTTTATGTGCAACGTTTTGACGTTTGACCATGTCATGAAAATTGTAACTCGTGTAGCAAATCACATCAGGTGATCTACACATCAATGGTTGTTCAGAAATCTTTTGAATATAACAGATTTTGAGCATGGTGATGTAATTCTTTATACAGATGTAAAGTAGCTTAGTAGGGGTAAAACTCTGGAACAATTGTGTAGTCTTCTGGATGAAATAAAAGATTTTCTGAAATCATCACCCGGGCAATATTGTCAAGAACTTGATGAGATACCATGACTCCTAGATTTAGGTTTCTTGGTAGATATCACCGCAAAATTAAATGAACTAAACCTCAAATTGCAAGGGAAAATTTGCAACATTTCAGCCATGATCAGTACTGTGACTTTGTGGGTTCGTGAAATTAAAAGTCCGATTGCACCACTCCAAAATGTTCTTTCTTTCCACCGAATTACAGTTCCACACTTGCCGATTACACAGAATTACGTAATGCACACAATTACAATTCACCAGTTCATCTGTTGCAGTTCAACTGCACGCTCACAGTTATGTACACCCTTCCGATGCATGTACACAGTCTTCTCGTCCGTTCACTAGCACGGCGCTCCTATGCTGTTCGTCAAACACTGACTCAATTCACTCACTACAGCCCTTTTTATAGGATTATCGCCGTTTTCTCGAAGTCTCTCGTTTCAGTGAATCACCGCAAAGGTACCTGATGGCAGGGGAAGGGGGAAGAGGCGGCCAGCGACAAGTGACACTTCCCTAATCATCCCCTCAGTTAGTGACTGAGATAAATGAGTGGGTGTGGCCCGGATGCCTCTGGTCCCTTCTCAGCTGTCGTTGGTTGGGCTTTCCGATAATTGGGTGACACTGCTCACTCCTCAAAGCTGGTCGTCCCGAACAGCACCATCGTAGCGGGCTAGACGATCCAGGTGTACCACCAACATCTTTCCTCGTGGCACCTTCTGGATGCGGTAGACCACGTCATTTATCCTCTTCACCACCCGGTACGGCCCTTGTCATGGCTGCTGAAGCTTCGGGCAGCGTCCCTTGGCCCGCGTAAGACGGTACAACTAGACCAGGTCACCTTGCTGGAACACTTGGCTGTTGGCTTGCCTGTCATATCTGGTCTTCATGCGGTCGCTAGCCTTCTGGATGTTCTGGCGAGCCTTCTCGTCCATGTCGTGGAGATGGTCAACCTCTTGATTTGGGATGGCATATACCTCCGGCCACTTGGTGAAGTAGTTCACGACCACCATTAGGTACTTGTTGCCTCGGTCGGAAACTGGGAACGGTCCAGCAATGTCAACGGCGATCCGTTCGAATGGCGCTCCGACGTTGTACTGCTGCATGCGACCCCGGCTCCCAGTGTGGGGGCCGCGACTCGCCGCGCACACGTGACACTGACGGCACCATTTCTCAACATCTGCTCGGAGTCTCAGCCAGTAGTAGCGCTGCCGTAGTTTGTCAATCGTTCGGTTCGCTCCCAGGTGTCCTCCTGAAGTACCGGCATGCACTTCCTCCAGGACTTCCGGGACCTTACTCCGGGGAAGTACCAACTGTTCTCTCTGCGTCTTCCCATCGGGTGATTCCCATATCCGGAACAGCACGCCCTCTCTGATCTTCAACGAGCCCCATTGGGCCCAGTACGACTTGTAGGTGGCGCTCCTCGGTGCGATATCCTACCAGGTTGGTCTTGTCCCTGCCTCCACTTCCCTCAAGAGTGGCCCCAAGTCTGCGTCCGTCAGCTGCTCCCTCCTCAGGCCTGCGCTATCCCAGCCATCCGCAGGCACTGCCGTGACTACTCGGACTGCTGCGACACGCTCTTTCTCTTCCACTTTTGTGCACTGGCCGCAATCTTCTGGACAGGGTCTTCGGGACTTAGCGTCTGCGTTACCGTGGCTCTTCCCTCTGCGATGTTCCGAGGTGAAGTTGTACTCCTGCAGCCTCTGGACCCAACGTGCTGTCTGGCCTTCCATGTTCTTAAAGCTCAATAACCAGGTTAGGGCGGAATGGTCAGTCCTCAGGTGAAATGGCTGACCGTACAGGTACTTGTGAAAGTACTCAAAGGTCTTTACTACCGCCAGTAACTCCCGTCGGGTGACGCAGTAGTTCTTCTCTGCCTTGGATAGCGTCTTGCTGTAGTTAGGCTATCACCCGCTCATGGCCGTCCTGGATCTGTGATAGGACGGCTCCAATGCAATGGTCGCTGGCGTCGGTGTCCACAATGAAGGCGCCACCTGGTTGTGGAAATCCCAAAATTGGAGCACTGCACAGGGTCTTCTTCAGGTGCTGGAAAGCGTCTTCGGCGTCCTCCGTCCACGCATAAGGCCGGTGTTCCTCTATCAGGCAGGTGTGGGGTTTTGCGATGTTGGAGAACCCCTTTATGAAGCGGCGGTAATAACTGCACAGCCCTAGGAAACTGCACAACTCTTTCTTATCCTTTGGGCGAGGCCAATCTCTCACTGCCTGTGTCTTCTCCAGGTCTGTGGCAACCCCAGTTGCTGAGACTATGTGGCCCAAGTAGTTCACTTCCTTGCGGAAGAGCTGGCACTTCTTCGCGTTCAGCTTCAAGTTGGTCGACTGCAGTCTCTGTAGCACCTTACTCAGATTCTCGAGGTGATCATCAAAAGTCTTTCCGACGGTAATGATGTCGTCCAGGTATAGCAGGCAGGCGTCGTAGGTCAGCCCTCTCATCACTGACTCCATGAGGCCTTGGAAGGTAGCTGGTGCGTTGCAGAGGCCAAAGGGCATAAGCGTGAACTGCCAGAGCCCTTGGCCTGTCGAGAATGCGGTCTTCTTCTTGTCTCTTGCGTATAGAGCTACCTGCCTTAAGCCCGACTTCAGGTCCAGGGTCGAGAACCACTGTGCACCAGCTAGCGTGTCCAGGGTGTCGTCAATCCGATGTAAGGGAAAACAGTCCTTCCGGGTGACAGTGTTCAACTTTCTGTAGTCTACGCAGAAGCGCAGCTCGCCGTTCTTCTTCGTCACCAAGACTACAGAGGAACACCAAGGGCTGTCCGACTCTTCAATCACTCCCCTGGATCTCATGTCCTCCGGCATATCTCGTACCGCCCCTTGCTTCGCCAGCGGAACGCGTCTAGGTGGTTGCCGAATAGGCCGGGCGTCCCCGGTGTCGTTGAAGTGAAGCACTTTGTCCGTGCGACCGTAGTCAGTATCACCTTGGCTGAAGACATGCTGGTATCGTCTTAGCAGTTGTCGAGCTTTCTCCAGCTGCTGTGCGGTCAGGTGGTCGGCCGCCCTCTCCAGTAAGCCTTCTAGCCGGGGCCCCAGGTGTTGCGTCGGCACCGGCTCCTGTGTCTTCTCGATTGCTGTGACGCTCACCACGGGCTCGCACGCTCCCAACTCCGTCCCGTCCTGGACGTCGTGATCGGTGTCCGTTGGATTTAGCAGTCTCACTGGCACCTCCTCTCGGCACGGCAACAATGTCCTGGCTACACAGTGTCCGTGCACAGGCATCTTTTGGTCCAGTATCATGTTCTTTGTCCGCTGGTCTTCCAGTCGCGCCGTCACCACCACCTCGCTCCTCGCGAGGACAACCACGTCTTCGTTCAAGATGACCCTGCAGATTCCAAGGCGCTCTTCGGGTTGACGGAGTATAACCTCTTCTCCGTTGAGCCGCAGGACTTTCCTGCCGACGTCGACCATCGCCTCGTGGCTCCTGAGGGCATCCAGTTCCAGAATCACCTCCTCAGCCACCTTCGCGACGAACACCCAAAACGTACGACACTCCTTCCTAAGGTCAACTTCAACAGGGCCTCCTTCTCCACAGGCAAGGTGTCGCCCGATGCCGTGACAAGCTGGTATGATCGGCTCGGCTTCCTTGTTGCCAAACCCTTCGCCACGTCAGGTCTGATGATGGTCACGGCCGCCCCGGGGTCCACCAGCACGCGGCACGGCTTTCCTCTTACCCAGCCGTCCGCGATGAGGCTATCATCCATCCGCCGGCTGACGGCGCGCAGTGTCACTCGAGGAGATTGTGAGGACGGCGCCGACGTGCTCCTCGCCACGCCGGGCCTTACTCGTTCTTCCGGCTGCCCTTCCTGGTGTGGGTAATCTCTCTCTAGATGTCCCGGCTGTCCACATCCCCAACAGAGGCCACTAGGTCTTCGCCGGTGTCCCTCGGCTGGTCTTCTGTCTCCGGTGTAGCGGACACACCTCGTTCTCGACGTCGGGATAGATGTTACCTTGGCCGCCTCCATCCTTAATGCTTTTTTCAGCGCCTCTTGGATGGGTTTATAATCGCCGAGCATTAGGCGCTGACGAATCTCCGTATCCCCTACCCCGTCCACGAGTGTCGGCAGCTTCCCGGCATGCGAACTATGGTGGGAGGTCGACTAGGGCCTTGCTAGGCAGTTGTTCAACTGTCAGGGCGAACTCCTGCAGGGTCTCCCCTGGCTGCTGTGACCTTGCCGTTAGCTGGCTGCGGTACGCTGCGGCTAAGCGGTGGTTTCCGAAACGATTCTCCAGAGCCTCCCAGATGTCCTTGGGCGTCGCCGTTGTCTGCAGCGCGTTTAGGACTTCAGCGGCCCGTCCCTGGAAGCTGGCTATTAACTGTGTGGCCTCCTCCTCTGGTGACCATTTGTTGTGCTTGGCCACTGCTTCGAATTGGTGCCGGAAGACCTCAAACGTTGACGTGCCATCATATTTCGGAGGTTTGACGCGCGCCGATGTTTTGTCGCGTCCCGGTGCGTCGGCCTTCAAATCCTTCAACCTCCTGCCGACGACGTACTCCACCAGGCGCTCAGGGACTTGACGCTATTGTCGGCGTTTCCTTCCAGCTCATTAACTTGGCTCGCCAGGTCTTCGACGCGCTCGCCTAACTCTGTGACGTCCCCTTTTACGCCGGCCAACCGTTCTTCAAACTTTGCGGCGAGAGCCTCGTTCGCCGCCTTCATTTCCGTGGCCAGACTGCCGTTCGCTGCTCTCATTTCTGTGGTTAACTCGGCCTTCATTTCTTCCATCTTCTCGGTGATGTTGTCGTTAGCCGTCTTCATTTGTTTCAACTCTGCGGCCAGGTTGTTATTTGCCACCTCCGTCATCGCTGTTAATTCGGCCTTCATTTCTTCCATCTTCTCGGTGATGTCGTTGGCCGTCTTCATTTGTTGCAACTCTGCGGCCAGGTTGGTATTTGCCGCATCCGACTTCGATGCTAATTCGTTCATCTTCTCCAAAAGCTTTTCCAATGCCGCGTTCATGGCTGTAATGTTTTGTGACATTGTCGTCCCGCTTCCAGACACCAGTGTGACTTTTTGGGTTCGTGAAATTAAAAGTCCGATTGCACCACTCAAAAATGTTCTTTATTTCCACCGAATTACAGTTGAACACTTGCTGATTACACAGAATTGCGTAATGAACACAATTACAATTCACCAGTTCGTCCGTTACAGTTGCACTGCACGCTCACAGTTACATACACTCTTCCTATGCACGTACACAGTCTGTTCCCTCACTGGGCGATCCTCCCTCCAGCCCAACGCGTTGCTTATATCGGTCCAACTGGCCAATCTAGAAGGTTCCGGATTAGATGAAATATCCCGTATGTTTGAGAACTCAGTTGGAGCAGAAAGAAACGGCACAGTGATGTTTTTGCAGCCTTCCTTCGTTACCGCTATAAGACAAATGAGTGGGCGTGGCGAACGCCTACCGTCTCCTGCTGCTGCTGCTGCTGCTGCCGGCCGGTGCTATAGGGAGTTCCGACGTTCGGGTGACAATATGTTTGAGCTATGAGTTTATGTTCACAGTCTTGCAGATGTTGGTGATGCTCTGGCAATATACACTCAGCTAAATCTTCTGCTTTGTGCCCGGTAGGATTTAGAAATCCCCAGTACCTTTCCACTGGCATGTGGTTTACCAAATATCTGTACACAAGCACCATTTGATACTTGGAAGCTACACCACTGGTTTCATCTGCTATGACAGCTAAAAATGGGTAGTCTTTGATTTCTTTTGATATCTCTTCATGGCAGACTTCAAGGATGCATTGCAAGATTTCGTTCTGGATTGTCTTGGACGTGCCCTTAAACACTGTAGCATTCTCCAGATGGGTTTTCAAAACACAGTCTAGCTCTGCACTGAAGTTTATCAGTCCTCGAAAAATACCAGGATTGTTTGACGTAGCTGACTCATAGTGTCCTCGTAGAGCTAACTCAAAGGCCCCACAAAACCTAATGCAGTTAACAATAATGTTTAAAACATACCTATTTTGAGCCACTTTCTGGTTGTGTTCTTCAATTGTTCTCCGATATGCACTGTCCATCTGCTTTTCTATATTTACATTGCCAAGCATAGCAAAACTGACTGTGTTTTTCATGTGCAGTTTTGAAGCTACGTGTTTTTTAGCGCGATCATGAAGGTGCTGCAAATCTCTCACGCCATGTTTTGTCCACGGATCTTCACCGCCAAACAGAACGCAAGGAAAGCAAAACAGCGCATTTTTAATATCACAGCCACATATCCAATTATATTTCTCGTATACATCGTTGTTAAAGTTCCTGTTATAACATCTTGTTTTTGTTTTGACAATCTGTGTGATGTTTAGTTTCGGCGTGGGTCTTCCGAGTCGCTTAAGTTCAGTTTTTTCTTCTAAGGTCATGCTTGAAAAGGGGGTGCTAAAAGACACTTTATGGAGTTAATTGTTTCTTCTTATAGCACAAGTTACCTGTATTTAAATAAATATATTTCTGATGCACTAGTCAAAACACGGCAGAGGTAACAAAACACGGCACAAATCATGTGGCTATGTACTCGTAGGTTATATTTAACATAGGCGCAATAGATGCCACTCCTTTGATGAAAGAACCAGCAGGTTAGGCATCCACTATTCTCTGGCAGCAAGGTTAACCAACCACATGCAGCCATACGCCGCGCCTCGTCCCCCTACTTGCCTCGGCAAATCCTAGGTTCGTCCTGCCCTATACCTTCCTATTGTATGCCAGTGGTTTGCATCTGGGAGTGAACTACTTGGCACCTGCAAACAATACAGCGCGCTCAGGTCCCCTGCACTAGACAAGGTCGAAATGAACTCCAAATGGAACATGCCATTACATTAAAGGGAGACCCAGCATTTTGGTTGTAGCGCAAACATGCTACCCCCTTCAGAAGCCGCCCCTAAAAGCTAGGGACCTGACAGGCCCCACGCGACTAACAGAGGGTATACCTTTTCAGGCCGATACAAACATTTTCATGGTATATTTAAATATTAATACCACAATAATGGGTTATAACAACCAATTTCTCCATGTTTTCCTGCTTTTATTTAAGCATTCCTTACGATTATCAATGACTGCGTGCCACTGGCGACACAAGTACCAAGACAAACACCGAATGTTAATCCCAATTTCACCAACACATGCTAAGATTTAACACAAGTTTAGCAATAGCTAAAACAAAAATTGCATTTCACCAACAAGTGTTAGCTTAACACGCACGTTAAATCTCTTGTTTTAACTAACAAACCAAATTTCTGTTGATAAGTCCTTAACAATTGTAAATAGTGAAGATGGCGGGCGTGAACGCAGCTGTTGTTGTCAATTTGCTACATTTAAGACCGTCTAAATGGCATTCGTAAGAGTACGGCCTATGAAGAGAAATTATTTTGAGGAGCTATTAGAAGCAAATTTTCTACAGAGTGACTGTAGACTGTCGAAACAAATTGCATGAAGGATACTGCGGAAGTACAAGAGAGGTTACAACATGCATCTAAAGGAATATGCCGATTTCGCCATTGCTTCAAGTATTAATAATTTTGCTATTTTATAATTCACTTAATTAACTGGGTAATACACTGTCTACCTCCCGTCTTGAAACATTCAAGTTACTCCTTCTTCGCTGCTCGTTTTAAATTTACGTAATACTGAGAACATGCATCGAAAGGAATATGCCGATCTCACCTTTGCTTCAAATATTAATAACTTTGCGATTTTAAAAATCATTTAATTATCTGGATAATACACTGTCCACCTCCCGTCTTGAAACGTTCAAGCCACTCGTCCTTCTTCGCGCCTCGTTTTAAATTTACGTAATACCAAGTTAGAACATGCATCAAAAGGAATATGCCGTTCTCGCCTTTGCTTCAAGTAGTAATCACTTTGCCATTTTATAATTCACTGAATTATGTGGATAATATACTATCCACCTCCCGTCTTGAAACGTTCAAGTCATTTGTCCTTCTTCGCACCCCGTTTTAAATTTACGTAATACTGACGAAGTTGTTTCATGCGTGTAGTAGTGACACCTGCATTTGGATTAAATCCGTTTCCAATATTTTCCCACATGACATCGTTCTCTTTTACATTCATAGCATCTTTATTCTTATTTTCCACGATATCTTTACACTTCGTCACCACCCCAGTTAACAATTCTTTCTCCATCGATGAGAAATTTGTCTCACGGCTTTTGTTTACGATCTTTTTTTATATTTTTTATTGATCGATCAGCAGTACAATGCTTTACAGATCAGAGTGAAAAGAAGGTAACAGTACAATAAGAACAATAATAATCAGGGGTAGGCTAGCAGGCCGCCCCCTAACTACATTAAGTTAGAACTCCAATAATACTCTCTGAGAAATTATGTTAATATTGAAGATGTAAGACAGACATCAAGCACTAGAATCACTCGAGTCAGAGGTATCACTTAGAAGCAGGTCCTGTGGTAGTCTCCTCTTCAAGCGTGAGGGCTGGCGCGTGCGGACGCCGATGTTATAATGCACAGCTCCTGGAACTTCTTGCAGCGTGGAAAAGAAACGGCGAGCGATCCTGCGAATGTAGTCGTGAAGAGGTAACAGTCCTAGTTCGTGATGGAGCTGCTGATTACGGATGAACCATGGAGCGTTGGTAGCGATGCGCATGAAGCGATTATGTATGACCTGAAGACAACGCAGATGACACGTGTGTGCGGCCCCCCACACTTGGCAGGCATATGTAATAAGCGGACGAACGAGTGATTTGTAGAGTAACAATGAAGACTGTAGGCAGAGGCTGGAACGGCGATGCAACAGAGGTGAGAGTTTTGAAAGTCGTCCGGAGGCCAGTGATATAAGACGATCGATATGAGCACGCCAGGTCAGTCGAGTGTCCAAAAGCACTCCAAGGTATTTAACGGGAGTTGTAGTGGGGAGCCAAGGGACATTGTTCCTGTAGAGACACAACGGAGTAAGCGGAGTACATTGGCGAAGAGTGAAGATTTTAGCTTCAGTTTTCTGAGGGTTCAAAGAGATCCGCCAATTGCTGAACCAACGAGATAAGCGATCTAAGGAGAGCTATACTACTTGTTGTGCCTGCTGGAGATTAACATGAGAATAATACAGAACTGTGTCATCAGAGTAAAGGGCTAAAGAAGTCGGAGCTAAGTCAGGACTATCAGAAATGTATATATTAAATAGAGTTGGAGCCAAGATGGAACCCTGTGGGACACCTGCTGTAATATTACGTGGGGATGAAAGCTTTCCAACAATGCGTACTGAAAAGTTGCGGTCGTAGAGGAAACTGTGGATTAGATATGATAAGTAATTAGGAAGGCCGATGCGGTAGAGCTTAAGGAGCAAACCATCATGCCAAACCCTGTCGAATGCCTGTGCCACATCAAGTCTCTCGGCGTTAACACGTCTTTGTTAACATTTTCAGAGAAGAGGTTGGTGAAATGCAAGAAATTTAACAGTAGTGTTAGCGCTGTGATACTGCTACGTTAACGTCGATTTTAACATCTGTCGTTGAAATTGAGCATTAGACTGGTATCTCAGGAAACTATGGCGATGAGTTTTGTTTCGGGCATAAAAACAATTAGCATGATTTCCTTCCGAAGGGAAATAAAGAATGTGTACGCATACCTAATATTTGAAACATAAAAAGAACAGGGCACCTAATGAAGAGGTCTCTCAACAAAATGAAGCTGTGTTTAATATCCAATATGCAACGGCAATTTAGACCACAGCAACTAGGAAAGCGTTCCTGAAAAACATCATAACGCCACTGTTGCAAAATTGATAATATATCTGTAATCGGTACCCGAACTGGGTACCTGAATGGCTATTAGCGAAAGGTTCTGTATGTTCTAAAACCTAGTATAGCGTGAACTAATATTACCACATACACATAAAAAAGGACTGCTATTGAAAGATACATGTTTACTCTGTGCAACCTTGTGTTATTTCTTGAACTCTTTTTATATATTGTAAATACAATTGTGGTGGATTTAGCATTTTGTTTCTTTGACGAAGCCTATATTCTGTATGATTGTTTTTTATTTGTTCCATTTATACCCCGCCTTTAAGTGCAATGGTCACATCAGCAGCAGTTCTCCTTTTGAACATTATCGATGGCGTTAACTCGTATTCGTTGGGTTGTATCATAAGAACACACACACCCGCATTCTCATTTATACTTCCAGACTCTGGGGAAAATGGGGAATCATATTTGTTGCCTCCAGCTAAGAATCGAACCCGTGATCTCTAGCACGGCAGGCAGATGCGCTACCGATTGAACTACGGGACCAGCCTGTATGAATTTTGTTGGCGAATAGATCTGAATCTGTATATATGGGAAAAGCGAAAATGGTTGTATGATGGCTTTGGGCTGAAGGTTCTAGTAACAAATGAAGTGAGTTTGTATAACTTCGTGTTGTTATTTAGTCAGAGTATATTTAAAATTGTAATTACCAATGAAGTAGAATGTATTAGCATCTGAAAATACAATGTACTTTTCGGATGACACTTAGGTAATTTTAGTACAAAAGAATGTTTTAGTTAAATCTTAATCACACTATGAGGAAACTTGATCCCATAATGTTGGTATTAATCTGTGTGGTTGGCGAAGCTTGACTGATATAATTGACCAACTTCCGCTATCAAGGCATCTAAAATAATTCGCTACATTTTATAATCGTTGTTGATCCATCGTGGTTAATGTGCTGGCAACTAATTAGGTGTTAAGGTAAGCTTAGGAAACGAGTATCTATATTAGATGCTAGCTTATTAAGGGGATTGCAAAGTTTTAACTGATGTTTTCGTATTTTTATAATTGTATTTCTACATTGTTCTGTTCTCGCTTTTTAATTTCACCCAATTCTACAGAATGTACATGTTCTATTATGTTTTCTGGATGTATGTTAACTTTATGTAGGGATTGCTTCGGATAAAAGTGAATTTTATCGTTCCGTATCATCCTCCATTGCGCGTAGCCAAGGTAAATGAAGGAAAGGATCGTGCGTTGTAATGTACATACAATATTATCAATAGGCGTTTTGTTACAAGTTTACTAAAATCATATGTTTTAACAACTGAGCAAATTGTTGCAATCGTTTACCATCACATCTGCCCTCCGATCATCGCACGAGTGATCGGAGTATTCGAATGCAAAATTTGTATATGTGATAGCGGCAAGAGCGTTGTCTAGGCTGTTGAAAATACCAACATTAAAATAAATGTGACCGGGTTATCTTGAGGCAAAGCAGCCACACATCTTAAGTTATCTGCAGGGATACGCGATGACGTAACCTAGCAGGCTGTTGCCAACTGTGCTGTTCTGAAATCGAAGTGAATTATTGCGAACCAAAATGTATAAGTCTAAAATTTGGAAAAGAATCTTGTTAGTTTTGGTATTCTAGCTACTGTGTGGCAGGAGCAGAGTTACTTCTTTAATCCAGGTTAAATAGTCCTCTAATATTTCTGATAGTGAATCCAATCCCAAAACTGTATCAGTAAGTGATCCGCCTGAATACGAGTCATCTGTTGTAATTATGAAATTGTCAATAGTAATATTCATTAACCCATCAGATTCTCCACATGTTTCTTTGACTTTTTGTACATGTTTGCAACATTTTCTCCACTTTGTATTATTTATTTATGGAAAAGCTCCTCAAAATTGGTTTGGGTATTGCTGCAAATGAGTGGCCATCGTCTGTAAGGAGAATGGCTGGTAAGCAATAACGTTGCCATAGTAAGCTGTTGCCAACTGCAGATTTGTAAAATATGCTGAGGCAGTGAAATGTTGCCAACTCATATCCTCTCTGTTATCCTTTTATTATTCTTACTATCACTATTGTACAGGATGAAGAAAATATATGGAATTTTGATCATAATTTCTCAATAGATTAGTAAGTTTAAGTGCCCATTTTATTTTTTGTAAGATATGGTAAAGAAATTGTATTTGCCTGAAAATTCACAACTTTTTAATTTAGAAAACATTGTTTCAAGAGCACATAATGAGTTAAGGACTATCAGAATATTATTATGATTATTAATTATTATTATTATTATTAATATTAAAAGCTTGGTTGGGTAGTGTATTGCTGTTTGGGTTACTCAGTGTTGGTAGCTTCAGCAACTGCTTGTTTTCACTGTCGGCAACGCTACAGCCAAAGAGGCCATGCCCGACATTCTAGCAGATGTCACTCATATGCAGTTCACCTTCGTTTTGTTCTTAAAGTGTCAGTTTCTGAATATGGCAACTGTATTGGCTCCCAAGCCATCTGATACAGTGGAAGTCGCATTGCTGGATACTACAGACCCTCAGCGCCCATACAATGCACAGCATATAAAACAGAATTCACCTGGATGTTGTTTCTCAGCACATAGAGCTTTACTTATTTGCTTTTGTTACTTTTGTTACTTTTGTTCAGTTATCATTCACCTGAATGTTCATTGTATTTGCTTAGAACCATGTAAGGTACTCTAGTGCTTTCGAATAGTTACACAGGAGAACAAAACGAATGGATTTTGTCCATAACTCTTAAAAGATCAATAAAGTGGCAATATCTTTATTAGTTATGTTTAATAAAATGTCAAGTTTCTAGGTTGTTTTTATTATTGTTTGTTCATATATCCCTGTCTCTATCAATACTTTTGTTGGTAAAAGTATGTCTATTGTTTTATTCTGGATATACTAAGTTCTTGTGCATGTCCATTCAGTGAGCAAGTGACTGTGACCATATCCTGATATAGGGGAAGGGCGAGTAAGCTATCCAGTAACCATTTACTCCCAGTAATATTTTCTCTGAAATAAATGGAGTTAATTTTTGCTGTACAAGATTAATTATTTGCTGTAAACAGACACAAGTGGAAACACTCACTATAGCAATCCTGTATGCTAGAAATTGTTTTTCATTAAGAAGATTCCTGTAAAACATAAATTTCTTAAGAAAAATAATAAAAAAACAACACAAATTCCAGAACAAATACATGGAAACACTCTTTAAAACAATCGTGTATGCTAGAAATTACATGCCTCGTTACAAAATATTCGCAAGTAACAAAAAATTTGTTAATTCAGAAGTAGACCAAAATTGCATTATGGGACCTTTAGCCCACATTATTACCTTACCACGGTATATACTATATGCGCAAGATTTCTTGAGCGCTGGATTTACGGTGTAGTGCGGGCAGAGGGGAAGAAAAGTGAGCTAACACGCTTTTGTTTCTGCAGGGTGGTCAACCTAGGAAAGTGCAATTCAGCCAAATTGCGGTAAGATAAGCGAAGATATGCACCGAAGGTATGAGATGTGGCAACAAGCAATTGAACTCCATCCAATATGCTGTATGCTTATATATTTACTGTTATAAAACACATTAAAGTAGTAAACAAATATTATGGCAGTTATAAACACTCACTCGCTTAGTAATTCTTCGATTTCCAAGTCTACTGCGTCACTTTCATTGCTTGTATCCTCTAATGTGTTAATAATTCCATTAATTGCATATTCTATTACACCATTGTTTCTCCTATATTGCATTTCCAGCTCTTGGACCTTCTTAGCGTATCCTTCCAGATCCGTCGCTTCTATAGCAAGTTTCAGCAGATTTGTGGCGGTCGTTAACATTGCGTACTTTGTAAACATTCTTTATTTTTGCCCACGCCAGCTCAGTTGCATTCAGATCACAGTTATACGGAGATAGACGAAAAATAGCGTGTCCCTTCTGAGAGTCATAACACTTACAACATAGTCTTGCTTTTAGATTTGTTGTAAACTGGTTGGCTAATAATTAACCTCATAATTGCTCAAAATGAAATGGCGTGCGTGTGAAAGCTTAACATATTAGATGGCTCAGTGTGTAGAGCATTTCCTGTTTCAAAGTTGTCATCTGTGTTTACGGAAATAGGCGAAACCTACCGAATGAGGACTTGGGACCCGAACTCTCAAGAAATCTTGCACATATAGTAGAGATGTAATACTAGATGATGGGACAAAAATCAATCCCATGCAGTTAGAGGAGGGAAGTATGGATGTAATAATAAATTACAGATAGTATTTAACTCGTATATAAGGTAAATATATCACAATACTTTTAAAATTACTCACCTGTTATGCTAGGAGAGGGATTCCAATCTGTAACCGATCTTCATTTACATACATTCCACTGTTCATATTTTACACTAACCTAATGTGTCCTTGTTTTATATAGCAATTAAATTTAAGTTCAGTACCGAAAAGAATGTCTTCAGCGGGGACCTTTGGAACGGATGTCGTGTTTATGGGCATTTTCTGTTAAGTGTTTTTCCATTTGAAATTCAGTTCTTTCCCTATTCTGTTTAAGGATGCTGCCCTGAATGTTAATGCTTTCTCTTAAAATAATAAGTAATTTAGCTACTGTAGGACACCCTTTTACTTAAACATAAAAATGTTAAATTCTTCTTGTAACAACACATCTGTTGAATTAAATTTAAAGGGAGTCGATTAATGACACTAAACAACACTTTATAATTTTCCCGGAACATGTTTCAGAGACTATTTGCCTCCATCGTCAACTGGACATCCACTGATTCTCAGTGGTGTAGCTGGCTGATATTTTGTCATAGGACTCTGGTGATGATTCAAGGAACTTGCTGAACAAATCTTTCTGAGGGAATGTCGAAATTGAATACTTTGTTCCTATTTTTTGAAATTAAGATTTGTTCCCATCTAGACAGTTCTTGTTTTCCTGATGTATGTTTTAGTAGTGGCAACTGCAGAATTTTTTAATTGTTTATATTTTATGTCTCTAAAGTGTTCCTTTACTCTGGTTTCTAAATTTCTTTTGGTTTTTCCAATATAAATTTGCAGTCACAACATTCAATTTGATATCTACCAGATTTTTTGTTAGATTGAATGACATCTTTAGTGTTTGAGACAATTAGGTTTTTAAAGGAGTAATGGTTGACTGGTGTTGAATGTTTTGTTTTTTGAAGACTCGTTTTTTAATTTATCAAAGGTCCATGGATGGTAAGTGAATTTTTTGAGAATCATATTAGGTTTTGTAGCTGACAGTGTTGTGGTTTCCTTTATTAGCTTATTCTTTTTTGCTAAATTCACTTTTTTGTCTGCTAATGATTTGGGAAAGTCATTTTTTGTGCTATTTCAATAATTTTATACTCTGCTGTGAGTGGGATGTTAACCAGTCTGTGTGTTCAACTATTGAAGATTGCCTGTTTGTTGGATCGTGTGTTGTAGCCATTAGCTTTTATGTAGTTGTCTGTCTGTGTTGGTTTTCTGTAAATACTTCTTTTATTTCTGATTATTTTTATATCCAAAAATGGTAAATACTCGTCTTTTTCTATTTCTACAGTGAACTTGATGTTTTTTTCTTGGATATTTAAAAGTTTTAGTGCATCACTGATGTGTTTTTTGATACTATTGCAAAGATGTCATCTACATATCTTTGCCAGAGTTTGAACATCCAAGGGAAACCTTTGGTGATCCGTATTTCAAATGCACTTATGTACAGATCGGCCAATAAGGGTAATAGGGGATTGCCCATTGCTAAACCAGAAGTTTGGTGGAAATAATTTGTTTGAAACTGGAAGAAATTTTGTTCTATGCATAATTTGGTTAGTTCGATGTAATCTGAAATTTCAGGTGATGACATTCCAAGTGATTTGAGCCATTTTTCTATCAATGGTGGGAGTTGTTCTACTGGTATGCTGGGAAACAATGATTTAACATCATATGAGACTAGTGTGTCCTCTTCTTTTAGTTCAGTATCCTTAATGTGTTCTGTAAGGTCATAGGTGTTTTTGATGCTTAGGCTATCAAATTTTGGAAATGAGTTGAGTTTGTTTATTAGCCACCTTGCAAGTTTGTATGTTGCTGAATTTATGCTGCTAAATATAGGTCTCATTGTTATGGATGGTTTGTGTATTTTGGTAAGCCATAAAGTCTAGGTAAGGTTGGGTTATCCGGTTCTTCCATTTGTTGAAGTTACCTAATCCTAGCTTGCCCCATATCTCTTAAGTCACGTGACCTTATCACCTCTCATTGGCTGCTATTGCAGTATAGACTGTTGTGCGGTAAAAATTAGTTTATTTAACATGGTGATGTAGCTTTATATATTGGTAGAGAATTTTCAAATTTATATTTTCGTAACCGTTTGAATTAAATATATTACGCAACAGAGTTGATTTAACTGAAGTGTATGTTAATTCTTAAACGAAGTAAAGAGGAGGTTCCTTTGCTCTCAAACTGTCTTTCACAAGGCTTGATAGCATGTGCTTTAGCGGTAGTGATGACATATTTGTTTATGACTTTTATCACTGACCTTGTTTTGAACTGGATTAGTCATTTATCGCCATTCGAAGGTGTGTTGTGCCGAGTGCAAGAAATAAATTATTTTATTGATCGTTTATTGCGCGTGTACTTATTATGTGTATAATGGCAGAGTCTACCGCCAGTTTTTCGCTGAAGCATCGCAAGGCAAAACCTTTACAAAGCGGCGAAAAAAGAATTGTGCATGTATTTATTATTAATTTTTAGATGAGTCATATTTATTGCACATCTGCTTCACTTTCGTACCTATTTTGGGGGCATGTTTCGCAAATCATCGTTTGCATCTTCGGCTCTTATGTGACTAAAGCTTGATCCAGTGGTGTGGGTAATTCTGGAGTTGTTGCTGCCATCTGTTGATTTAGTGATGAACTTAAATGTGGGATTCTCTTCTGGCAGGATTTCAAAGTTCATTAGTTGGTTTTTATGTTTTTCTATGTATATTCTCTCCCATATGACGAGTTCACTATGTTTTTGTACGTATTTTATTATTCGGTGCTATCTTCAATTTCATGATTTTCAGACCAGAAATGAGCTGCTATTGCAGACTTATCAATATTTTTGTATCTTAAGTGCCTGAAGTGTTCTTTCTAGTGCCTATGTTTCTTTTTGTCCTCCCTATGTAAACTTTTTCACAGTCTTTACACTTAATCTTGTAAATGCCTGACTTTTCCTCTGGTGTTGTATTATCAGTATTATTACTGTGAAGTAGGTTTTTAATGTTGTAATTGTTTTTTTGGTGCCAATGTTATATTGTATTTCTTGAATATTTTTTTGGAACTTTATTGTGGCCCAGGGGTGGTAAGTAAATTTAGCAAATCTAATTTCTTGTTTTATTGGTGTGAGAGCTGTGATCTGTTTTAGTCTCTTTTGAAGTTTGAATGATTTTAGTTTTTTATCTACAAGGTTTTTTCAATTGCAGTTTTTAAGATTTGATGATATTCGTTTTGATATTCTTGCTGGCTGAGGGGTAGATTTACTAATCTGTGCGTGAGACTGTTGATAGTGGCATGTTTGTGTGGAATTGGGTTGATGTAATTATCTGTGTGTTGCTTTTCTATGGATACCAAATTCTAGTTTTTCATTGCTTTTTGTGATTTTAAGGTCCAAAAAATGTAGAGTACAGTCCTCTTCAGTTTCCACTGGAAACTGAAGAGGAGAGAATATACATAGAAAAACATAAAAACCAACTAATGAACTTTGAAATCCCGCCAGAAGAGAATCCAACATTTAAGTTCATCACTAAATCAACAGATGGCAGCAACAACTCCAGAATTACCCACACCACTGGATCAAGCTTTAGTCGCATAAGAGTCGAAGATGCAAACGATTTGCGAAACATGTCCTCAAAATAGGTACGAAAGTGAAGCAGATGTGTAATAAATACGACTCATCTAAAAATTAATAATTGTTGGAAATCAACAGTAACCTTGTGAGAAGCATTTGCCATTGACAAGATTATTTATGAGCATGGCCACATTCCACTGAGCCTTCCACCCTATCACCCTGACCTAAACCCTATTGAAATGGTATGGGGTGACATTAAAGGAAAAGTAGGGAGCTTGAAGGAGAAAGAAGAATTGTGCCGAAAATTGTTTTCAGAGTACTCTTTTGAACAATAGATTAAGTTAATACAATTTTGTGCTTCATTGTATCATAGTCCTTACACATTGGAATAGTTTAAGTGTTGTGACAGAGTGAAGTTAACGAAAAATAATTACCTTGGACATGACCTTACAATCGATCAAGAAATAGAATCAGAGTTTCTTTAAACCCTGAGAAACAAAGCAGTGATTCGGAAGAAAATGCAGAGTGGATCTAACAGTGAATGCAAAAGCGAGTGGTAAAATTGACCAGTGCAGCCTGCACGATGGAGGAGAGGCAACCTAAATGACAGTAGAGGGGGGAAAGATAGAAGGCTTCAGTTTTGGTAAGTCACGCCTCCAACTGCAGTTTGTTCATGGTCTATCTATATTTACAGTTGAGAGAATGGTTTTGTATACATATAATGATACAGTAGTTCGAATGTTTTCCCCATATAAACACATTTCTACAAATTTCTAGTTTAGGAATACTGAACATAATTCTTACACGCTTCTCCAGCAAATTTAAAATCCTATTGATATGTAAGGTACCTGTGCAGCTCCCCATCCCCCCTGTCTACTGTGTGGTGTGGCCCTCTCGGTCCGACATGTCCTTCTGGATTGTTTTAGCTTAGCATGTCTTCACAGTTCTCTCTAGCTGCCAGTCAGCTTGGCGGAGATACTGGCGGATGATGAGACAGTGGTGGCCAAGGTTTTTAAATTGCTTTTACAGGTTAATTTTAGAATTCAGTTGTTTTATACCTTTTATTCTGTATTTTTAATCTCTCTGGCTTTTGCCATTACTGTGCATGTATATTTTATTTGTGATTATATTTAGTATGTAGAGAGCTCTGTTCTTTTTTTATCTGGATTTTAGCATGTTTCATTTTTAAAGGGTGCTAATGACCGGGCAGTTGAGCACCCTTAATCATATATCATCATCCCCATTTCCCCCAAGCTACTAAGCAGTAACAGATATGTGGAAAGATAAGACATAGTACATTATACAAATATAACTATAACAAAAAGCTTCACTTATCTTAAGAAAATGATGTCAATTAATTCAACTAATTCAACTAATAAGAAAAATTGACATTTTCTTAAGATAAGTGAAGTTTTTTGTTATAATAGTTATATTTGTGTAATACTTATTGCTTCACTGTAGCTAGCTTCATTTTCTACATAACATAGTACATTATTTTCATCATATGCTCATTAGCACATTTTTATTATAAAATGTTTTCTCTTAACACATAAGATACACTACCCTAATATCTTTGCCTACTGGGTCTATTTAATAGGAAAATGATTGACTCAATAATCCATGGGAGTGATAAATAGCAATTATTAAGAACCTGTTTTACCATATATTCATGCATAATAGGAAGAGTTACATGGGATAGAAGAAACTGTGTGCTTGTTTGTGATCTTCTGAAATGGGAATTGTATTTTGGGAAACCGTTTATTATGATTCACTACCTCAGACACTTTTAATATCTCTCAATTTCTTTGTAGCTTCAGCTTTTCCTCTTTAGTTCTACATTTTCTGTAACTTACTGGTCTTCTTCAGGTAACCATCAACTGTGTTTCCTGAATTTCTCAAAGTTGAGCAAACCGTTGTTTACACACCTGAATTTGTTATATGTTATATCCTCATGAAGTATCTTCTACATTCCCTCATTAAATTTTTTGTTCTGTATGTATTTAATTTTCTGAATAAATGGTAAAAAAATCAAAGCAATCAGAAGAAAGTCATACTTTGTCGTATTTTCATGGTACATTGCCTTAAGATACAAAATCTTAGAAAGGTGGAATCACAATTGAAAAATTCAATGCCACAGCCAGAATTTGAACTAAGGAACTTCAGATGTATGCACAGCTGCTCTACCACTGAGCTATCATGACAAATTTCTGGTACAAATTAAATTCCCTAACGGACTCACATTTTCCCAGTAGATCACGAGGAAATCTTAAAATTTGACTTCACATATACTAATAGTGACTTACAATTTATAAGTACCAGGCTTAAGGGTTTTTATTATAGTTTCCATTTATAAGGGCAATCAGTTATAATTGATTGTTCCAACACATAAACTGTGTGTAGGCAAACTTTGAAAGGTGCAATTAGCTTATGTCCAGAGATAAATATGGTATTACTATGGTAAATAAGCTGAATTTTACAACAAAACTCCTGCAGAGGGAAGTGCATTATTTAATTTCTGTTATATTCTTTTTAGAAGCACATACACGTATGCACTTAAGCATTTTTTCCAAGCACTAAAATCTCTGAAATAACAGTAACATGAACTTAAATGTTTATATTTTAGTACTTAAGATTCCCACTACATGCTTATGACCAATGACAAAATACAGAACACTTGCTCCCTGCAACAGAGAAGGAACGGATGTAACCATATTTTGACAACTAGTGGTAAGGATTTATGGTAGTCTTTCACTACTTGAGAAAATCCTCTATAAAATATTCTGAGCATTTTGTTTTTTAGCACACAAATAACAATCATCACTCTTATTTGGTTACATACATTTATTTGTAAAACGTATTTGTACTGTGTGTTTCCTTCTCATTGAACATAATTGTTATGAAAGCAATTCATCATCACAACCATAATCATCATCACCATTGTTTTTAAATGTACATAATCTGGTTTGCCTTCTAGGGTTCCATTCCGGCCATCAGGAACCAATATTGTTACCAATACAGCACCAACTCCAAATGTGCGAATGCGCATAGTGACTAGAAAGGGTCAAGAAGCTTCAGTTGTTGGACTTGGAGAAGAACTCCAGCTGAAAATTCATATAGTTCCATCAAGTGCCTTTGGCATATTTGTACGCAACTTAGAAGCACGTACAGATAATGGGGAGCCTCTCAGTCTTAAAGATAATGTAGGGTATGTATTATCATTGGCTATGTTTCATAAAGCCTGATTCAACATTACAAAGCTTTCTTCAATTATAATTTGCTTCATTTTATGATCATCATTTGAATCAGTATACCTTGTTTTGGGCATGCCAAACAAAATATTTACAATATAAAGTGCAGGCTTGAGCTACCAGATCAACAGTTACATTAAAACAGACTAGATGCAAAATCTCACCCTTAATATTTATGTATCTGAACTTGCATCCACTGTTACAAGGCTTCAAAAACTTAATAGATACAAAATATTTTTCAAAAAGAAAAATACAATATCGGGCAGCATATACAATGTCCAGTAATTGAATATTGAATTAAAAACGTATGCTTAAAACATATTGCAGTTCTTTTTATAAATTCTTCCACATTATAAAAATAATGCTGTATTTGGAATCTTTTCAGTTAAATCTTCAAGCTTTTGAATTTGTTTCCTAAGACTAGGGATAAGATATTAAAAATTATTAACCTCTATGAATACAGCTTTCTTAAAAAAGTTTAGATTGACATGTACATCACTTACTGTAAATTATTTTTATTATTGTCATGTGAATATACAGGGGATATTACATTTAACTGATACAAACTGGCTTTAATATTATTCAATAATTCAAAGACACAGACACAGTTTAATCATAGTACTTTTAGTTTCTAGAAAATGTTCTTGCAGCATGTTGTTCTACAATTTATGTATATAATAAGGTGAATGGCTCTTTTTCTAATTATAAAACTTTTATTAAACTTGCATTACCTCAGTGATATAGTACATAATACAATTTTTCTCTAGCTCTTAGGTGTGCATCATTTTTGTAAATGCATTCAGAAATATTTGCATATTACTGTATAATGTGTGACCAAATATGAAGTGTGAAGTTTTTGTGCATTATTAGGAACATAGTTTTCATAGTGATTAAAAAGCAAATGTTGACTGTACTATAAAATAAGGGGTAGTGATTTACTTGGTATAATGTTATAGAAGTATAACATGATTGAACATCAAAGGACTATAATCTATAATATGCAACAATATTTTGCAGATGTCCACAAGATTATAATATATGTGCAGCACTGCAAGTTGAACGGGGCACTAGAGATCTGTATGCTGATTTCAAAGAATTTACATTTCCATCAACAGCAACAGTACATTTTGTTGCCACTATGCAATTCTGCCAAGATATATGTGAACCAGTAAGTAATAACCTGAAAATAATAGTAAGCTAACATAAATTAAATCAGATTGCAAATCAGACAAAGAACAATGTGTTATTTTTGTAACCATTAATGGTTAGCTAATTATTGTCTGTCACTATTTCCTCTGTTACTATTAAATTAGGGTAATAATCAAATGCGGCTTCTGAGGTGGTGCCGCTGTGCCGTGGCACCATCTGTATGAAAACGAAAGAAAGAGAAGTGTATGGGAATTGCCTATTCATGTGAATAGGCATGTTAAATGCAAGCATTTTGTCCTGGTTGTTTTTCGTGGCTTGGTGCTGATACCAGAACGGCATAATCTATGCTCATAAGAGTCTGTGTTAAGGGCTAGGATGTCTGCTTATACATGGCTTCTTATGGGAGAAGGTGGTGCCGAGATTTCTCTGACGCATAATTTACGCTTCATCCGTTAGACTGCAGTGGAGCATGGATCCGTCCCCTTCAGCTGCCTTAGTGCAAGTGCTGCAGACCCTTAGCACTCGTGGTACTTCTGAGGTTACTATTTTACAATAAAGTAGAAGTATTTGTAGCTATTAAATTTAAAGGGAGTCGATTAATGACACTAAACAACACTTTTAAATTTTCCCGGAACATGTTTCAGAGACTATTTGCCTCCATCGTCAACTGGACATCGACTGATTCTCAGTGGTGTAGCTGGCTGATATTTTGTCATAGGACTCCTCTGGTGATGGTTCAAGGAACTTGCTGAACAAATCTTTCTGGGAATGTCGAAGTTGAATACTTTGTTCCTATTTTTTGAAATTAAGATTTGTTCCCATGTGGACAGTTCTTGTTTTCCTGATGTATGTTTTAGTAGTTTTGGTTCTGGATTTATATTGTGGTTTTTTCCCCAAAAATGCGTGGCAACTGCAGATTTTTTTAATTGTTTATATTTTATGTTTCTAAAGTGTTCCTTTGCTCTGGTTTCTAAATTTCTTTTGGTTTTTCCAATATAAATTTGACTGCAGTCACAACATTCAATTTGATATCTACCAGATTTTTTGTTAGATTGAATGGCATCTTTAGTGTTTGAGACAATTAGGTTTTTTAACGAGTAATGGTTGACTGGTGTTAATGTTTTGTTTTTTGAAGACTCTTTTTTTAATTTATCAAAGGTACATGGATGGTAAGTGAATTTTTTGAAAATCATATTAGTTTTTGTAGCTGAGAGTGTTGTGGTTTCCTTTTAGCTTATTCTTTTTTGCTAAATTCACTTTTTTGTCTGCTAATGATTTGGGAAAGTCATTTTTTGTGCTATTTCAATAATTTTATATTCTGCTGTGAGAGGGATGTTAACCAATCTGTGTGTTAAACTATTGAAGATTGCCTGTTTGTGGGATCGTGGGTTGTAGCCATTAGCTTTTATGTAGTTGTCTCTGTGTTGGTTTTCTGTAAATACTGCTTTTATTTCTGATTATTTTTATATCCAAAAATGGTAAATACTTGATGATAGTTTCTCGGGCTAACAGCCAGGTCAGATTAGGGTAACTACCCAAGCTTTCAGTGACTAACTCTGCCGCCATCCTCAGGAGAACTGAATCTACTCTCTGTTTCATATAACCTTGCCCCGCTGAAATGTATCACTCTGCGTTCAACTACCTTCCCCCTCAACCTAATTGGCTAATGCTTTCGCGCTGTAGGCCATAGGCGGTGCCTTCCCGTCACATGCAGTAAACGTCATAATAATTGCCGGGAAGATAAATAAAATCATACAAATAAGGATATGAAGGCATGCAAAAATACAAGTTTATAATGTTGAAACTCAATGACTGAGCAATTAAACTGAAACAAGTTTATAATGAATGGCCTTCGGCCTTTTCCACTGGGATTTTTTAAACCAGTACACATACCTGTCAAAAATGCTTGTCTTTCAGTCTTAAAAGTCGTGTCATGCCATATCTTACTTTTCGTGTGTTCTTCGTGTATATTTTGCGATTTGTATCTCGGTACAGTCTGATTATCCTTAAATAACGTCTTCTCCACATAGCAATATCGCCTCTGTCTTATAGCACATTTTTCTTGCCTCTTTTCATTCACAAACCCCAGCTGTATAAGCAATCTGCTGAAACTTGGTAAATCTGCATCCTCATGTACACGGGCCCAAATGACCTTGTTGTCGACGGGCCCTAAAACACCACACACTCACTCACTCCTCATGTACAGCAGACGAAATGTTACTTATGTTAGGGAGCTTGTTTCTAAAGAAAAAACTATGCACATGACACACAACACTTTTCACGTATTTTCTCCGAGCACGCACTTTTGTTTATTCCTGCTTTTGCCTGGAGTGGTAAGTTTTCCTTTTTTCTCTATTTCACATCGCGATGTTCCTACGGATCTAACACTCACACCTGTAACTTCAGAGCTCAGCTGTGTGACTTCTCTCACTGACAGACGGATTCTTCTCTGTGAGTGCATTAAACACATACACTACAATTCTTTTTTCGTTTTTAAAGAATTATCCTTGCGATACTTCAGCGAAAAACTGGCAGTAGACTCTGCTATTATACATATAATAAGTACACGCGCAATAAACGAACAATAAAATAATTTATCTCTCGCACTGAGCACAACGCACCGTCGAATGGCGATATGACTAATCCAGTTCAAAACAAGGTCAGTGATAAAGGTCATATAAACAAATGTCATCACTACCACTAAATCACGTGCTATCGTGCCATGTGAAACACGTGCTTGAGAACAAAGGAACCACCTCTTTACTTCGTTTAAGAATTAACATGCATTTCAGATAAATCAACTCTATTGCGTAATATATTTAATTCAAACAGTTACGAAAATATAAATTTGACAATTCTCTTCCAACATATAAAGATATATCACCATGTTAAATAACGAACTAATTTTTACCGCACGACAGTCATTACCACAACAGCAGCCAATGAGAGGTGATTAGGTCACGTGACCGTTAAAGAGATACTGGGCAAGCTTATGAGAAACAAGGTATAGGCTACTGATGTTGCGATATTTATATCTAGCGCGCGGTCGATAAGAACCGCCTACTTTCTTCCCATTGGCCGAGCTCCGGCCGATGGAGAAACGTGCGGAACCAATCAGGTGATGGCCGATGCTTCTTTGCACTGTGGAGGAGAGATATGCTGAATGACTGGTGTCCATGCTTTGCTGATTTGAAGGCCTTCTTCCCTGTTGAAGTTGTTTTTATTCGCTTTAATGTATAGGGCTTCTTTAACCACTCTATCGTAGTACCTAGAGGAATTTTGATGTACACATATTTGTCATTCCCAAAATTATTTTGTCATCAAAATTATTTTGTTTTCGATGGAAAGTATTATAAACAAATTTCAGGACTAGCTATGAAAAGCCCGCTGTCACCATTTTTGGCCAATATATATACATGAGCTTTTTCGAAACACATAAATAAAGCCTTCCCTCATTTTTTAAAACACGGTACAGATACGTAGATGACTATCTTTGCAATAGTGCACTACAAACAAATAGATTATGCTTTGAAACTACTCAACCTACAAGAACCCAGCATACAATTCACAATAGAAGCTGAATAGGACTGTACTCTACCTTTTTTAGACCCTAAAATCACAAAAAGCAATGAAAAACTAGAATTTGGTATTCATAGAAAAGCAACACACAGATAATTACATCAAAGCAAATAGTTTCAACCCAATTCTACACAAACATGCCATCAACAGTCTCACACGCAGATTAGTATATCTACCCCTCAGCCAGCAAGAATATAAAAAATAATACCATCAAATCTTAAAAACTGAAATTAAAAATGGATATGGAAAAAACCTTGTAGATAAAAAAACTAAAATCATTCAAACTTCAAAAGAGATTAAAACAGATCACAGCCCTCACACCAATAAAACAAGAAATGAGATTTGCTAAATTTACTTACCACCCCTGGGCCACAAAAAAGTTCCAAAAAATATATTCAAGAAATACAATATAACATTGGCACCAAAAAACAATTACAACATTAAAAACCTACTTCACAGTAATAATACTGATAAGATAAAACCAGAAGAAAAGTTAGGCATTTACAAGATTTGGGAGGACAAAAAGAAACATAGGCACTAGAAAGAAAGAACATTTTAGGCATTTAAGATACAAAATATTGATAAGTCTGCAATACCAGCTCATTTCTTGTCTGAAAATTGAAATTGAAGATAGCACCAAATTAATAAAATATGTACAAAAACATAGTGAACTCGTAATATGGGAGAGAATTACATAGAAAAACATATAAACCAACTAATGAACTTCGAAATCCCACCAGAAGAGAATCCCACATTTAAGTTCATCACTAAATCAACAGATGGCAGCAGCAACTCCAGAATTACAACTGGATCAAGCTTTAGTCGCCTAAGAGCCGAAAATGCAAACGATGGTGTGCAAAACATGTCCTCAAAATAGGTACGTAAGTGAAACTGATATGTAATAAATACGACTCATCTATAAATTAATGATTTCGCTTCACTGTGATGTTCGAATAAAGTTAAATCTCGTTAACTCAAATGATAACCGACAAGCTCGATGGTACTTCAGTCCAAGAAAATTACTGCGACATTGGATTATTAAAAACATACAATATATGCCCTAATAAGAAGCTTCATGCTATACAATTTGTGCCAGCTCTGAATATTGGTGTTAAGGCCAAATTAGATGAAGTCAAATCCCTATCCTGTTATGTGTTTTTGGAGGAATTTTGTAACAGTGACGTCAAAATTAATCGTAAAAACTATTTGTAGTCGTTATTAATTTTTAGATGAGTCGTATTTATTACACATCTGCTTCACTTTCGTACCTATTTTGAGGACATGTTTCGCAAATCATCGTTGGCATCTTCGGCTCTTATTCGACTAAAGTTTGATCCAGTGGTGTGGGTAATTCTGGAGTTGCTGCTGCCATCTGTTGATTTAGTGATGAACTTAAATGTGGGATTCTCTTCTGGCGGGATTTCAAAGTTCATTAGTTGGTTTTTATGTTGAACTTTGAAATCCCGCCAGAAGAGAATCCCACATTTAAGTTCATCACTAAATCAACAGATGGCAGCAGCAACTCCAGAATTACCCACACCACTGGATCAAGCTTTAGTCGCATAAGAGCCGAAGATGCCAACAATGATTTGCGAAACATGTCCTCAAAATAGGTACGAAAGTGAAGCAGATGTGTAATAAATACGACTCATCTAAAAATTAATAATTATTTTGCTTCACTGTGGTGTTCCAATACAGTTAAATCTCGATATTTGTAGTCGGTTTATTGACACTCGTCAATTTTTTTATATTATCGAGGGACTAGTTTCAAAGGCCATTGCCTCCATTTTCAACTTCTCTCCAACTAGCATCTGTTGTAGTCTGCTCTCCTCTCTCTGGCAGTGAAACTATGAACTTCTTTGTCAAATTATCTACTGGTGGGATTTCAAAGTTCATTACACAGACCTTATTTTTCCATTTGAATATGTTCTCCCATGTCAGTTTATTTTGGTTTATCACTCCTTTTAATAATTGTGGATTTGGATCAATGTCATGATTTTTCTTCCAAAAATGAAAATAATAAGTCAGCAGTAGCATTTCATTTTTGGAACGAAAATCATGACATTGATCCAAATCCAAAATCATTAAAAGGAGTGATAATCCATAATAAATTGACAACATGGGTGAACATATTCATATGCAAAAATGACCACATGATTCCCTATCCAGTTACTTATCAGAAGGCAAAATGTTTATGAGCAAATTTTTTGAACAAGTAACCAAACCTCATTCACAAACTGACAGCACTTCAAGTGAGAGTGACTGGTGAGACATGTTTATCTGACTAAACAGTTAAGATTAATAGGTGGCTTAATTATAATATTCTTTGTGCCTGTAAATAAGTTTCTTGTTTCCAATTGGTAGGTTTTTTTTTTGGGGGGGAGGCTAATTTACGTCATCCGTCATCAGATCATGGAATGATTGAAATGATGCTCAAATGAGACCAAAGTCCATAATACAGTTACCTGACATTCATCTTTCAGGATAAGGGAGAGCTGGAAAAAGAAAAACTTATTCCGGTAACTCAACCTGACCAAGATTTGAACTCGGGACCTCTTGAGCATGAGGCAGACTCACTACAATCTAAGCTACCGAGGCGGGCCCAATTGGTGGTGAAAATCTAAGTATATGTAAAAGTGCAGTGAAATTACAATGTTTGATTTCATTATTTCGAACACGGTTATATTTTTCTGAGCATTCCATGCGATAAAGGGGTAACTCATTTTTCACTATTATTTATCCTTACAATTTATTTCAGGTACCTTTAATATATCAATAAATACATTCCTAAATGTTGCCAGGTAAAGACCTGTGCAGTCTCGAAATATTGTGAACAGTTGTTATTGAAAAGTTATCTTCTGAAATGTTAATTTGACTGTAGCTCAATTAGATGTTTTGCAATTTATCCATTTAGCCAAGGAGAATGATAGCAAGAGCTGTTGAAATTAGTTCTTCATTTACAAGTAATTTATTATTGGAATTTGCTTCACTTTGTCCAACTTCTGTAATAATATTTGTGTTATTGTACAGAGTAAACTTAATGTATCTAGTTGCTGGCAAAGCAAGAGCCAGCCAGTGGGGACGTCCAGCAGAGAGCAGTGGAACTCTTGCGAGAACAGTGTTGCATGCAAGAAGGACATTAAGTCATCTGAATCAATGAAAGATGACAGGAGCTATATCCACCGGAAGGTCAGTATTGACACCATTGAAAAACTAATTGAGGAAAACATTAAAGATAGTCAGAGCAGCGCCACAACACATAGAGAACTGAGATCATCAGTGGAGGATAAGAGACCACAAGGGAACAAACCGGAAGGGAAGGACGGAGAACCACAACACTGGGATGGGCAGGAAGACAAAGTTGAATACACATTGAGCCGCATATCTTATGGCAGAAATAACAGAACCAATAGAACACAAAGGGCCAAACAAACAATCGGGACAAAAGCCAGAACAGATAAGGACGTAAAGGCAGCACAGTGATATGTCTGCAGGAAGACTCAAATAAGATACAACAGCTGATAAAGTTAAAAAAAAAAAAATACCTATACAAAAACGGAATATAAGGTAACACAATCTGTGAAGAAATAGTAGGGGAAGGTACAAAGCCTTCAAACTGGGAATCCCCTTAGAATACCCAAGAGAAGCAAGCGACCCCAATTTCTGGCCAGAAGGAGTTGTAAGATGTTTCCACTTTCAAAAAACAGACAATAACGGAGTGTCACTCGACTATTAATTTTCTTAACTTCAATGTGGAAGTGCTCAAAACTGTCCTTAAATACATAGGAAAAGAAGATCTACTTGAAAATGACATATTGGTTTTCTCGGAGATGTTTGCAATATAGCCAATTAACATAGAAGGGTATTACGGGCTGCATTCGTACAGAAGAAAAATGGACGGCAGAACAGGTGGCATATTGTGCTATCCAAGGCCATCACAAGGGAACTTTAAAGTAATACATAAGGAGGAAGACATACAGTGAGAACGGAGATCACAGTTGCTGTAGGTACATCAGACTGCAAGCAACCATGGAGGAAGTGATTGAAACCTTAATGACAGCAACGATGAACATAGGAAGAGACAAAAGTGTCATAATAGTAGGAGACCTCAACTACAGGATAGGCAAGAAGAATACGACAGAATTAGTCATGGAGACACTAAGAGATGCAGGTTTCATGTTAACCAATAAGAGAGAAATGCCCACATACATAGTGCACAACGAAAGAAGTGCAATAGGTCTGCTGCTGTACAGAGGAAATGATTTATTTATAGAACAAAAACGTCTATGGTACTCCAGCTTAGCACCCATGAGGAAACCTACCAATATCAAAGAGGCTGGAAAGGGAAAAGCCCAGTTCAAGACAGAACAAGGAAAGCCCTGGGAAAAGGCCATCAAGAATATTCAATGTAGAACAAATACAGAATATTAAGGAGAGCATTGAGGAAGCAGAGAGAGAATAAAAGGATGACTTGATATAACAAACAATCTCAAAAAAAGTGCCTGTCAATCCGCAACAAGAAGGGCTCAGCCATGGTTTGAGAGAATGTGCTGCAAAGAACGTAAGGACACGCTTCAGGCATTAACCATGGTGAAGACATCCAAAAATCAAGAAGACAACACAATAAGCCTAGAAAAGAAAACAGTAGAAACACACAATCAAAGTCAAAAAAGATAACTACGTGGAACAGAAGGCACAACAAATGTTAGAAGAAGCAGAAAAGGACCCTTTCTTGGCATTAAAACAAATAGAAATGAGTGATGAAAGAAATGCCAACTAAAAACTAGCAAAATCAATTCATCCAAATATTGAATAAGGGAAATAGAATGGAAGCATATGAAGCAAGTACCCTCATGAGTGCAGCAATAGTGGACCAGGAAATGGAAATCACGGAGGACGAAATCACCAAAGAGATTGCATAAGCTAAAGGCAGAGAAGCCACAGGACCAGACCAAATAGCATATAAAGATCTAAAGGCATCAGCAGACATATTTAAAACAGTATGGAAAGAGTTATTTAATAAATTTGATGTTGGGATCTGTATCAGAACACTGGAGGGGCAACTATGAAAATTCTGTACAAAGGCAAAGGAAGCACAGAAGATATGAACTCTTACAGAGGAGTGGTACTGGAAAACAGCCTATTTAAAATCTTTATGAAGATATTAACAAACAGATTGATGAACATCACCAAAATAAGCATAACAGAAAGCCAGTTTGGATTCAGGAAAGGGATGTCCACTGGACAAGCAGTGGTAGACTTTTACGTGAGATTGAAGAAGCCCTTAGCAAGATGAAAGGGAAATACTATGTAGTTTTCCTAGGTTATGAAAAATGTTTGATCACATTAATAGGAAAAAACTACTAAGGAAGCTGAAGGTCATAATTGGAAAGAGCACCCCATCGCTGGAATAATAGAAGACATAATGAGTCAAAATTGGCTCCAGATAACCAATGAAGTGTCAATAACAGACAAGGTTATACAGTCCAATAGGGTAATGCAAGGAGACCCAATTACCCTGCTGCTATTTAATATGACAGCAAACATTGAGGAGGCAATGTATGCAAACTACATGGCCACCGGATCCGCAAACAGAGGCAATTCAGCATAGTATAAATGCAGTGCAAAGATGGGCATCTGAAAATGAGTTCGCAATAAATAAAAACAAGACAGTAAAAATGGTCTTCAGGAGAGGTAGAAGAGTAGCGGCAAGTGACATCCTCAAGCTAGGCGAAGAACCGATGTGAGTAGGAAGCAAATTCTAATACTTATGCATTACTTTGCAACCAACCAGTCTTTCAGTATGCACATACAGGAGAGAGCATCAGCAGCTATAAGAACAATCTGTAATATCTAAGACATAGCAAAACTAATGCTAGAGACAGCCATGTAACTATTTGAGACAGTGATCACCCCAATCGCCACCTATGGAGTAGAATTAATATGGGAGAAGTTTACAGCTAGTGATTTGGAGAGACCAGAGAAAGTCAAAACAAGGTTCATCAAAAGGGCACTAGGTGTCAGCAAATATACACGGAGTAGAATGATCTACATATTGGCTAGAGAAACACCATTTCTGGAGGACCTGCGAATCAGGATGATGCTACCAGCAACGGAACCATACAAGGATGCTGCAGAGAGAAGAAAAAAAAAAAGAACGAGATAGAGAAGGAATTCTTCGCCACAGATGCCGTGATGAATAGGGAGTGAACCAGGAGCAACCAACCACAAAGACATGCTATTATAGGTCTGGCGACACACGGATTCCATCATAAACTGTGCAAGACAGTGAAATTCCACCGAGTGACTTGTGTGTTCAAATTATGTGATCAAAACTGCAAAAGTTATCACTCCAGTATAGGAGATGGACAGGGTCGTTGAGCAACTTGTTAAAGCTAAAACCATAATGTCTAATATTAATGCTCTTTTGAATGCACTTTGCTTCTTATTATGAAATCATTTTTTCCCAATGATTTTTGCTAATATGCTAGTAAGTGCTATTGAACAATAACTTGGAAAATTATCTGCTGGTTTGATTTCAAAATAGGTATTATTATTGCTGTCATCATTCAGCCGGTACTTTTGTAGTCCATGACAAGTTATGGAGATTATGGAGTCTTAATTTTGCTTTTTTTTTTTTTTTTTCCAGGTGTTTGATGAATTCTGCATTTCTATTTTCAGGTTGCGGAGGTTTTCTCAATTTTAAGTTATTTACAATGTTCAATTCTTTAATACTGAATTCCTGATTAGACATATTATGATTAAGTTTCATTGTTGATTTTATGTATGCTTTAATATTTTTCTTCAATAGTTTTTGTTCTTTTTTAGTATTAGCAGATAATTTATAGGTATTAGCATAATATTTATTTAATTAGCTATTTCATCATTATTTTTAATTGTTTTATTGTTATATATAAAATGTATTTCTGGATTTTCTTATTTTGTGTTGTTTGAATCTGTATGACTTGTGTACATCTTTTCTATAGTCCAAGTGCTGCAAAAAATTATTTAAATGTTTTTTGCTGTCACTTTCTTTTTTGAATAGAGCACTCAATTTTCTCCAATTTTGTACTTCTTTCAGATCTTTAGATTTTTCTGCTGTGTTTCTAGCTAGGTCTCTTCCTTTTTGCATTTTGTCTAATTGTAAATTCCAAAATGTTTATGGTTGTTAGTTAATCCTCTTGGCACATGTATTTGTTTAAAATATCTTTGTTTAAGTTATGTCTAAGCTACTTCCAGACTGTTCTGTGGGCACTCTTATCAGTTGCTGTGTCCACTGCTCGTGGCGCTCCGGATGCACTCTTTGCCTGCCTGGATTTTTTAAGATCAGGCTGGGGGAGAGTATGTGACAGGTCTCGAGTGTGTGGGCATTGTCACTGATGAGTGCATAAGGGGTATTCTCTCTCTCTCTCTCACTGGTAATTTTGCACTGTGCCCTAGCCTGGGTGGCTTTTGTGATGTCTGATGTCGGAGGAGTAAGCTAATCCTTGTTGCACATAAGCTTGCCCTTTATCTCTTAATGGTTACGTGACCTAATCACTTCTCATTGGCTGCTATTGTGGTAATGACTGTCGTGCGGTAAAAATTAGTTCGTTATTTAACATGGTGATATATCTTTATATGTTGGAAGAGAATTGTCAAATTTATATTTTTGTAACTATTTGAATTAAATATATTATGCAACAGTTGATTTATCTGAAATGCATGTTAATTCTTAAAGCAAGTAAAGAGGAGGTTCCTTTGCTCTTAAGCACATGGCACGATAGCACGTGATTTAGTGGTAGTGGTGACATTTGTTTATAGGACTTTTATCACTGACCTTGTTTTGAACTGGATTAGTCATATATCGCCATTTGACGGTGTGTTGTGCCCAGTGCAAGAGCTAAATTATTTTATTGATTGTTTATTGCGCGTGTACTTATATGTATAATGGCAGAGTCTACTGCCAGTTTCTCGCTGAAGTATCGCAAGGATAATTCTTTACAAACAGGCGAAAAAAGAATTGTGATGCATGTGTTAAATGCATTCACAGAGAAGAATCCGTCTTTGTCAGTGAGAGAAGTCGAACAGCTGTGCTCTGAAGTTACAGGTGTGAGTGTTAGATCCGTAGGAACATTGCAATGTGAAATTAACTTACCACTCCAGGCAAAAGCAGGAATAAATGAAAGTGCGTGCTCGGAGAAAATACGTGATATGTTGTGCGTCGTCATGTGCATAGTTTTTTCTTTAGAAACGAACTCCCTAACATAAGTAACATTTGGTCTGCTGTAAATGAGGATGCAGATTTACCAAATTTCAGCAGATTGCTTGTACAGCTGGGGTTTTGTGAATGAAAGAAGAGGCAAGAAAAATGTGCTAAAAGACAGAGGCGATATTGCTGTGTGGCGAAGACGTTATTTAAGGACAACCAGACTGTACCGAGATACAAATCGCAAAATATACACGAAGAACACAGGAAAAGTAAGGTATGCTGTGACACGACTTAAGACTGAAAGACAAGCATTTTTGAAAGGTATGTGTGCTGGTTTAAAAATTCCGTGTGGAAAAGACCAAAGGCCTTTCATTATAAACTCTTTCAGTTTCATTGCTCAGTCATTCAGTTTCAACTTGCTCAGTTTATTATAAACTTGTATTTTTGCATGCCTTCATATCCTTATTTGTATGATTTTATTTATCTTCCCGGCAATTATTATGACATAGTTAGTTACTAACACTCCCCACATGGCAACCTTGGCCTTCGGGGTAACCTCACCCCACCAAGTGATGACCGGACCCATTTCTCAGGTGGAGGCACCCAGAGGGCGGTGTCCATTACCTCCGATGATAGGGTGATAGTGAAGATGGCGGTGAGGTGAGAGGACCTACAGTTTTTACCGTGGACTCCGAACCACGTTGGGCATAGGGGATACTTCACGTGTGCTAGACAGAGGTGAAGGCGTGGATAGGGCCGACTTAAAATCGCCAACCCCAGAGCCGGGAATCGAACTCGGGACCCTTAGAACGGGAGCCGCGAACGAAACCACCGCGCTACCCCGGCGCCCTTTTATTATGACATTTACTGCAGGTTTAAATGTGACGGGAAGGCATGGCCTATGGCACGAAAGCATTAGCCAATTAAGGTGAGGGGGAAGGTAGTTGAATGCGGAGTGATACATTTCAGTGGGGCAAGGTTATATGAAACAGAGATTAAATACAGTTCAAACATATTTTGGAAGATCGTCAATCTCCAAGTTATATAGGGGTAATTTATGGGTAGCATAATGGGCATATCTGTCACACTTGGTAATAGCTCATAAAAGCATATGAACAGAATGCATTGAGTATCCACTGATCCTTGAAGGATAAAATCTTTTTTTGTACCAGTGCTCCCAATTTCTAGGCGGTAGGGTCCATCCACATGTAGTTCCTTTTGTCTCACAGTCCTAAACTGTGAAGTTTGCTACCATTATGTAGTTTGTAGGAGTTAAATTTTTCTTTTCAAGTTGACTAGTTGCAATTACTTTCGTTTCTTTGTTACAATTCGTGTCTGAGACTGAACCCTAGGTAAGGGGTATTCATGCTTTGATTGCAATAGCCATGGACAACTTCTAAATGAATTGTTGATACTGAGCCAGATCTGAGCAAAAGCTCAGATTAGAACACTACGCGACCTGAACCATCAGCACCATCCCCCAAGGACAGGATGCAGCTATGCATCCCAACCCAGAGAAGCTGTCAATAAGTCGCCTCAGCAAGGTGCAGAACAGCATCTTCCCATTTGAAGCTTGTTTCATATTTCTTCCTTTACATATATCAGATTCCCCCTTTTACCTTTTCTATCCAGTCATCCTTAATTCTTGTTTTCTTTTGTCCTTATGGTGTAAGGGGCCTAGGGGATCATCTCATTTTCTTTCCTGTTCATATTTCTCTACTCAGGGTAATGTAATTACTATTATGGTGCCCAAGTTTAAATGGTTACAACACAAAAAAAAAAAAAAAAAAAAAAACAATATTTATCCTTGGAAAAAGAAATATTCCAGAAGTAATGTAGTCCCCCAATCGGATTTCCTTCCTCCAATGATAACAAAATTATACATAACCGATTAAGAAGTTACAATGGAATACAGGAGCACTATCACAAGCAAAGAAATATGAACTAACATACATGTTCATAATATTGATGTATTTACAATTCCAGAAGCAAATGTAACATAACTATGGAGATAAGACAATTCAAACAGTTCTGGGCCAATCTTGGAAGACCTACTAAATTCAACTACAACAGTTATTTACCATAAAGAAAATAAACCACCTTTATCACCATTCTGCTGCTGGTACCAACTATTACTTAGTTTTAGCATCCTCTGATTAACTTCATTAACTTCCAAACAGATCTCGGAAGATCCTGGCTGAAGACATGGTTTAAATCAATATTAAGTTAACAAAAACATGTTAAGCATGAATACCCCTTACCTAGGGTTCAGTCTCAGACACGAATTGTAACAAAGAAACAAAATAATCATAACTCCTTATAAATATTCCAATTTTTAATTCAATATTAAGTTAACAAAAACATGTTATAATATAAATTAATAAGCAACTTTATAAATGTCAGTTTTGTTCACAATATTAACTTGAAATCGAGTTCCCTCACACTGATGTTTTGCTTATCTCCAGGCGTCCATACACAGAATGACACTAACTCTGGCTAGTCTGAAATCATTGAATTTGCTGTTGCTATGACAATTCAATAATTCCTCAGTGTCTCACGTCATCTTTCATGAACCCACTTTTCATTACTATTTCCAATTTACATAATGTCTTGTTTAAGCCATATGTAAACAATTTAACATTCAAATAACTTTTTAGAATTTTTAGCGTACTATTATCATCATTAAGCACATTAATATTCTTTTTCCTTGCTTTCTACCTATTCAATCCCATGTTTTCCTTCAATTGTTTCTTAATTTCGTTCACTTTCCACTTTGCACTGATTTTTCTTCAATAATGTGACTGTGGGTTCGTAGAATTAAAAGCCAGTTTGCAGAAATTCCAAAATGCTCTTTATTTCTGTAGAAACACACTTTGGTCAACCCTTACAGTAGCCAAATTACATAACGTACACAAATATAATTTTCAAGATCGTCAACCACACAAGAGTTTACTTTCCAAACACTGATGCACGCACACGAGTCCAGTTACAACTCTCCACCGGTGACTTGCACCTTCTTTTTATACCTCTGTTCATTGTCCTAGAAATTTGTAGACTTTTCTGTAACAAACAAGACAGCACCAGACGAAACACGAACCTTCCAGTCATCTTACTTCATCTGTTTCGGCAAGCCTTTTATCTCCGCGTCGTACTATCTATCCCTTTGTGCACATTATCGCAATAATGGTTCATGACACTCCTCCCTCCTCAAGGCTGGTCATCCCGAATAGCACGATTGTAGCGGACCAGACAATCCAGGTGTACTACAAACATCTTTCCTTGGGGCACCTTCTGGATGCGGTAGACCACGTTGTTAATGCTCTTTACCACCCGGTACGGTCCTTGCCATGGTCGTTGAAGTTTCCGTCAGCGATCCTTGGTCCGAGTAGGGCAGTACAACCAGACCAGGTCACCTTGCTGGAATCCTTGGCTTTTGGCTTACCTGTCGTACCGGGTCTTCATGTGGTCGCTCGCCATCTGGATGTTCTGACGAGCCATCTCATGTCGTGGAGATGGTCCACCAGATTCTCTACATACTGAGGTGCTTGCTGTTTCGCTTCCGGGGGAGTCCCAAAAGCCAGGTTACAAGAGAGGCGTAAGTCGGCCAAAGATTAAGCTGGCTGGCATCATCGCAGCCAGGACCTCGGAGACCCATCCCTGGAGGCTGGCTATTAGCTGTGTGGCCTCTTCCTCTGGGGGCCACTGTTGAACTGGCGGCGAAGGACTTCCTAAACGTTGACGTGCCGTCGTACTTTGGTGCTGTGATGTGCGCAGTTGTGTCGCATCCCGGCGTGTTGGCCTTTAAATCCTTCAACCTCCTGCCTATGTCGACCTCCACCATGGCGTTCAGGGATTTGGTGTTGCTGTCGGCCTTTCCCTCTGTCATTAACGCGGTTTGCCAGGTCTTGACGCGCTCGTCCACTTGACCCATCCGCTTGCCCAGCTCCATGACGTCCTCCAACACGAGAGCCTCGTTCGCAGCTTTCATTTCTGTGGCTACTTCGGTCATGGTCGCGGCCAAGTTGTTGTTTGCTGTCTTCATTTCTGTTAACTTCGCGGCCAGGTTGTTATTTGCCGCTTTCATTTCCGTGGTCAACGTCGCAGCGAGGGTGTCATTCGCTATTCTCATTTCTTTCAGCTCTTCTAGAAATTTTGCCAATGCAGCGTCCATCGTCACATTTCTCACTGCTAACACCATTTGTGACTGTGGGTTAGCAGAATTACGTAACATACACAAATACAATCTTCAAGGTTGCCGACCACAAACAAAAGAGTTCAATTTCAAAACACCGCTGCACGCACACTAGTTCAATTACGACTCTCCACTGGCTAGTCGTGGCTTCCTTTTTATACCTCTTCTCATTTTCCTAGAAATTTGTAGAATTTTCTGTAACAAACAAGACGGCACCAGACGAAACACGAACCTTCCAGTCATCTAACTGTGTTTTGGCAAGCCTTTTAGCACTGCACTATCTGTACCTTTGTGCATGCGCGCCGGCCGTGTTATCGCAATAACGGCTTGCGACAATATTGTTACTTTGTGGGTTCGTGAAATTAAAAGTCCAATTGCACAAACTCAAAATGTTCTTTCTTTACAACGAATTATAGTTGGAACACTTGCCGATTACATAGAATTATGTAGCGCACACAATTACAATCCACCAGTTCGTCTGTCACATGTCCACTCTACACTCACAATTACATACAACTCCTCTGATACACGTACACAGTCTTCCAGTCAGTTCGCTAGCACGGCGCTCCTCACGGCTGCTTGCCAAGAACTTCCAGCCCTAAGCTCTATGGAACCCGGGCCCATTTGAGCATCATTTCACCCATTTCATACATCGTCCGATATGACTTAACATTGGAGGACATAAATTACAAAAAAAAAAACCATCCCCTCAGTAGTGGCACAAGATAAATGGGTAGGCGTGCGCTGAATGCCTCCTGTCCCCAACTCAGCTATCAGTTGGTCGTGCCTTCCGATAATTGGATGACACTGCTCCCTCAAAGCTGGTCGTCCCGAACAGCACCATCATTGCAGGTTAGGCGATCCAGGTGTACTACCAACATCTTTCCTCGAGTCACCTGGATGCGGTAGACCATGTCGTTAATCCTCTTCACCACCCAGTACGGTCCTTGCCATGGCTGCTGAAGCTTCGGACACGCTCTCTTGGTCCAGGTAGGGGGGTACAACCAGACGAGGTCACCTTGCTGGAACCCTTGGCTGTTGGCTTGGCTGTCGTATCGGGTCTTCGTGCGGTTGCTCACCTTCTGGATGTTCTGGCGAGCCATCTCGCAGATGGTCCACCAGGTTCTCCACATACTCGGTCGCTGGCTGTTTTGCTTTCGGAGGGCTTCCAAAAGCCAGGTCTCAATGGAGACGTAACTATCGGCCGAACATTACGCTGCCTGGCATCATCCCAGTTGTGTCGTGTGTTGACAAGCGGTAGGCCAGCAAGAACAGTGGCACCTTGACGTCCCAGACTCGCTGATGGCTGGCCACGACGTTTCTCAGATGTTGTTCTAAGGTCTTGATGTACCTTTCGACCATGCCATCCGACTGGAGATGTAGAGGTGTTGTGCGAGTCTTGTTAACCCCAAATCTTTCTAGTGCCTTCCTCATCAGGTTGGACTCAAAATTGATGCCCTGGTCACAGTGCAGCTCCAAGGGCACCTTGCTCCACGAGGCAGTCTGTGATTGTCTTTGCCTCTTGGTTCGGGATGGCATACACCTCCGGCCACTTGGGGAAGTAGTCCACGACTACCATCAGGTACGACTACCATCAGGTACTTGTTGCCTCGGTTGAAGATGAAACGGTCCAGCTATGTCAACGGCGATCCGTTCGAGTGGTGCTCCGACGTTATACTGCTGCATACGACACCGGCTCCTAGTCTGGGTGCTACGACTCACCGCGCACACGTGACACTGATGTCACCATCTCTCAGCATCTGCTCAGAGCCTCAGCCAGTAGTAGCGCTGTCATAGTTTGTCAATCGTTCGGTTCGCTTTCAGGTGTCCTGACGTACGGGCGTGCACTTCCTCCAAGACTTCCGGGATCGTACTCTGGGTAAGTACCAACTGTTCTGAGTCTTCCCATCGGGTGATTCCCACACCTGGAACAGCATGCTCTTTCTGATCTTCGAGTCCCATTGGGCCCAGTACGACAAGACAGTCGGTCTTGTCCCTGCCTCCACTTCGCTCAAGAGTGGTCCCGAGTCTCCGTTCGCCAGCTGCTCCCTCCTCAGGCCTGTGCTATCGCAGCCGTCTGCAGACACTGCCGTAACTCCTCGGACTGCGGTGGCACGCTCCTTCTCTTCCACTCTTGTGCACTGGTCGCACTCTTCTGGACATAGCGTCTGCGTTGCCGTGGCTCTTCCCTCTGCGATGTTCTGAGATTCAGTCGTACTCCTTAAGCCTCTGGATCCAACGTGCTGTCTGGCCTTCGAGGGTCTTAAAGCTCAATAGCCAGGTTAGGGCGGATTGGTCAGTTCTCAGGTGGAATGGCTGACCGTACAGGTACTTGAAGTGCTACAAGGTCTTTACCGCCAATAATTCTCGCCAGGTGACGCAGAAGTTCTGCTCTGCCTTGGATAGCGTCTTGCTGTAGTAGGCTATCACCCGCTCATGGCCATCCTGGATCTGCGATAGGATGCCTGCAATGCAATGGTCGCTGGCGTCGGTGTCCACATTGAAGGCGCCACCTGGTTGTGGCAAACCCAGAATTGGAGCACTGCACAGGGTCTTTTTCAGGTGCTGGAAAGCGTCTTCGGCGTCCTACGTCCACACATAAGACCGGTGTTCTTCTGTCAGGCGGGTGAGGGGTTTGGCGATGTTGGAGAACCCCTTTATTAAGCGTCGGTGATAACTGCACAGCCCCAGGAAACTGTGCAACTCTTTCTTATCCTTTGGGCGAGGCCAATCTCTCACAGTCTGTGTCTTCTCTGGGTCTGTGGCCACTCCGGTTGCTGAGACTATGCGGCCTAAGTAGTTCACTTCCTTGCGGAAGAGCTGGCACGTCATCGCGTTTAGCTTCAGGTTGGTAGCCTGCAATCACTGTAGCACCTTGTCAGTTGATTTAGCATTCTCGAGATAGTCTTCAAAAGTCTTACCAACGATGATGTCCAGGTATAGTAGGCAGACATCGTAAGTCAGTCCTCTCATCACTGACTCCATGAGGCGTTTGAAGGTAGCTGGTGCGTTCCAGAGGCCAAAGGGCATAACAGTGAACTGCCAGAGCCCTTGGCCTGTCAAGAATGCGGTCTTTTCCTTGTCTCTGGGGTCTAGAGCTACCTGCCAGTAGCCCGACTTCAGGTCCAGGGTCGAGAACCACTGTGCACCAGCTAGTGTGTCCAGGGTGTCGTCAGTCCGGGGTAAGGGAAACAGTCCTTCCGGGTGACAGCGTTCAGCTTCCTGTAGTCTACGCAGAAGCGTAACTCGCCGTTCTTCGTCACCAAGAATACTGGGGAACACCAAGGGCTCTCAGACTCTTCAATCACTCCCCTGGTAATGTCCTCCAGCATGTCTCGTACCGCCCCTTGTTTCGCCAGCGGAACGCGTCTAGGTGGTTGCGGAATAGGCCGGGCGTCCCCGATGTCGATGCGGTGAAGCACTTTGTGCGGCCGTAGTCACTGTTGCCTTGGCTGGAGACGCGCTAGTATCGTCTCAGCAGTTGCCGTACCTTCCCCAGCTGTTCTGCAGTCAGGTGGTCGTACGCCCTCTCCAGTAAGCCTTCTATCCGGGGCCCCAGATGTTGCATCGGCACGGTCTCCTGTGTCTTAACGATTGCTGTTACGCTTACCACGGGCTCGCACGTTCCCAACTTCGTCCCGGCCTGGACGTCGTGATCGGTGTCCGTTGGATTTAGCAGTCTCACTGGCACCTCCTCTCAGCACAGCAGCAATGCCCTGGCTACACATAGTCCGTGTACAGGCATCTTTTGGCCCCATCATGTTCCTGGTTCTCTTGCCTTCCAGTCGCGCCGTCACCACCACCTCGCGGGTTAAACCGCGTCTTCGTTCAAGATGACATGCAGATTCCAAGGCGCTCTTCGGGTTGACGGAGTATAACCTCTTCTCCGTTGAGCCGCAGGACCTTCCTGCAGATGTCGACCTTTGCCTCTTGGGTCCTGAGGGCATCCAGTCCCAGAATCACCTCCTCAGCCACCTTCGCGACGAACACCCACGGACGCATGGCACACCGTCCCAAGGTCACCTTCAGCAGAGCCTCCTTTTCCACAGGCAACGTGTCGTCCGATGCCGTCATCAGCTGGTATGGTCTGCTCGGCTTCCTGGATGGCTAACCCTTGGCTATGTTGGGTCTGATGATGGTAACGGCTGCCCCGGTGTCCACCAGCACGCGGCATGGCGTCCCTCTCACCCAACCATCTGTGATGAGGCTGTCATCCATCTGCCGGCTGATGGCACGCGGTATCACTTGTGGGGATGATGGTGATGGCACCGACGTGCCCATGGCAGCCCTTACTCGCTTCCCGGCTGATCTCCCTGGTGTGGGCAGTCTCCAGGTATCCCGGCTGTCCACATCCCCAGCGCAGGACACTAGGTCCTCGCCGGCGTCCCTCTGCTGATCTTCTGTCTCCGGTGTAGCGGACACTCCTCGTTCTCGACGTCGGGGTAGCCGTCTCCTTGGCCGCCTCCATCCCCAATGCTGCCGTCAGCACCTGGTGGATGGTTGTGTAGTCGCCGAGCATTAGGCGCTGACGTATCTCGGTGTCTCATACCCCGTCGACAAAGGCTTAGGCGGCTTCGCGGGATACAAACTACGGCGGAAAGTCAACCAAGGTCTTGCTGGCCAGCTGCTTAATCGTCAGGGCGAACTTCTGTAGCGTCTCCCCTTGCTGTTGCGACCTTGTCTTCAGCTGACTGCGGTAGGCTACAGCTAGGCGGTGGTTCCCGAAACTGTTCTCCAGGGCCTCCCAGATATCCTTGGGAGCTGCCGCTGTCTGGACCGCTTTTAGGACTTCCGCGGCCCGTCGCTGGAGGCTGGCTATTAGCTGTGCGTCCGATTCCTCCGGTGACCACTTGTTATGCCTGGCCACCGTGTCGGGCTGGCAGCGGAAGACCTCGAACGTTGACTCGCCGTCGTATTTTGTAGGTTTGATGCTCGCCGATGTGTCGCGTCCCGGCGCGTCGGCCTTCAAATCCTTCAAGCTCCTGCCGACGATGTCTTCTACCATGGGGTTCAGGGACTTTGTACTTTGTGTTTCTGTCGGCCTTTTCTTCCAGGTTGTTTACGCGGTTCGCAAGGTCTTCGACGTCTTCCACCATGGCGTTCAGGGACTTGGCGTTGTTGTCGGCCTTTTCCTCTAAATCATTAAGGCGCTCGTCTACTTGACCCATCCGCTTGCCCAGCTTCGCGACGTCATCCTTCGTGCCGGCCAACTGTTCCTCAAATTTGGCGGCGAGAACCTCATTTGTCACCTTCATTTCCGTGGCAAGACTTTCGTTCGCTGCTCTCATTTCTGTGTTTAATTCGGCCTTCATTGCAGTCATTGTCGTGGCCAAGTTGTTTGCAGCTTCCGTCTTCGCAGTGAGGTTGTCATTCGCCGTCTTTATTTCTCTCAGTTCCACTGCCAGGTTGTTGTTTGCTGTTTCTTCTTTTCCATTTGCCGTCTTCATTTCGGAGGTCAGTTCGGCCTTCATTTCTATCATCTTCTCAAATCTTTTCCAATGCCAATTCCATGGTCGTTATCCCACTCCTGATACCAGTTGTGACTTTGTGGGTTCCTGAAATTAAAAGTCCAATTGCACAAACTCAAAATGTTCTTTATTTCCACCGAATTATAGTTGGAACACTTGCCGATTACATAGAATTATGTAGCGCACACAATTAAAATCCACCGGTTCGTCTGTCACAGGTCCACTCCACATTCACAATTACGTACAACTCCTCTGATACATGTACAGAGTCTTCCAGTCCATTCGCTAGCACGGTGCTCCACACGGCTGCTCGCCAAGAACTGAGCTCTCTTCCAGCCCGGCGCGTCGCTTATATAAGAGCAACTGATCTACCTAGAAGGTTCTGGGTTAGATGAAATATCCTGATTGTTCCAGACGTCAGGGGGAGGGGAAAGAGGTGGCCAGCGACCAGTGACACTTCCTAACTATCCCCTCAGTGATACGAGATAAATGGGTAGGCGTGGCCTGAATGCCTCCTGTCCCCCACTCAGCTGTCAGTTGGTCATGCCTTCCGATAATTGGGTGATTATATTAATATTTAAAACTGTAAATTACGTTACCAAATAAATAATATTGATTTTTCGGGTGCAAATTTAAACAACTGTTTAACAAACATCAATAACTCACCAAACTGACCAGTGCTTATTAGTGAGCAGCCCTTCCCTTTAGTTCATCACATAGTTCTGTTTGGATTGGTTCCTTTAAGTATTCAGATTATTGAAGCAATTAGAGGGTCATCTTTCTATTGTAACAAAATTGATATGTGATTACTAACAGCTGCACAGTGTGAAGATGAATTGGACACTAGTTTTATTCAGGTCAGTTTCTTTAGCCTTCAAATTAGAGGGTCTCCTCCCTGTTAGTAATAAGTCTTTCTGCAGCCAATTCATATAATGTTGAAATACACATGCAAAGTTCTCGTTTGCATTTATCCTAAATACTGTTCTTGAATACTTGAAATCTTTGCTTACACCAAGGTCATTTTTATTGTTTTGGTTGTATTTCTGCATTTTGGCATATACAGGGTACATATCAACACCATGCCTCTGGAAGGAGTCGAACCTGCAATGCTTTATGCAGCAAAATGCCAGAGACATCCGCTCTAGCGACCGTGAGCACTTGCATTGAATACAAGCTAGTGTCTGACATCATCCGAGACCTTGCATTTGAATGCAAGCAATAATTTCATTTGTGGTGTCCAAGAACTTGTTTTCGAATACAAGTGCACTCGATTTGCATGTGACATCATCTGAGACCTTGCATTTGTATGCAAGTAAATGCTCTCTTTTGTAGCATTCAAGAACTTGTATTCAAAGGCAAATTTTGTTATTCAAATTATTTGACAACAGCGGATTTGATTCTTAAAAGAATTCGATTCTGCGCATCACTACGTGTGAGCATAGAATTTGTAAAGGCAATGTACTTATGCCTAAAATAATGATTATAAAATAACAGGAAGAACTTGTAGTCATCTTTAATACAGTCATGGATGTACCCTTTAAATGACTGCTTTTCAGGTTTGCACTGTTGTTTTTTAAACACCAACGTAGTCGATCATTAGTGCATCCCATCTCTCCTAAGATCTTTCTGGCTCCTTAGTGATACCTCCCATCTTTTCCCTAGCAGCCAAAGTGTCTTAATGAAAGTGATCAAGATGAGAATGAAGGAAATTCACCTTCAGATTTACACTATATTCCAACTCTTTTTTGATATTCAACAACATTTTTATATATGGAAGAAACTAGAAACAGTGATGTGTTAAGATGTTAACATTTTAACTGTTTTGTAGTGTTCACTCATACTTTGCAGGAACTAAATTATGTAATCTCTCATTAAAACCCATGCAACAGGTTCCATTGCATTCATACCGTTTCAAAGTTTTGGTCTTTCAGCAGCTTTCTAATTTGTTCATCAAAAATGCCTTCCTTGATCTTTACATCTGATAAATGTGGAAATTTGCTTGCAATATACTGAAAGCAGGGGTTACTTCTATCCAATGCCTTGAACTACTTCATAATTCCGGTCAGACCACAACAGTTCAGACTTTCACCAAACTCAATATGTGACTGAGGTCACTGGATTTTGCCACTAACATGAACTACAAAACTGCAACTCATTTGATGAACAAATTTCATCTGTAACAAATCAAAATTGAGTTCAATGGAGTAATATTGAATTGGCTGACATGCATACTAATAACAAAGCAGAGCATGGCCACACTTCAATATATGATTGACTGTTTGCAAAGCAGCACCAAGTAGCAAGAAGTATTTTAAGACAGTAATTCATGATCAGCATGAAAACTAGATGTGATACAGGAAAACCAGCGACTATTAGTCAAAAACTTGTTATCAGACACTTAACCACAAAGATTATGCTGGAATGTCTATAATTATCCATGATTACAAATCCGAAGATGAACCAACATTACTGAACATCAGATTTAGGAAACATGTACGAAATTAACATTCCTTTAAGCTTAGATTAGAGCTGATCTCTTGAATTAAGTACCTCTGAAATGTTACAGAACTGTTTCAACTTTATTTGTTGACATAATTAACTGTTAAAGAAATGCCTATGTCAGGTTTACACACTTAGTTTTAAAAAAATGGCCAGTCCTACAAAATATTTTAATAATCCCAGTACTACAACTGAGTTTGGCAAATTCTGACAAAACTGATATAGACATGCTGTGGTTCAGATGTAGAACCAGATCCAGACAATATGCAGGAAAAGTCCACACTTATCTCTGTGTAAAACATGAAATGCAAATAAAGCATAGCTTATATTCAAGGAATGAACCACATAGTAATATTACAATAAAATATAAGATAATAATGTAACATAAAGATAAGCAGAGTTGGTCGCAGAATATTATATTTTACTATAATATTTGTATTCCTTCAATTTCAGTAGCTTTAATTGTATTACACAGTAGTAATTTGAAAAGTAACCTCACCAACACTCTAGTGTTAATATACATGCCGTGAGTGTCTATATCACTTGAACACATAAGTACATTCTTTATTCATCAATTTATTGCCTTCAATAGTTGTTTAAAATATCAGCACACCCTGCTACTGGGAATTAAGTTTAAAATGTTGTTGCAAATAGTGATTCATGATAAATGTTAAAAGCAGAAGCATTATTAACAGTGAAGTATTCTTAATATTTGAGTTTGATTTATGAGTCACTATGTTTATACTCAAACTTCTTACTTGTTGTATAATTGAAATGTTTTCAAGATCATTTGATCTCATCCTCAGCTGTTTGGTGATTAAAAAAAGTGATTCATGATTTCTTTTATTGCAGCCTCAGGTGAATGAAGCAAACAGAGATGCTACACAAAATATCGCATCAGGAGCAAATGTCACTATTGTAGACAATAATGGACAAACATCAATTCAGGGTTATCACAGTGTCACTCCCCTACACAAGGCTTGTTATAAAGGATATATCACTATTGTAAAGCAGCTTATTCCTAGTGGTACTTCTGTTAGAGTAACTGATTGGTTTGAACGCACTCCCCTACATTATGCAGCAGATCAAGGACATAGATCAATATGTAAATATCTTCTGGACAAGGGGGCAAGTGTTAATGTTCAGGCTCATCACGGTGTCACTCCCCTACACAGGGCTTGTTATAAAGGACATACCAATGTTGTAAAGCTGCTTATTGCTCGTGGTGCTTCTGTTACAATAACTGATTGGCTTGAATACACTCCCCTACATTTTGCAACAGAACAAGGACATACAGCAATATGTGAATATCTTTTGGACAAGGGGACAGATGTAAATCTTCCGGATCATACGGGTGCCACTCCCCTGTACAAGGCTTGTTATAAAGGATATATTGATATTGTAAAGCTGCTAATTGCTCGTGGTGCTTCTGTTATAATAGCTGATGTGTTTGAATCGACTCCTCTACATGCTGCATCTGAACAAGGACATACAGCAATATGTGAATATCTTTTGGACAATGGGGCAGATGTTAATGTGAAGGATGCTGTGGGTGTCGCTCCATTACACAAGGCTTGTAATGGACATCTTGATATTGTAAAGCTGCTGATTGCTCGTGGTGCATCTGTTACAACAACTAACTCATTTAGAAATACTCCTCTACATAAAGCATCAGAACAAGGACATAGAGCAATATGCGAATATCTTCTGGACAAGGGGGCAGATGTGAATGTCCAGAATGTTCGGGGTGTCACTCCCCTACACAAGGCTTGTTGTAAAGGACATGTTGATATTACAAAGCTGCTTATTGCTCGTGGTGCTTCTGTTAACATAAGATATTTAGTTTGAACTCCTTTGTCATATGCCCAAGCAGGTCACACATCCAGTGTTGTAGCCCATTGTGCAGTGCTGACCTGACTGTCCGTCACTTGCTCTTAGATTGTTCTAGCTTGGCACGTCTCCGCAGGTCTCTGCAGCTGCCAGCCAGCTTGGCGGAGATCCTCGCGGATGACGAAACGGCGGTGGGCAAAGTTTTAGCGTTTGTTTCAGCTGTGGATTTTAGAATTTAATCTCAAGTATTTTTTTTCTTTCCTTTTTTTTTCTTTTAGTATATATGTGTGTGCAGTTTTAATAGATTTATATATAATATATTTTTGGAAATTTTTATATCTGGCTTTTGCCATGACTTGTTGACTTGTTTTTTTAAAGGGCGCTGATGACCGCCGTAGTTGAGCGCCCGTATACACATCATTATCATTATCATATCCAGTGTTGTATAAAATAATAAAGTTTTCAATGACACTGCTGACTCATGTAAATTTCTGATATATGTTTATTTTTTTTTTTATTAATGAAAAAAATATATAGCTATGTATATAGATATATATTTTTCTCTTTTTCTTATTTAAGTTTATTTTCTTCTCTATTTTCCTAATTTCACAAATATTCACTATACACAAACACCCATGCCCAAGGCGAGACTAGAACCCGCGACCCTCTACGCGGCGGAACACTAGAGACATACGCTTTAGCGACCATGGCTACGAGGGCTGGCATACTCTTTAACAGACAGAATTTCTTACTGTAACTCCAAGCATTTAGTAATATAATTATCAGAGCACTGTATAGTGAACTTGATCTGACACCTAGTTATATCAGGCTGGCCAGTCATTGCATATTAAATTACATGGTAGAGTTTCGTGTCCTTGAAATGAGGAGCGGCAAAAGAGAAATTTTCTCGTAGCCTTGGTCTCTAAACCATGATCTCTGTGTCTAGTATTTCTCTGCGTAGATGGTTGCGGGTTCGAGTCCCGCCTTGGGAATGGGTGTTTATATGCATGGTGTAAGTGTGTGAAAGTACAGAAAGGATTAAAGCAAATGGAAACAAAAACTGCTAAATAAGGAAAATAAAATTATATTTGCATGTGCCTTTTGGTGTACCAATGGTCTGGCATGAACCAACTAGCCACCCAGAAGACTAACATTTTGTTCTGCATAGCAAAAATTGGGGACGTTCACAAAGAACAAAATACAAAATTTTGAGTATCCTTATGTTCCATCCGCAATAAAACCTGTACCGCCTGGACCTCATTTAGAAGAAACTGCATCAGAGCATGAGCAAGCAGATGAACCTTTCACTTTGATGCAGAATACTGTCCAGAACCTGAAAATAAACACCTGACCAAATGATTTAGTGAGGTATATGAATCTGACATGCTGGGATCATGACCGTAATAGCTCCCAATACCAGAATTTCGATTTCCAGAAAGATACATGAACAGTTTTCCAGTAGCGATGCTATGAAAAATTTCCTATGTGCATGCATAGACATACTTGGTTTAATGAATAAGCTAGGATTTCAAGATATTCCTGGATAATCGAGCTTGTTTATTGACTCTTCTAAGCTAGTTCTCAAAGCAGTGTTGCTCCACAACGGAAATACCAAACCATCAATACCAGTGGCACATTCAGTGCATTATGTCCGATGTATTAGGTAAGATTAATTACAGCTGGCATATACATATGTGGAGATTTGAAGGTCATTGCAATTTTATTATAGTCAGGGAGAAATTACTTTGTGATTGACATCTCACAGTCGGAGGGTCGTCATCTACGGTTCAAATCATGACTGACTTGGAAGACTGTCTTCATAAGTTATTGGTCCAAGAGATACGCTGGCTCCCGAGGACCCTGTGTTAATCACAAAGGAATTTCTCCCCGACTACAGGAGTACAAGGGGGGGTTTAGAAGGTACTGTTACTTTCTATGCTTGTGGGATAGTAAGAACACTGGATCACACTACATTGTAAAAAAAGTGACTACTAAAGAGAAACTCATACAGTTCGTCAAGTATGTTCTATTAGTAAACCCAAATAAAGTAATACTACCTCCTCCATACAAAATTAGGCCTAATGCAGAACTTTGTACAAAAGTGGAGAGACCATTGAATGCTTCAAAAGCCAGTTTCCAAAACTCAGCGATTCCAACGTAAAAGAGGAAATATTCCTTGGCGCCCAAGTTAGGAGAATTTTGAAAGGCGAAACCTTAGAGAAGCATTATATGCCTAGGAACTTGCTGCATGGAAAGCCTTTCAAGAAGGGGGAAAAGAATTCCTTGGAAGCCATAAGGCAGAAAATTACTGATAGATACTTCAAGAACCGCTGGATAGTTACCAAAAGATAGGTTGGCCCTCAAAATTCACTTTTTTTTTCCCTGAGAATTTGGTAACTGAGTGACAAACACGGTGAAAGATTCCATTAGGATATTCAGAAGATGAAGCAGGGTAGAAGGTATCTCAGTTTAATGGGCGACTACTGGTGGCTCTTAATGAGAGAATGTTACAAGCTACAGAAGGAGGAAATAAAGCTGTGTTAAAATAATTTAGCATATATTTTATTATAGCTGTGTGTCCCAGCGGTTTACTATATTTGTTTTTAATTCTGATGCTATTTTGCCTTGTTTTTTGGTCACAATTTCAGGTTTCTTAGATAAATCAACTTCTAAAATTTAAGTAAAAACTAAGAACTTTAATTAAATAATGGAAATATAGATCTGCTGTGACAGTACTGTTAATTTATTTTACATTGTGTTATCTTCTATGCAAAACAAAAGAATTTTACGCACAGAATGCGTAGTTTTCATTGAATATTCATCACGTTTTTAGAATCAAATGCTAAAAACCTTACACCTAACTGCTGACCCATCATTCTTGCAGCTACATTAATAAAGAGAAAACGTCGTGGAATAATGTGTAATGTTAGATATCCTAGCCAGGTAATTATGTAGATGCGGTCATTCATAAACTGCAACATTTAAATAAAAAGCCAGGGCCTCCCAGGACAGCGCGACTAACGGAGGATTAACTGTTCTTGAAAAAATTCTTCCTGCACGAGTATTAGATGTTGGTATACCAAGAAGAAATGCCGAGAAACTTATTCATCTCTTTAGTTTTAGTACGTTTACACTGCTGCAATTATCACGGTGCTGACTTCAATAGAAATTTTTAAATTAATGTCACGAGGCCGCTCGTAAGAAGACGCCGAGAAAGGGAAGCGAGGAGTTAAAGAGACAGATAGCTCCCAAGCCACGCCCAGAGGGAGAAAGAGACAGTTCCCTGGTGTTCTCGTTACATCACGAAGGTTCGGTAGCTTTCGTGTGGCGTTGTCAGGTTTCGAAAAACCTCTTGAACAGCTGTTCATGTAAAATAGTTCGCTGGGACCCGGGTGGGGAGAAGGGCTCAGGCGAGAGCTGCTAATGGTGAAGTGCGGCAGACGGACTTGAAGGTTTCGTACGTGTGTACGTCATTCTGCTGATATCAGAGTTGTACAAGTGTCTTTCTACGGAAATAAAGAGAATTTTGAATATCTGCAACCAGGACTTTTAATTTTACGAACACACACAGTCACATTATATATTTTTAAAAATTCAACATATAGGCCATTCTAGTTTGGGTCTAGCTGAATATAGATAAGCTTGTGCTGTATATTTTGACATTAACGCAATTTTTAAGACAATGATTTGTGGCATTGTCAGAAATAGCCAAACTGAAAAATTGAATGCTACAGTCGGGATTGCAACAGTATGTTTGCAAAATTGGGATGACTGTAGACGACGTTCTCGAAGTCCCTCGTAGCATTCATTTCAACGGTTTAGTTTGCAAATCGGAATGATGGAAGATACTGATGATTGTTTTCTCCTATTTGCTGTAGATCTAGTAGAAACATTGTACTTTTCACGGCAGCTCTGGAGCAATGAGTCTTACCTCTGGGCGGTCTCGGAGCATAAGGAGTTGATACTGCAATTGTTAGAGAATAAACAAGTATTCTGTTTTAAATATTGTGGGTTTTATTCCAGCGAAACAATTTTAAATTATATAAATGCTTTCCTTTAACAAACAATGGTTGCTACATCGATGAACTGTATCTTTCTTGCACACGACAGTAGTGCAACACCACTGCAAACTCAGAGCGACACAAACATCACGTCTTACTCTTAAAGACAGTCGCTTGCAGAAGGATGCTAAACTCATAATTTGCATTCTCTGTTCTTTATGTCACCAAAACAAACCAATTATGTCTCATTTACTGGTCGATGTCATCACATTAAGTAATCGCATTCTTGCAATTACCAATAACGATAATATTATGTAACATTTAGCTCGCACTTTCTTATCCCATGACCAACCTAATTTTACATTTCTATTTTTGTACAAATTACTCTTTCATAAGAATTTAAAATATATATTATTTCATTTAAAAGCATTAAATAAACGCCAAAGGATTTAAACTGCGGATCTCCCGGTTTCCGTCCACTCGCTCTTTACCATTGAGCTACCATGGCCAACGTGCCGTCACGACCTTAAGTTTTCCAATTGACTCATATGTTTTCCCGGTAAACCACTAGTGGACGGGAACCGGAAAATCCGTGGTTCAAATCGCGGCCACGGTATTTAATTTTTCAGTTTGACTCTGTATCCTAAATCTTACTCTATACACGGCTAGTGTGAAAGAATGATCAAATTCTATCAATTAACGGCGTGTATGTCGAATTCCAGAGCTCCTAGTGGTTACCGGGAAAACATACGAGTCAATTGCAGAAGTTAATGTCATGATGGCAGGTTGGCTATGGTACTTCAATTGTTGAGAGCGACCTGATTGAAATCGGGAGATCCGTGGTTGAAATCTAGGCCATGGTATTGAATTTTTTAGTTTGACTCTTATCTATCTAAGACCTTAGCTTATGCACGTCCAGTGTGGAGGAACGATTAATTTTCATCAAGTAACTTAATTGTTAGAAATATTTAAGCGTTTTGCAGTGTAACTATCAAGGGTATGTAGAATCAAAGACTTTTTTCGAATTCTCTTCTGATTAACAGGATCCAACTTGTTAAAAAATTTTCCTGTATTGCTTCCGAAAATGAGTAATCGTTCTTTTGCGTAGTTTTCTTATTTTTTTGTATAAATATATATCTATGTATATAGATAAATATTTTTCTTTTCCTTATTTAACCGTTTTTTTATTGTTTCCGTTTAATTACCTATTTATTTTCTGTAGTTTCACACACATACACTATACTCATAAACACCCATGCACAGGGCGGGACTCGCACCCGCGACCCTGTATGCGGTGGAACGCTAGAGACATACGTTCTAACGACCATGGCTACGAGGGCTGGCACTTGGGCGAAACTTCATTAACATTACGGAACTCCATCGTAGTTAAATCTGGAATCTCTAGGTACTGCGCTCTTGTTCCACAAAATCTTATGGATTATTTATGAGGCAAACATGAGGTTTTATGTATTACTACAGGAAATATGTGAGGAGCATCGTTTCAAAACGCGATAACTCCACTCTCGATCGAAAAGTAGTTTGAAGCGAAATGAAATGTGTAGTGTTTAACATCCGCTTTTGCTACATACGGCACCGCAGGCGGTGACTGATGATACATGAGATGATGGAACATCGATGGAATGAGATGGTGGGGGAAACTGGAGGTCCCGGAGAAAACCCGCCCCAGCGCCGTGTTGTCCACCACAAATCTCACTTTGCGGTGTCCTGGGATCGAACCCGGGCCGCCTGGTTGAGAGCCAAGCGTTCTAATCACTGAGCCACGGCGCGGTCTTTGAAGCGAATCTGAACTCTTTAGCATGCCCTGCATCGTGTTGAAGTCTCTGTTTGCTTCAAATCACGTTTTAAACCTGTCAGAATCGAGAGCAAAATTGCAGGATTGGTGCAAGTTGCGATATGTCCAGTGGCTAGACTGGATCAAACCGCGAAGTGTCCACTTTCTTATGCATACTTTTGGGCTCGTGCAGAGGAATTCCCGTCTCTTCACCGTTCCAGTACAGAAATACGTGTTTAATTATAGATGATTGAAAATATTGCGTTGTCAATATTGGTGTTGGTATTATTGTGAGCATTGTAAGCGGTTCGTGCGGTTGGTTCTGTGAAAATGGAAGAAAGCGTGGTTGTAGGTGGGCGTTCTACTTGTTCCAGAAAGAGGCAAAAGGTACGACAAAAAGGAAAATAGAACAAGAAGAAAGGTGAGTTCCATTTAAATGTCATAATAAAAATAACTATTGGTATTATCTTAACGATAACACCGTTACTGGAGCACATTCAGAGCTATTTTGTGGATATTATCGTATTGTTATCGCATCTTTCGTTAATGCGTTTCAGGTATTCTGATAAAGATCCTAACGTCCTGGAGTTCGAGTTTCAATGTACCCACAGAGCAAATAGATCTTATAAATGCTGCACCATACCTGCGTATCACCTTACCAGAACAAGTAAGTAGGTGTATAACTACAGCAACAAATGGCATAAGATGCTGACATCAATGATGTCTGTATCATCTCCCTAAAGACGCCGGCCGAAAAGATCAGATAAGATTAACTCAGTGGTTATTAAGTATCAAGTCAGAGTAAACAACGGAACTATTCCGCTGTGTTCTAGGTTCTTTCGAGTTCTGTTTTGTATTAGCACAACAAAAGTAAACAGGATAGCAGCTGCTCTAATAGCAGGTAAACCAATAATGGAGAGAAGCGGCGGTGTTCGAAAAGCCAAGCAGTATACTCAAAAGAAGGAATCTATAATTAGCTTCTTATCAAAGCTACAAGCTAGAGAAAGTCATTATTCAAGAAAAAGAGCAAGCGACTATATCTTTCATCAGAGTTAAAATAAACAAGTTATTTAAAATGTACAATGATGGTGTGACTGAAATTCTAAAAGTATAGAAAAGGTGCTTCCATAGAATTTTTTTCTAATAAATTTAACTTGGGTTTTGGTGAACCGGCTGTAGATATTTGCAGTTACTGCAGCAGGAAAAAACATGAACTGCAAGTTACGGAAAATTTGCACAGAAAGAATGAGTTACAAGCAGAAATCACTGCGCATAAACTGAAAGCGAAGGCATTCTACAACATGATGAGGGAAGAAAAATCGTCTACCATGTCTTTATGCTTCAATTTGATGCAGGTGCAGCCTTTACTAGGCTTGCAATACGCGAAGCTTATTGTGCTCGCCAATTATCATTCTATGCCTTATGCATCGCTGATATAAAGAATAAATCACCCTTATTGCTGGACAGAAAACCAATCAGATCGTGAAGCTATTAAAGTAGCTTCTGCGTTAACAAATTTTCTAAGCAAACGGCAATTTGAAGACGGAGTATCCAAATTAAGGTTCTTCTCTGATGGCTGTGCCGGCCAAAAATAAATGCCCACGTGGTCCACGCAATGTATTGGTGACTCGTGCAAAAGTTTCCAGGCAATCTGAAGGAAATATGTAGGATATTTCCCGTGAGAGTTCATTCCTTCTTACCCGCGGACCGCAAGTTTGGAGTTCTAGAAAAGGATCTTAAAAATCAGTCTGAGATATTAACTCCAGAGAAGTATGTTGAAACATATTCTAAGGTTGGTAATGTTTGACAATTGTGCAAAGAGTGGCATGTGCATGACTTCAAGATGCTTTGCATTTACTTATAAAAGCCAGATGGTATAAGGGAAATGAAAAGGGCCATATTGAAAAAGAAACTGAAGGGGAATAAATGTTATGTTTCTCTGAAAATGGAAATGTTATATAGACTAACTGATGAATCGAGGAAATTCCTGTTCTTTCTTATACGAGGAATAGCTATGGAACAAATAGCAGATGCTCCCGTTCTGCCTATGGAACGTCCCATCAAATTAGAAAAAAGGGAATGATTTGAAGAGGCTTTTAAAACAATGTTTTGGTGAAAATTGGTATGGCAACAATGAGGTGCAATTTTATGCAAGGCTAATTCAGCACGAAAACGATGCACAATATATGAAGGAAAGCGATAGAGAAGAGTGTGATTGTTTGGAAGAAGAACATGGTTTAATTTTTTGAGAGTTGTGCCATTGTTTATCATTACAGTAGTTTGCGTTCACTTCGATAACTATCAGTCACAATTATTAGAAGTTTTAAATGCACTCAGTGCATAATTCAGATGTTCTCAAACATAGCAGTGTTACAGGACCTTATTATTGACAGTAGATGGCCACTAGTAAAGACTTTTCACATGTTCATGTCTAATTTTCATAATGATAACATTATTGGTTTCAAATTTGTATTTTTCGAACAATATTTACATGGTTCTAAACAAAAATTTCAGATCACCAAACTAGGTAACTATTAATTGTGTAATTATTAATTACATTGGCACGTAACAGCTAAAATACCTTAAAATTTGCAATAAAACGAGTTGCTGAAGTTAGCATTGTTTATATGGAAGAGTGGTTCAAAATCCTATGTGTTAATTTATTCGGTGCAAAACACGATAAGTCTGAATTTTTTCATACTTTAACCCGCGATTATAGCTTTAGATTAAGCCTCTGACTTTTGACACACAGCATCATGGTTCTCATTTTCTTTAAAGCATGAATTTCAAAGGTGTTGTTTAGTTTAGTGGTTATAACATTTTCGGCGCTCCTGAAAAATTGCTATTTGTGGAGTTATCGCATTTGAAATGATGCTCCTCATAGACATGTTCATGAAATTCGAGTATCTGAAGTCACAGAGAAAACAAAATAACCATTAGGCTACACATCTCTGGACCAGTAAGTTCATCTAGAAAATCTCTTACAATATTGTCGCTATTACACTTTTGCAATAGAATTTACTTTCTTCTTACCATAGTTTCTTTTATTACTTTTATGTCACATCAGACTCTCACTGAAAACAGCTGCATAACCTTAGGATGTCTCTGCAGCTGCCGGTCAGCCACACAGAAATGCTAGCGGACGATAACGCAGGGGTGGAGAAGGTATTTAGATTCTTCTCCAAATTAGACTTTAGGATTTAGTGAAGGAAATTTTTAGCAAGTTTTATTTATTTATTTTTAATATATATGTGTGTAGTTTTAATAGGTTTATTTATAATTATATATATATATTTTAGAAATTTTTATATCTGGCTTTTGCCATGACTTGTTTTTTAAAGGGCGCTGATGACCGCCGTAGTTGAGCGCCCCTATTCACATCATCATCATCATCATCATCATCATCATCATCATCATCATCATCATCATCATCATCATCATCATCATCATCATCATCAGCGTCATTATCACCTCCTCCACCACCATCATCATCATCATCATCATCATCATCATCATCAGCGTCATTATCACCATCACCTCCACCACCACCATCATCATCATCATCATCATCATCAGCGTCATTATCACCATCACCTCCACCACCACCACCATCATCATCATCATCATCATCATCATCATCATCATCATCATCACCATCATCATCATCATCACCATCATCATCATCATCATCATTACCACCACCATCATCATCATCATCATCATCATCATCACCATCATCATCATCACCATCATCACCACCATCATCATCATCATCATCATCATCATCAGCGTCATTATCACCATCACCTCCACCACCACCATCATCATCATCATCATCAGCGTCATTATCACCATCACCTCCACCACCACCATCATCATCATCATCATCACCATCATCATCATCATCATCATCATCATCATCATCATCATCATCATCATCATCATCATCATCATCATCATCATCATCATCATCATCATCATCATCATCATCATCATCATCATCACCATCATCATCATCATCATCACCATCATCACCACCATCATCATCATCATCATCATCATCATCATCATCATCATCATCATCACCATCATCATCATCAGCGTCATTATCACCATCACCTCCACCACCACCATCATCATCATCACCACCACCATCATCATCATCATCATCATCATCATCATCATCATCATCATCATCATCATCATCATCATCATCATCATCATCATCATCATCATCATCATCATCATCAGCGTCATTATCACCATCACCTCCACCACCACCACCATCATCATCATCATCATCATCATCATCATCATCATCATCATCATCATCATCATCATCATCATCATCACAGGATTGTAAATGGATAATCTACTTGTAATAGGTATGTGAATTTATTATTGGGCTGTTAGTGAGTGGTTCTGTTTATGTCGAAAAGGTAACTGTGGCGGAGCTAGTGTTGCCTCATAGATAAAAAAGGGACAGTGCTACGGAAGAAGACGTATTTACCGTTTGTATTTGTTAAAAGTGAAAATGTTTCTTAGGTGGTATGGGTGGTATTGAGCTTAAAGTTCAAAAGAAGTTAATGTTTCATTCATTCATCCTTATTCATCCTTGATATCTTGTACAAGATAAAGAACACGTCAAGCACAATATAAAGAATAACATTAATATAGTAACAGGTAAAAAATATACAAAGAATATGTGATTACAAGAAATAGATAATATAATAATATATAAGGACATAATATATCATACAGCAGAAGAGAAAACGAGCTAAAAGCTCTTGTACAGAATAAAAACATTCTTAAATTAAGAATTTTGAAAAGTAATAAGATAGGATAAAATCTTTATTAGCTACAAGAATTACAACAGTATATACATAAACATACAGAAGCATTTCAAGACCAGAAGACCACCATTATGTAAACTCAAGACTTAAAAATTCCTGTATTGAATATGGCATATGGACTAAGAGTAGCTCATTTAATTTAGTTTTAAAATCTTTCTTATCAAGTGATTTTAAAGTAAATGGTAATTTGTTATAGAAACTAATTCCTCTATGGGCGATGCTGTTAAGACTTATTGATCCTATGTGAGTTTAAATGTAAGCCATTAGCTGCTCTTGTGTTTTACATATTAAAATCTGAGTTATTTTTAAAGGAACTTATATTTTGAACAAAGCATGCTGTCTCTAAAGTATACCGACATACCGGGCAATATCTTAAATTCTGAAAAGATGGCTTTGCATGGAGTTCGCAGGGGTATCTTTTTCATTATTCTTATTGTTTTCCTTTGAATCTTAAATACCTGAGATACTTTTGGAGATGAACCCCATAGTGGTATGGCATAAGACATATGGGTTTGTACAGTAAGCGCAAAATAAGAAGGGCGCTGGATTTGCGGGATGGTGCCAGCAGAGAGGAAAATGCTAGAGCTAACGCTCTTTTATTTCTGCAGTGTGGTCAACCTAGAAAACCACAATGCAGCAAAATAGCGTGTAAGATAAGCGAACATATGCGCCGCGATGGTGAGGTCAGTGGGCAAACATTAAATTGAGCTCTATCCGATAAGCTATATGTTTATATATGTAGTATTTATGAAACACTTAAGAACAGTAAACAAATATTATGACAGCTATAAATACTCACTTATTCGCTTTGTGATTCTTCGATTTCTGAGTCCACTGCATCAGTTTTATCGCTAGTATCCTCTGATGTGTTGATGGTAATTTCATCAATCGCATTTTCTATTACTCCATTATTTCTTCAATATTTCATTTCCAGTTCTTGGAGTTTTTTGCAGTTTCCTTCCCAATCCGTCGCAGTTACAGATGAGAATGCTTCTACAGCAAGTTTCTGCAGATTTGTGGCTGACATATCACCAGTAACGTTGTGTCCTCTGAAAACGTTCTTTGTTTTTGTCTACACCAACTCAATTGTACTCAGATCACAGTTATACGGAGGTAAACGAATAATAGTGTGTCCCGTTTCGAGAACCATAACATCCACAAAATAGGTAAGTCTTGCTCCTAGGTTTTTAGGCCTCTATTAAATACCGATGTAGCTTTGATAATGGGGGGAAATAGAAAGTTATGTAGAAATATGCAAAGGGCCCAGAGCAAGAGAAAAAGAAAGATATAAGGAAAAGGAGGAAGCCTAAAAGGAATGGATTGCAGGGAAGAGAAGAAAGAAAGAAAACATCACTATTAGTTATTACCGTACAAAGATCACAGGCTTACCTGCTTTTTCCTGGTGTTTTTGGAGATTGTTTGGGATGAGATACACAAAACGATTTAAAACGCCTGACAGTGCTGACACTTTTTCCTGTGTAAGCAGCAGCTCGTTCTATGGATTTGCTGAGTGGGAATATTAGCTGGTTGTTATCCTTTTCTGTATCGCAACTTTCTGCAACTTTCGCTATTATTTTGCGGACATTACTATGCACGACTGTACGTGCATGTTTCAGAGTCGGGGTTCGTTCCTCGGAAGGTACATATGATGAGTTTGGTATGCCCTCAGCCATAATTACAAACTGGTTAAGCTGTAGTAATTAACCTCAAACTTGCACAAAACGATCGCACACTGAAAACAAAGAGCAAGCGTAAATGCTTAGCATATTAGTCACTAGATGTCAGAGTGTACTAGTGTAGTGTACCAGTATAGCGCATTTCATGTTTCTAAGTTGTCATCTGTGTTTACGGAGTTAGCCGAAACCTACCGAGTGAGGACTTGGGAGACAAACGCTCAAGATAAATTGCGCATACTGTGCACAGCCAAAATATACAAATCGCAAAACATCAAGCATAACAATATTACTAAGCAGGGGCGGCCGGTGAGGTATTGTATTGATGGTGCCATAAATAAATAAGCGTTGTTAAAATATAAACATGTACACCAATTACGAACGATTTAGGTAATCTTATTAATAATCCAAACTATTTTATAATTTACTGTACCATACAGAGCGTACAGGGAAACGGAAATAGATATTTATTACATTCGTACTCTTGTTACGCACAGGTGTAACGAGTACAGTAACAGTTTGATAATACAGTTCATGGAGAATGTGATACGAAGCGTTCGTGTACGATTTCGTGATAGAGAGACAGTTATTGTTATTGCTTTAGCCATAAATTTCCTCGCACTGAAATCAAACGAAACAAACTCGAGAAATCTTTGTCTCACACTCACAAACACATACGAGCGAGCACACACGCACGCACGCACACACAAGACGCAATTTTTCACTGCAAAATGAGTAATCTGAATTTTTAAAAATGGTTTAATGAAATTACTAACTTTTAAAAATTACAAGCATTGTACTCACCGAAAGCAGCAACTCCATGACTTTATGAGGACAGCTTCAAATGAATTAGTAGGAATGGTATTGAAAATTCATTCGTCGCTCCTTCTTGTTGGCAAATAAATCTATCACATTTGAATTGAAATTGTCAATTTTGCACATGAACAGCTTTTCACAGGACAGCATTCCTACGGCACTCAATCGCTCTTCTTTCATTGTGTTTCGTAGAAAAGTTTTAATCCTCTTGAGCATTGAAAAGCACCACTCAGCTTCTGATGTCGAGATAGGCATAGTGATTAACAGTTTCAAAACTTAAACAGTCTCTTCAAAAGTAGCACAGAGTTCATCCTCTAGAATCAGCGAAAGAAACGGAACCGCACCGGAAACTGCTCTCAACTCAGGCCTAGCATAGAACACTTGAAGCTCTCCCTTCAACTTTCTTTTCTCCAGAAATGTATATGTGTCCATAATTTCAAGATATTTGTCTGGGAAATGTGTTACATAATTGTCAAACTGGCTTACATCAAATAAGTTGGTTGCAAACGTGATTTTATTTCACAAAATATGGCATCACACACCTCCAAAGCATTTTGCTTTTTGTTATTATCATCAACCCTTGCTCTCTTGTAAGGCATTGTTTCGTCATTTTCAAAACTAACCTGACTGATTGAGTCAATGTTATCTCTGATGTTTTGCATTAATGTTTCGAAGTTATGAATGTCTTGTTTTACCTTGGTTGGTTCAGTTGTCTTCTTTTGAAATTGATTAAAAAGTATGTCCACATGAGGCATTATCTTATAGAAAAACGATAGCCAGAAAATGAAGTCTCTATCTTGCAGTCTTTGTTTGTATGAACCAGCTTTTTCAATAGTAGAGGGTAATTTTATGTTCTCACTCGTTTCAATTGTTTCCATGACAGTAATAAGCTCCTTCCTGTTTTCATAAATATCCTTTACTACTCGCGAATGGTAATTCCATCTTGTGAGAGACACACGGGGTAAGCTTTTCTGAATTATGCTATGCAACACTTTCTATCTTTGTGGCGAATTTGAAAAGAAAGAAGAAATGCCTGACAGATGCGCAAAGAAGATGCGGGCTTTGCGATTAATTGAGGCTGCAGTAGACATTATAAGGTTTAACTGGTGCGCATAGCAATGAATGTAGTGCGCATTTGGGTATTTGTCTTTTATTAATCTCTGTACTCCGTTTGACTCGCCACTCATAACGTTTGCACCATCGTAACTCTGAGCTATTAGTTTCGCTCGGTCATCTCCAATTAAGGGTTCGATTTCTTTCAGAATACACTCCGAGATAGACTGAGCATTCTGACCTTCTGGATTAACAAAATTCCAAAATCTTTCAATGGGGGTTCCATAAACAATGTATCGCAAAACAATAACCAACTGGAATTCGCAAGACGCATCAGTGGTTTCATCAGCGATTATTGCAACATAATCCGCACGCTTTATTTGTTTGCGAACTTCCTCGTGATACACTTCCAATATGCACTACAGGAGTTCGTTTTGAACAGTCCTAAAAATGCCTTTGAATACTGATGACTGACTGAGATGCACTTGAAGTTCTTTATCCAACTCCGCACTAAACTGAATGAGCTCACGAAAAACCCCTTATTTTGAGAGGCGTCAGATTCGTCGTACCCCTAAGAGCCAGCTCCAAAGTACCACAGAACCGAATACAGTTTATAATTACGTTCAATATATACCTGTTCTTGTCTACTTGTTTGTTATGGCTGTTAACTGCCTATACTGCGAATCTAATTTGTCCTGTATATTGGTTTTGCCTAGAAATGAATGACTCAGAACATTGTCCATGTGTCGCTTAGATGTTTCATGCACTTTCATTTTAAACCATAAATGCCCAATATCAGTTATTCCAGTCTTACACAAATGAACATCTCCCCCAAATAACACACAAGGAAAACAAAAAACTGCATTGTTTTCATTACAGCCGCAAATCCATTTGTTCTTTTGATAAATATCCGGATTAAACTTACGGCATCGATTTTTTGTTTGCTGCTGCAGACTCAGTGGCCTATCAATTGTTTTTATCTGAATTTTTTCACTTAGAGTCATGTTACTAAATGAAGTTTTCAGTAATTCACTCACCTTGTTCATATTCGTAACTTTACTGTGAATTTTAACTTAAAGAAAAAACACTGAACACTGTTTTAAAAATCCTTAATCACGATGAGCACATACAGGAGCACATACAGAACTACTCTACCATTGCTTTGAAAACATGTGTCCAACACATGCTGGACGCGCGGGTTTAATGTTCTACCAACAAAACTGCTGCTGTGAAATATGCACATGTTGAAATACTGTCTCTAAATTTTAAAATCTAATACTATATTCACATTGGAACCCAATTAATGTTATTTATAAGGATATCTATGTGTTGTGTTTCTACAAGTGATTTCATTAAGCATTAATTTGCGTTTTGAAGTTCCTCAGAATTAACTGCAGTAAGATGGTGACACTGCATTAAAGGAAGGTATAGCACTCTAACGGGCAAAGCGTAAGTTATGCGCCAGAGATATCCCGGCACTACCTTCTCTGACTTTCTTCCATAAAAAGCCGTGTATAAGCAGACATCTTAGCCCCTAGCCCTAACACAGGCGTTTATGAGCGTAGACCACAGGCGTAGACGGTGCCATTCTGGAATCGGCACCAAGCTACGGAAAACAACCAAGAGAGGGCGCTGGCGTTCAACGCGCCTATTCAAAAGAGGGAGCAACTACTCATAAACAATTCCTTTTGCGCAATTCTTATACACTTCTCTTTCTTTCGCTTTCATACAGATGGTGCCATGGCACAGCGGCACTACCTCAGATGCCGCCCCTGTTACTAAGTATTCTAAATGCGTAGCATAGTCGAGTGAGCTTATGCATTCCTTTTTCAATATAGGTCTTCCAAGAGAGACCTCAGTCAATCCAAACACCAAGAAACTTTGTTTCACTTACTTTTTGGATTACAGCGTTATCCATAAAAATGTTCAGTGGATTTTGTGTTACCTGCTGGTTAAAGTGTATATAGACCGTTTTACTAATATTTAGTTTAAGTTTGTTCTTTACTAGCCAGTCTTGCAATGCCTTATTGGATTCATTTACTACAGACTGAAGTTCAGATACACAACTGCTTTTAAAAATCATATTTGTATAATCTGCAAATAACACTGTTTTTGCTTCTGGTAAACTAGAGGCTAAATGCTTTATATACAACAAAAACAATATTGGACCTAAAATTGAGCCCTGAGGAACACCACGTTGAAGTTTTACAACATCGGAATGACATTTATCAATTTCAACATATTGTTTTCTATTTTCCAAATCAGATGCAAACCATTTTCCTGCTACACCTCTAATCCCATATGAATTTAACTTTTTGAGTAAAATAGTATGATTAACTGTATCAAAAGCTTTTTTAAGATCTATAAATAACCCAAGAAATTGATGCTTATTATCCATGACCTGCAGAACATAATCAAAAAAGAGAATACTGCATCATTAATGGTATTTCCTTTCTGAAATCCATACTGCGATAGTGCAAGGATTTCATGTGATTTCAAAAATGTTGTCAACCTACTTAACATAACCTTCTCAAGCACTTTTGAAAATCCAGATAGCAAAGATATTGGTATATAATTCTCAATGCTGTTTCTGTTTCCCTTTTTAAAAATTGGCTGCACTCTGGCAATTTTCTGGAAATATTCCCGATGCTAAGGAGGAGTTACATATGTCTACGAGGATATCCACAACCAAGTTATAGCAAAGTTTCAATAGAAAATCTGGGATACCGTCTATTCCATAAGACTTCTTACTTTTTAGACTTTTATTATGCAAATTAATTCCTCTTTTGATACTGGGTTTAAGAAGATTGTATTAGCTACTTTGCTAGGAGCTACGATGCTAAGGAGGACTTACATATATCTACGAAGACATCCACAACCAAGTTATAGCAAAGTTTCAATAGAAAATCTGGGATACCGTCTATTCCATAAGACTTCTTACTTTTTAGACTTTTATTATGCAAATTAATTCCTCTTTTGATACTGGGTTTAAGAAGATTGTATTAGCTACTTTGCTAGTAAGAATGTTTTGATCATCAGGTGAGTGAGATACATGTATATTTCTAACAAAATCAATAGAGTAGGTGTTCAACATTTTTTACAACTGTTCAGGATTTGTAATATTTTTGTTTTCATAGCAGATATTCATTTCAGTCTCTATATCACTATTTAATTTACCAGTTTCCTTTTTAACCACCTCCCAGAGTGCTCTTCCATTATTATTCGACTCCTTGATGCACTTGGAGTTATACATCCTTTTGGCTTCATTTATAACCTTCCTTAAAACACAAGTATATTGTTTATAATGTGTCTTAAATTGTTCACTGTTTGTGCTCTTATTTATTTCTTGCAACAACTTTTTTCTTCTGCAAGAGAATTCCTCTAGTTATCCATTTGCATGAATCTATTTTTTTGAGTATTATGGAAGGTGTTAATTTTCTTAATAGGAAATGCAATGTCAAAATAATGGTTTATCCTCTTCAAAACCTCATCTATTTTATCTGATGTATTAGTTGCAGTGAACACTGTGTCCCAATTTTCTTTTAGGAGTAAAAAATTGAAGTAACCTATATTTTCATTTGTAAAACTTCTTGTATATTTAATTTTATCAAACCTAGGTAAATGTGTTTTATTATTAATTTTTAGATGTAGAAAAATAGCATTATGATCAGATATGCCAAGATTTAAATTTCCTTTACAAAAGGAGAAAAGGTCTCTATCAATAATAATTTGGCCCAAGCAATTTTTTGCTGTATGTGATATACGTGTGGGTGAATCAGTTATTCTTGTTAAATGAAATGAATGAATTAGGGTATTGAATTCTGAAACTGCCTTATCATGTACTAGGAAGTTTATATTAAAATCACCACAAAGTACTAAAAGGTATATTTTTCTGTCTTATCATATTGATTAAGACTTCTAGTTTGTGAAGGAATACTTGTAAGTCACCGTCTGGTGATCTGTAAATACATACTAAAATTATTTCCATACCTGAGAGAGAAATTTTTGCAACTACATGCTAAAATAGCTTTTCTTCATTTAAAAAAGAGGTACTCTAAAGTTCATCGACAGTTATATCAGATTTCACATATATAGATACTCCTCCATTTTTAAATGTGGTACAACAATAAGCTGTGATGTGTAGTATTTAACGCCCGCTTTTACTACATACGGCACGGCAGGCGGTGACACTGATAATACATGAGATGAAGATGGAGTACCGGTGGAATGAGATGGCGGGGGAAACCGGAGGTCCCGGAGAAAACCCGCCCCAACGCCGTGTTGTCCACCACAATCTCACTTTGCGGTCGCCTGGGATCGAACCCGGGCCGCCTTGGTGAGAGCCAAGCGGTCTAACCACTGAGCCACGGCGTGGCCCAATAAGCTGTACATAATTTAAATTGTGCTATGAGATACAAATCACATTCTTGCTGGCAAAGTCAGTGTTCTGAGAAGCACAAAATGCTAACATCCCTTAATTCATCATGCAAAGCTAATTCTAAGTCATGAATTTTATTTCTTAAACAGTGTACATTTAAATGTAATAATGATACTTGGGAACAACTAGCACTGATACAAGGGGCCTTAAAAGCATCGACCATGTTTTTACTATTGAAATCATTTACTTTATGAGGAAGATTGTCTATAATAAATCAATGGTTAGCTTTTGCGGTGGTCTTCTGTCCCTTTTTGATGCACGCAGCTCTTCTCTAGTTGTCATTACTGCTGTTACACATTCCTGCACATCCTCTCTGTTGTGGAGTCGGATATCCTCCTGCTGGGCTTTGTTGACTGCTCTGACTGGTTCCCTCGATTCTTCCTCCTTCCATGGCAGGATAATTTTGACTGCTTATACTTGGGCCTTTTAATTTCTTCTGCAATTTTCTCAGCCACCTTGTTGTTACCCCTAGTGTTCAGATGTAGGCCATGCTTAATAAAGCAGTCTCTCTCTGGATTCACATCTATCATTGTTGCCCTGGGAGATAGCTTTATAACTTTCTTAAGCTTCCTATTAAATACTTTAATTTCCTCATTCACACACAAAGAATTCGTCAGATCATGGCTGTGTAGTGCATTGATTACAACATTTGTTTGTTGGTCATGTTTGATGAAATGTGCTTAGTTGGTAACGGCATCACTTGTTTTATTTTTACTTATGTCATTTGTCCCTGAGCAGACTACAATGGTGCCCCTCAATGTGAGACTTTTAACTTCTTGTTTAGCCGTATCAAGCACGTTCTCGGTACATACATTAGGTTTCACAAATCCAGACACAAAATATGCTTATTTGTCTAGTACTGACCTTAAATTTACTGCACAGTTTCTAGCATGGCTATCACCTATTATCACAATTTTCTTGTTACTACTTTCTTTTCTTAGTTTCTGGCAATTTTCCGTGTTAATGGTGGTTTTTGTTGATTAATGCCGGTTTTTGTATTTTCCCGACTTTGTAGGTTACGTAACATGGCAAAACGAATTATTACTGTTGGTATAAATCCAAAACTGTTCTCACTATTATTCCCTTTTCCAGAATCATTTCCACGATGTCCATTTTCCACTCTTATCCATTCACCACCATTTTCAATTAATATATTTCTTCCTTCTTTTGCAGACAAATCGCGAAATTCTGGCCTATGCGGTTTCAACACTTCTAGCAGCAGCAGCATAGCGACCATTTTCAGTTTCATTTCCATTTCTTCCCTTTAGATTTTCACGTAGAACTGAGATTTCTTTCTTTAGATCAGCTATTAATCTGTTTGCATTTTGAAGATCCTTATTCAGAAGGTTAATAATCAAACACTGAGATGCAATCGTGTTTATATATATTTAATATTGTAATTATCAATGAAATTAGCATCGAAAATATAATTTTGTTTTCTTAGGGAAATTTGGTACAAAAACTCAGTTTCGTTAAATTTTAAACACATTTTGAGGAAATTTCATCCAATCATGTTGGTTAAGCTGGACTGGTGTAATTGGTCAACCAATCTGTGATCACAGCAGTACAAGCAAAACAGATCAATACATGGAGAGCAAAGAATGTCGACAACGCAGAATTGCGACAGAGCTGAATGTGAATTGTTTCCATTCCGAGATTGTGCCATGCAGTATATGCTATTAGCACACATCACATGTATAATTATGGAACTAATTTTAGGGAGCCTCATATAGATTTAAACTCACCCCTCTTTCCGAAAATTCCTTCAAGAGTGAATAGACTACACCCTAATCAACGTTACAGGTCCAGAGGTCCAGAGGTAGTCCTAGTCGGGCGGGGCTATGCCCGTCCGGATGTCTTATGCCGCAGTACCTAGCCACTTTGCGGCTTAACCTGCTAAATGAGCTAGTAGTTCCATGTTCTGCTGGGGTGTTTGAAATTATTGAATGTTTGGAATGGGTTGCCCCTTTTGTCGTGGGCAGCTGCACTTAATCGTTCTCCCTTTTTGGGAGACACGATTTAGTTTTTTGCTCCGTTTTGGCTACGGGTTGTGTTGCGCTTGGTCCTTCGGCGTAAAAATTGGTCCCAGAGACATCTGGGGTTTTCCTTGGCTTACCCAAGGGGTCCCAAGACGTCTCTCGGCAGTCTGAAGGACGGCAAGCGTCTTTGATCTCTCGGGTCATACCTTCCCAGGAAGTTCACTAAAGGGTAGGGGTGAATTTGGATTTTGTCGTACATTGATCGTGCCCTCTCGCGAATGACATCGACAATGTACGGAATCTGGGAGTGCTCATGTAGGATATGAGCCGGGAATCTCCAGCCTGCATCGTAGATGATGCGGAGTGCCTTGTTCTGCAGCGTCTGGAGCCTGACGAAAGTGGTATTAGCCACTGTTCCCCAGATCTCACAGCCGTACAGAATCATAGGCGGAATGATCGCCCGATACAGTTGGAGTTTGAGTCGGATCGGCATGGTTGATCTGAAAATAGGGTATAGGCTCCGGTGTGCGACGTGCCCCAGCTGGACCTTTCCCCTGACGTGCGGAACGTAAGTTAACTTACGGTCCAGCGTCACCCCGAGATACTTCGCCGTTTGCACCCATGGGATTCGACGGCGCCTTAAAACGAAGTTCTGCTGCAACCAGTTGGCTATTGTTTTCGCCAGGAGAATAGCAGAGCTCTTCTCCGGGTTAATTGCCGTTCACCATTTTGCGCTCCATTCGCCAATGGCCCGGAGCTGGGTTTGGATTTGCCGGAAGCTGTACCGTGTATTCCTATTGACTGCGAAGATCATGAGATCGTCCGCATACGGACAGGTTTGGGAGTTGTGGTGCGTTGAGATGTCGGCCATGTAAGCTGCGAAGAGCGCCGGTGACAGCACGCTGCCCTCCGCTACTCCAGTGCCAATGGGCCGCTCTGTGGACAGCGCCCCCTCCACCCTTACCCGGAAGCTTCGGTTTCCGAGGAAACCGGCCACCAAGGAAATGTATGGAGGAGGGATCTGATGATCTAGGAGCTTGTAAATTAGCCCCTCGTGCCAGGTTGTGGCGAATGCCTTCTCCACGTCAAGCAGCACTGCTACCGTTTTAGACCTTTCCTGGAATCCCAGGGAGGCCTTCTCGGCCACCCGCAGTAGCTGCTCGGTCGTGGAGTGACCAGAACGGAAGCCAAACTGGTGTTCCGGGATTAGGCCCCTTTCCTCTAGATGAGGAAGAAGCCGGGAGAGGAGCAGTTTTTCGAATACCTTCGACAAAACTGGGAGAAGGCTGATAGAGCGGTAACTGGAAGGAAAAACCGGATTTTTCCCCGGCTTTAAAACGCACACCACGCGCGCCTCCTTTCAGATAGCTGGAAAGTGGCGCATGTATAGGCACGCATTATAAATCCGGGTTAAGTGAATCACGGCTCTTCGTGGAAGAGCCGCTGTCACACGGTCCTGCCCAGGTGCTTTGTTGTTTCTTAGAGAGTTAAGCGTGGTCGCTAACTCTCTAGGGGTAACGATGGGGATGTGGAACTCCTCGTGGTCAGGGGCCGGAGCTTCTAGGAAGTCCTCCACCACCTGTTCCACGAGGTCAGCATGGTCATCTTCCATTGGCTCTACCCTGGGTTGGAATTGAGCCTCCAGATAATCTGCTAGTGCATCTGCCTTTTCTTTCGACTCGTAGACGAGTCGACCTCTAGGGCTATGTAGGGGGTGCTGGTGTACGGTTTTGTGTTTCCGCAGGCTACGGACTATTTGCCACGGTTTTCTGTCGTGGAGATTGGTTTGCCTTAACATGTTTTCCCAGGCCTCTGCGGTGTGCTCTTAGGGGTCGTCTTGCCAGGGATTTGAACCTCTGGTGTACTTCTCCTATCCTGGGATGGCGAAATCTCTGCCACAGCTTTCTTACGGCGTTTTTAGCCCTTATAAGTTGTTTGATGGGTCCTGGGATATCTGTGGGCTTTGGCGTGTCTATTGGAATGCGGTGTGTGAGCACGGACCGCATTGAGGATGGATGTGGAGAACTCCCTGGCTGCCGCCTCGAGTGACTCCACAGAATCGATTCGAGGGCGGGCTTCCACGGAGTTTTGGATGTCAAGGATGGCGGCATCCCAATCGACTTCATCCACCCGGTCAGCCGTTGCCAGAGCTGCGACGGTAACGTCTGAATTGATCACAACTGGGTTGTGGTCAGAATCCAGAGCATTTACCACCGTGAGGTCCAGATGAAATGGAATGTTCTTGGTGATTGCGAAGTCTATGACGTCCGCCCTGCCACGAGCCGGAAAGTGCGTTGGATCCCGCGGGCCATGCGCATGAAGGGTTGGGTTTCCGCTGATGAGGCGGTAGATGCTCCTTCCCCTATCATTCTGGATGTGGCTGTTCCACCCTGGGTGTTTGGCATTGAAGTCGCCAGCTATGCACACTCGGTGGTCTAGGTTGAGAAGTGCCCTGTAATCCGCTTCACAGAAGGGATGGTTGGGCGGGTCATACACCGCCACAAGCACTAGGTCTGAACCGCCCAAGGAGAGCCTTATGGCGGTCGCCTCCAAGTGTTGAAGCGGAGGGATTGTAATGGGAGTATGGGTGATGTGGTTTTTGATGAATATAGCTGTACCGCCGCCCCGCCGGCCGACTCTATCGGCTCGGTGGACGGCGTAACTTGGCAGGTTAAATTGTACACCAGCATGCAGGTGCGTTTCGCATACCATAAGGAGGTCAATCCCGTGGTCACTTACAAACTCCAAGATGCCCGGTCTCTGTTCCCGGACTCCGTTTGCGTTCCAGAACGCGGCTCTCAATGTTCGCTGAGTTTTTCTCAACGCCATTTACGAGCTGGTGTCAGGGAAGAGGAGCCGTGCAGCCTCTTGCATAATGCTGTGGTTTTGCAGAGCAGGGATGCAGGGATCTGTCAGTTCCTCCCTGCAGCGCCTCAGAATGGGGAGGGAGCGATGAATTAGTTCGGCGAACCAGGCAGAAAGCTCATGGAACTCCGCCAGTTCCTCAGTTGAGACGCCAGTGTCCCAAATCGGTGCAGCTGTCGTAGGGAGGGGTGCCTCTACCTTATTGGCTGCTACAGCCACTGTGGTTGGAACTGGAAGAGGGGGAGAGCAGTAGCAGCAGGGCCGCTCTGTCTTCCCACAGATTCTGGGGCGGACCGCCCGGCCGTTGCTGCCGCAGTTGCCAGCGGTTTCTCCCGCCGGGCTGCGGTGGCCTTCTTCTGACGAGGAGGCCGCTGTGGTTTTGCTGCAGATGCAGCTGGTGTTTGTGTGGCTGTAGCTCCAGAGCTTTCTGACTGGGTCGCTGCCGGAGTCTGGCCTGCCTCGGCCTGCTGCAGCACCTGTTCGTGCTTGCGCAGTGCCGACTCCAGGCCGAACTTGTGCTGGCTGCCTGGCTGTGTTTCTGCCCTGTCTTGCCTGCACTATGCGCAGTCTAGCGGGACAGCCGCTGTAGATGCCTAGGTGGGCTTCTCGGCAATTGACACACCTTTTGTCCTCTCTGGGGTTCGGGCATTCATTCACATGGTGTTGGCCTGCACATCGTATGCAGGCTGTCTTCCTTTCGCACGCATGGCTTGAGTGGTGGAAGCCCAAGCATCTGTAGCATTGGGCTGGTCCCTCTCTGCCATGGTACGGTTCGATTCTGATCTTTGTGTTATTGAGGTGGGACACCTCGTCGATTTTGGGAAGACCATCTCCCTCCTTCTCCACTATTACGAGGAATAGTGGCATGGGGGTCCTTACGGGCTCCTTGCCTTCCTCGCGGACTGACCTGGTCAGCTGGACCACGGTACGCGGCGTAATGCCATGTTCTTCCGCCAGGCCTACCTTAATATCCGCCGGGTCGGTGTCAGAGCCAAGACCTCGGATGACTCTGCGCACCAGGTTAGGTCGCTGCAGCGAAACCGTGTGGAATTCAATCCCCCTTTTGCGCAGCACCCCCTGGTGGCTTCATGGTCCTCCGGGGTCGTTGTCTTTATGATCACCCGGATTGGAAAACGGGTGGCCTGGAAGCCAGCCTGGAGCTTGGCCCTGAGTTCCCTCATGACCTTTATATGGTTGGGGAATGGGTGCGACACAATTGGCGGGATTCTGGCGTCTTTTGTGTGCGGGGGCTCCTGGCGTCCACGTGCACTGCAGGGGTGCTGGGAGCAGCACCATCCGGCTTCGAACCGGAGGGTCTTTTGCGCCTTCCCTGCACGGTGACAAATCCTTCGGCGTCTCTGTCGCTCTCCGGTATGGGAGTTGAGACGCCCTGGAGGGGGATGACGGGATTGGAGTTCCCTGGTTTGGGGACCGGGGAGATCGGGACAGCTTTTCTCAGGGTAGATCTGCATGAATACTCGCTTCTGAGTTCCAGGGAGTGGGTGCGTCCTCACAGTTTGTGGGTATTATCACATAGAAGACACCACAACCTTTGAATGTCAAGTTTATTGTTACAATTAGTCCTCTCCACTCGCCACTGTTGACGATGTTATTCGCACATTAGGCGCGAGATTTAAGATTTTCCCGTTGCTGTGCGCATGACACGACATGCGCATGAACGTCGGTAGTGAATTACTTCGCACAACATAGTATTTCCGGAGGATTATTAAACAAAAAAAACGGATGTGTGTTTGGAGGAATTTAGTAACAGTGACGTCAAAATTAATATAAAAATTATTTGTGGTTGGTTTATTGACACTCGTCACTTACTTTTTCATATATTTATGAGAGACTAGTTTCAAAGGCCCTGGCCTCCATTTTCAATCTCTTCCCAACTGGCATCTGTTGTTATCTGCTCTCTCTGGTGGTGGAACTGTGAACTTTTTTGTCAAATTTGTTTCATGCCGAAACAGAGTGTTTTTCCTAGCAAACATCGAACGTCGCCATTGCACAAATTTCCCCTTCCTTTCACCGAATTTTGGACACTTTAGGGGTCATGTGACCTGTTGCTTGTTCCTTATAGGTTGTGTTTCATCCCTACTCTTAAATTTAGTAGCGATTTCTAGTGTATGAGGTATGTATTCCACGCGATTTTCTCTTTCCCACAGTCAAGCTAATTAATGCATAAGCATGTTTGAAAATGTGTATTTTAAATTCCAGTGTCTATTCTCTCGTCACGTGTCATATGCTGACCAAGGCATGGGCTGGCGACGAGGGTCTATCCTTGGACAATGCCACCTTTGTTGGCTAGAAACACAAAGAAGCTACCTGTGAGGGAAAATATTCATTTTACTCTCTCCCTTAACACGTTGGGTTCATGCTTTTAATAATATATATCGGGATTGCCTGTTTAGTATCTGCACTTGTATATTTAATCATTATCCTCTATATTTATTATAACTTTGTTTAATTCATATTGTGGTATCTATCCGCCCTTAATTATGAATGTAATAAGACTTTCGGGGTTATTATGACAGTGTTATGCCTAACAGGGATGGTATCAAGATCCAAACAGAAATCTGTATGTCATTCATAATTGTTGCTATTTTAGCACTAAAATCAAAACTCTTAATGTTGAAATCTATGAAATGATACCACTGTACTCAAATCCAAGCTTGCAAAACTGAAGACCTGATATCCACAGATTAGGAAATTTTAAGCATTTACTATATTGTCTTTAAGTGTGAAATATTGGAATTATGCTTTACTTTCTTCTTTTTTTTTTTTTTCTTTTCTGTTTACAAATTCATTTTTAGAGAGCATCAATCTCATTTACGACATGGAATATGTGCACAATGATGTAGTTATTACAATTAAATGCAAATCAAGCTGTTCAGTTACACATACATCAGTTGCTATTCACCAATGGCCATCATGAAAATTATTTTGCTTCATATGCTCCTCTTCCTTCAATATCTAAATCAGTTTTTATATCCCTTTAATGGGCAGTTAAAAGTAAAGAATTTATGTAGCCATAATAATTTATGTGAGATGAAATGGATCAGTCATACATTCAAAGCCAATTATGAATTCAAATCCCAGCAATTGCAATCAGATGTGCCTGTGGCAAAGATTGGGGAATGCAAAAGTAAAATAAGTGGTGTAATGGCATGCGAGAATGACAACAGGATTACATCTGATAGCATTTGTTAAAAAAAGCTACAATACTACTGAAATAAGTAAATATATTTAATATGTAACATAGCTACAAATCCTTCCTTGGAAGTGTTGAAAACAGTGTTGTTATAATAAATTAAATTTAAAGGGAGTGGATTAATGACACTAAACAACACTTACTTTTAAATTTTTCTGGAACATGTTTCAGAGACTTTGCCTCCGATGGCCAGTTGAGGATGGAGGCAAAGTCTCTGAAACATGTTCTGGAAAAATTTAAAAGTAAGTTTTGTTTAGTGTCATTAATCGGCTCCCTTTAAATTTAATAGCTACAAATACTTCTACTTTATTGTAAAATATCACTGTAATACAAAATGAAAGCTCCCCAAAAATTGTTACTTTGCATAATTGCTCAGCTTTTTCTTACATAGGACATCTATGCATGACTATATCCAGAAAAGGTTAATTATAATGTATTGGAAGAGTTTGCTTTGAATAACTAAATTAACTCCATTTGCATTTAACTGTGGTGGCACTTTAACTCCAAGCATGATCAGAACAAGTCATTTCCTAGATGAAATATGATAGTAGTTATACAACACAAGTATGTTAAATCTATGCAGTAACTCACATTTAGTAATATATTGATATAACTATACAGCATCATCTACTAAATGCATTAAAACTTTACAGCAGGAATAGATATATGTTCTATATCCTGCATACATAAAACTACACTATAAATCACAATGGTTCATGTTAATTATATTTTACATAAAGTACTTGAGCAGAACTAAAACTGAAGTATATGAACAGAACATTAACATGGTATTTCATTCTGGATACATTTTGCATGGATAATTAAAATGGAATTAGAATTAGCATAAAGAAATTTAGAAAATAAATATATCATATGAAATATTTTAACTAATGGCTCATTAGCATTTCATCATCAACAGATTGCTATTTATCAAACAGTATATCAACAATAAAGTTCTGCATTTTGTAATAAGGGATGTACCTGACCTATGTAGTGACAAGTAACTACTCAGATTATAAGAAGCTATGTGCCCCATTATAACCCTTTAAACAGGTATCTGAAGAAGGAAAGGGATTCTTGAACAACTGCTTTATAGATATGGATGAATGATACATTTTTGTGAATTTTTTACATCTGTAAATTTTTGCTTTTACAAATAAATTATTTTTAGAATGATAAAGTGTTTTTGTCAACATTGTTATTTGCACACTTGGCCTTAATTTTCCTATAGATAGAATAAAGCACCATTCTTGGTGAGAGGAAGGATAAATCCAAAGCCTATACCAGCCCACTGTTATTGCTATCTTTGGAATTTTAATACAAGGGCTTCAATATCTCTCGCACATAATGTCTTATAGCAGTGCTGTCCAACTTCCTCATGTGCTCGGGCACATTTTACCCATACATAATGAGGAGGGGTTGCCATTACTATCGCAAATACTATTTTCACCACTACTACTACTACAACAACAACAAACATGTATCGTTGTATAAGTGTTTCAAAGAATTACATTTTAAATTGCTTAGGTTTCCAACTTCCATAATTAATGTGTAGTTTGGCAGTGCATGGTCACTGTAAGTGCAGAAAAATCTGGTATGTAGCTGGAAGAAGCTGTTCTTAATGCGTCATCTAGAGGTGAGTCTGTTAAACTGGATCAGTATTTATTGTTGATGATGCTCATAGACAAAAATGTGATCTTGCAAAGATATGTCGAGCTAAAAAAATAATCAGTCTTTAAAGCAATACTACCAATGATGGGATATTCATTCCTGTCCACCAGAGTCCAGAAATTGCTTGAACTTGATAAACATGATTTCAAAGTTATATCTTCTTGAAGATTTGAAATTTATATTTTTAATTCTTCAAGATTACAATTTCCAAAGATATCACATATCCTACCTCCAAGTTCAGTAACGTCAACTGAAGCGAATGGGTTATTGAATATAATCACTGGCTCAGGTGCTGAAAACTGGCTAAACTTGTTACTAAATTCTGTAAATAATATTTCAAGATGCTGGACATCACATTTGCTGATATTTACAGCTTCCATAACTGATTTCAAAGTTGCGAAATGTGATAGGGAATTTCTTTTTAAATAATAATAATGATAATGGTAATGATAATGATAAGGATAATGATAATGATAACAATAATAATATAACAACAATAATAACAGTAACAACAGTAACAACAATAATAATAATGACAATAATAAATGATGATGATGATAATGATGATGATAATAATAATAATAATAATAATAATAATAATAATAATAATAATAATAATAATAATAATAATAATAATAATAATAATAATAATAATAATAATAATAATAATAATAATAATAATAATAATAATAATAATAATGATGATGATGATGATGATGATGATGATGATGATGATGATGATGATGATGATGATGATGATGATGATGATGATGATGATGACGATGACGATGACGATGACGATGACGATGACGATGACGATGACGATGACGATGACGATGACGATGACGATGACGATGATGATGATGATGATGACGATGACGATGATGACATGAAGTAAATTTGAATGTGAAAGAATCTACTGCTTTCTACTGGTGTTTTTTAAAACAAAATCTGTTTAGTTTTCGCAGACCTGGCAACACTGCTCGGAACAACAAATTCATACGCCACTAAAATGGTATCAAACCCATGCGCAATACATAGGGAGGACCTACACTACAATGCTGCAGGTTGCTGCTACACGGAGCAAATAAGGAATCTCATATATTTAAAATTTATCATAACGTAGGTGTTCCAACAGAAAAAAGAGTATTACCAAAATTCTGCAATTAGATTAGAATTGAAATCACAAAGTGTGATGGCGAAAGCTTATATGTATATATATATGTGTGTGTGTGTGTGCGTGTGTGTGTATGTGTGTATATGTGTATATTTAGTTAACTGCAATACGTTCAAAGGCATTCTCATAATAAACTTTATGCATACGGTTTCTCACAGTGCACACGAGACCAATAATAAATAAGACATCCAACTAACACAGGTAAACTGGGTGCAAAAGTTTATAGGTAACTACATGTCTTCATTTAATGGATAAGAAATTACATGTAGAGACATCTGGACGGCGAGCAATGGCACTTCATTCCTATGCATTCCTAGCGGGAAATGAAGGTAATTAGCTCTCGTCTCCTGATTTCAAAGACGTCTTCTCTTCCCGCTTTACACCCAAATACTATATAGCGGGGGTAGATGTGATTTTGGGTGGAATACGTTACTTTTCTTACTATAAAGAGAATAATGAATAAAAATATTTATTTGATGTCAGGTCTTTTCGTAATGACGTACACAGTTCTCTTAACATCTGCTTTATGCAACCTAACTTTTGTAGAAATGCTTGATTTAATTTTTTAGTCAGTGTTTTCAACGTGTAGTGAGCTATTTTAAGCTCGCACAAATCTAGTGCTGCATTATTTGAGAGAAAACGAGAGTTTTATTGACTCCACAATTCCTTTTGTTGCAGTAGTTTGTCTGTATTCCATGTACTTGAATCTTTGTGCATTCGTGTTCTTTGAAGTTAGTAACAGTTTAAAATTACGACCGCAACAATATACATATAAGATCACGGTCAATTTAATTTTACTAACCTCTAGTCACTAAACACCTGAATGATAGTGACACGCGGAATGTGTACATTTGCCTACTTGAAACATAGCACACTGCTAACAAGGAACTACAAACCAATTCTAAACACAATTCCGATATGGAGAAGCAAAATACGTCGATGGAGGTTCCAAAGCCCTCCGATTGCCTACAATTTACACGAGTTGTGTAAATTGTGGCTATTATAAAAGCATAGGAACAACCTCAGCAATGAAAATTCTTTTTGCCAACCTTAAAGATTGGTTTCACTGCACAGGCGCGAGAGAAGCTATTAAGGATTAATGATTTTATACTTCTTCATTAAAGCTTTTTACAATAATTGCAGAGAAATCGACATTCCGTATTTGGTATATTTATTACGCAAATTGTTCAAGATATAGACGTACAAAAATGGCGAGTTTTATTTTCGAAAGATATATACCTATATATAACTCGCTAAATGGGTGTTTCACGAGTATAGGCGTTGCATAGTTTTCACAGCTGTGTTAGTTGCAGATTTCGGATCATTAAAAGGATCGAGAAAAGACACTCAGCTTTATGGGTTCTGAATTTCACAATTAAAACCTTTTAGAGTACATGGTGATATGTCTACATACCTACTTTTATCGTTTGCTAACGCCCTATGGTCGAGATGTGAACGTACTAAGACGTCCTGCTTTGCTCCCGAAAACTGCAGTAAAACAGTATGATGTATAGAGGTACCTCGCTCTATGGCCATCTCACGTATGTACCAACAGGCTTCGCATAGGTTTGGCCCTTGTGGCAGTTGTACGTTGTTTTCCTTGCAAAGTACCGACATTAGACCTTAAGCCTTGCTTGCTTTCAAGTTCGTGTTTAAACCCTTTTAGAGTGCATGGTCAATGGTCCACATACCGATTGCCATCTTATACCGACACTCCATCTTATGGGGTGACGCCAGCCAGTTTAATGTTCGGCCGAGAGTTACGCCTCCCCTGTGATCTGGCTTTTGGAAGCCCGCGGACGCAAAACAGCCAACAACCGAGTATGTGTTCAACCTGTTGGACCATCTCCACGACATGCATGAGATGATTCGCCAGAACATCCGGAAGGCGAGCGACCGCATGAAGACCCGATACGAATGGCAAGCCAACAGCCAAGGGTTCCAGCAAGGTGACCTGGTCTGGTTGTATCGCCCTACTCGGCCCAAGGGACGCTGCCCGAAACTTCAACAGCCGTGGCAAGGACCACATCGGGTGGTGAAGAGGATTAACGACGTGGTCTACCGCATCCAGAAGGTGCCTCGAAGGAAATGCTGGTGGTACAACTGGTTCGTCTTTCCCGCTATGATGGTGCTGTTCGGGACGACCAGCCTTGAGGAGGGGCAGTGTCACGAACCCGTTATCTACGATAGCGCAGCTAGTGTACACAAAGAGCCGGCAAATAAAGATAGCTGAGATGAAGGACTTGCCGATACAGATAGCGTTTCACGTTAGAAAGCTTCTAGTGATATCTGGATTGACAGAGAATAGTTGTTTTCTTATTTGTTCCAGAAATCTCTCGAATTTATCATTGAGGTATTTAAGAAGGCGATGACTCGCCTAAAGGAGTAGCGAACAGGCGTAAGCAGCAAACAGCTGTAGAATGCTGTTGTAACGAGAGCTGATCTTTATTGTCATCAACCATGGTAGGCTGTGTGTATGTGACGTAATTCTGTTACGTGACAATTGAACAGTGCATTTCTACGGAAATAAAGAACATTTGGAATATCTGCAACTCGGACTTTTAATTCTACGAACCCACAAAGTCACTATATCAGCTCAGCCGGTGTGCCAGAACTTCGTCTTCTAGAAGTTCCTTCTCGTGCCATAAATATACTGATACGTGGTGTTGCACTTAACCTCGCTTAAAAGTCATTGTTCTCGGATGGTTTACATCGATGACCTAAGGAACAGTAGACCCCAACGTAATCATATTAACCATTGAGGCTAGGATGATTATTAAAATAGGAATGGCAAGATTGCTTAAGTAATGAAGAAAATTGATTATGTAACACGATGATGAGAAACAAAGGCAGAAATCGAGTTTAAAGAGCCGCCTACATTTGTAATGTTTCAAATTTCCGCCTTGATATTTTAGCGCTGTATTGCAGCTGAATGTGCAGTATAATCTTCCGACTTTTCCTGTACAGATGGCAGCCCAGGAATATCGTCCTTTGTGGTTTTGTAATCGAACTAAATACCACACAAGAAATAGCAAATTCAACAAAATGCTACACTGACATATAAATGATTAATATGTACACCTTCCTAAGTAAACGAACCAGCTGTTTCAGCCTGGCCACTGCAGAGATGGCAGCACAGGGATTTTATTTCCTTTCTGTTTCAAAAGCGAGCTGATATAGACAGGGGAAGGGAATTTGAAAGCAAATGATATGCTCAAACGTATATCACTAACTTGCGGAGATTTTACCACTATTATTATGTAGACATAAATAGCGTATTATAGACAAAAATTGTACCAAAAGAAGGTGAAAGAACTCGCATTCCTCCATTCCAGGGAAAATAGCATCTAGCTGAAAGGACCTGTAACGTGGTGCTTGGGATTCCACCCCTCTAGCCATGCGTGCGAGCGAGCGACGGATAGCTTACATTCTCTGTGCCGGGGACCACCATGTTAAGGAATGCTCTAACCCCCGAGAGGACATGAAGTGTACCAACTGCCGAGAATACCATATAGGCATCCACGGCGGTTGTCCCGCAAGACTGCGGATAGTGCAGGCCAGACAGGGCAGGATCCCCAACAAGGAGCCAGCACAAGTTCGGCCTGGAGTCAGTTGTGCCCAGGCACTGCGGAAGCACGAACATGTGCTCGAGCAGGCCGAGGCAGGTCAGACTTCGGCAGCAAACCAGGCGGTAGGCTCCAGGGCAGCCGCCACCCAAGCACCGGCTGCATCTGCAACTCTACCACAGCGGCCTCCTCGACAAAAGGAAGCCACCGCAGCCCGGCGGCAATGCCCGCCGGCAAAGCCCACCGGTAACTGCGGCACCAACTGCCGGGCAGCCTACCCCAACCTCCACGGGGAGTCAGAGTGGTTCTGCCGCCACTGCTCCCCCTGCTGCACCAGCTCCAGCCCCTGTGGCTGCAACAAGTGAGGAACCAAACCTCACCGCTTCAGCTTCAATGCCAGTGTGGGACACTGGCTCCAACGAGGACCTGGCGGAATTCCAAGAGCTTTCTGCCTGGTTTGCCGAACTGATCCAACGCTCCCTCCCAATACTAAGGCGCTGCAGGGAGCAACTGAAAAATCCCAGAATCCCTGCTATGCAAAAGCACAGCATTATGCAACAGACTGCACGGCTTCTCTTCCCTGACACCAGCTCATAAATGGCGGTGAGGAGAACTCAACGTTCATTGAGAGCCGCGTTCTGGAACGCAAATGGAGTCCGGGAACAGAGACCGGGCATCTTGGCATTTGTAAATGACCAAGGGATTCACCTCCTCATGCTATGCGAAATGCACCTGCATGCTGGTGTACGGTTTAATCTGCCAAGTTACGCCGTCCACCGATCCGATCGAGCCGGTTGGCGGGGCGGTGGTACAGCCATCCTTATCAAAAACCATATCGCCCATACTCCTGTCACAGTTCCTCCGCTACAACACCTGGAGGCAACCACCATAAGGCTCTCCTTAGGCGGTTCAGACATAGTGCTTGTAGCAGTGTACGACCAGCCCAATCATCCCTTCCATGAAGCTGATTATAGGGCTCTCCTGAACCTAAATCACAGAGTGTGCATAGCTAGCGACTTCAATGCCAAACACCCAGGATGGAACAGCCGCATCCAGAATGAAAGGGTAAGGAACATCTACCGCTTCATCTGCGGAGATCCCACCCTTCATGCGCACGGCCCGCGAGGTCCAACGCACTTTCCGCATCGTGGCAGAGCGGACGTCATAGACTTCACTATCACTAAAAACATACCATTTCATCTGGACCTCAAGGTAGTAAACGCTCTGGATTCGGACAACAACCCAGTTGTGATCGATTCAGACGCTACCGTCGCAGCTCTGGCAACGGTAGACTGGGTGGACGAAGTCGACTGGGATTCCGCTATCACCACTATTCAAAACTCCGTAGATGTCAGTCCCCGGATCGACTCCGTGGAGTCACTCGAGGCGGCAGCCAAGGAGTTCTCCACATCCATCCTAAATGCGGTCCGTGCACACACACACACACACACACACACACACACACACACACACACACACACACCGCATCCCAATAGACACACCAAACCCTATCGATATTACAGGACCCATTAAGCAGCTAATCAGGGCTTAAAATGCTGTGAGAAAGCTGTGGCAGAGATCTCGGCATCCCAGGATAGGAGAAGTACACCAGAGGTTCAAGTCCCTGGTAAGACGGCTCCTAAGAGCACACCGCAAAGAGGCCTGGGAAAAAATGTTAAGGCAAACGAATCTCCAGGAAATAAAACCATGGCGAATAGTCCGTAGCCTGCGGAAAGACAGAACCGTACACCAGCACCCCCTACATAGCCCTAGAAGTCGACTCGTCTACGAGTCGAAAGAAAAGGCAGATGCGCTAGCAGACTATCTGGAGGCTCAATTCCAACCCAGGGTAGAGCCAATGGACGATGACCATGCTGACCTCGTGGAACAGGTGGTGGAGGTCTTCCTAGAAGCCCCCCCTGACCACGAGGAGTTCCACTCCCCATTGTTACCCCTAGAGATCTAGCGACCACGCTTAACAAAGAACCAACAAAGCCCCTGGGCAGGACCGTGTGACAGCGGAAATGCTCAAGCACCTTCCACGCAGAGCCGTGATTCATTTAACCCGGATTTATAATGCATGCCTATTCATGCGCCACTTTCAAGGTGTTTGGAAGGAGGCGCGAGTGGTGTGCGTCTTAAAAGCGGGGAAAAATCCGGTCTTCCCTTCCAGTTACCGCTCCATCAGCCTTCTCCCAGTTTTATCAAAGGTCTTCGAAAAACTGCTCCTCTCCCGGCTCCTCCCTCACTTAGAGGAAAGTGGCCTAATCCCGGAACACCAGTTTGACTTCCGTTCTGGCCACTCCATGACCGGGCAACTACTGCAGGTTGCCGAGATGGCCTCCTTGGGATTCCAGGAAAGGTCTAAATCGGTAGCAGTGTTGCTGGACGTGGAGAAGGCATTGGCCACTACCTGGCACTAAGGGCTTATTTATAAACTCCTGGAGCATGAAATTCCCCGTCCATACATTTCCTTGGTGGCCGGTTTCCTCGGAAACCGAAGCTTCCGAGTAAAGATGGAGGGGAAGCTGTCTACCGAGCGGCCCATTGGCGCTGGAGTGCCGGAGGGCAGCGTGCTGTCGCCGGCACTCTTTGCAGCTTACATGGCTCACATCTGTCAGTACGCGGACGATCTTATGTTCTTCGCAGTCAACAAAAACCCTAGGTATAGCTTTCGGCAGATCCAAGCCCAGCTCAGGGCCATTGGCGAATGGAGCGCAAAATGGCGAATGGCAATTAACCTGGAGAAGAGCTCTGCGATTCTCCTGGCGAAAACCAGAGCCAACCGGTTACAGCAGAACTTCGTTTTGCGGCGTCGTGGAATCCCATGGGTTCAAACGACGAAGTATCTCGTAGTGTCGCTGGACCGCAAATTAACTTACGCTCCGCACGTCAAAGGCAAGATGCTGCTTGGGCACGTCGTGCTCAGGAACCTATACCCAATATTCGGTTCTACCATGCCCCTCCGTCTCAAACTCCAGCTGTATCGGGCGATCATCCCGCCCATGATTTTGTACGGCTGCGAGATCTGGAGAACAGTGGCAAATACCACTTTCGTCAGACTCCAGACGTTGCAGAACAGGGCGCTACGGATCATCTACGATACTGACTGGAGATTTCCCGCCCATATCCTTCATGAACACTCAAACATCCCGTACAATGTCGACGTCATTCGAGAGACGGCACGTTCAGTGTACGACAAAATTCAAATCCATGGCAACCCTTTGGTGATCTCATTGGGCAGATATGACCAGAGGGAACAAAGACGCTTGCCATCTTACAAACTCCCAAGAGACGTCTTGGGGCCCCTTGATTAACCCAAGGAAAACCCCAAACATCTCCAACATTACATAACGCCTGATGGCTCAAGCGTTAGGCCACCCGTACTCAAACGGGGCAAAAGCTCTAAACAGATCCTCCCCCAACGGGAGAACGTAACAAACCCCCCTAGCTGTTGCCTTCTGAGAACACTCAAGAGCAACCAGTTAAAACAAAAAATTTTCTAACAAACAAAAACCTACCGTCAGCAGAACAAAAAAAAAACTCTCTTGACTTACTTCGCAGGTTAAGCCGCAAAGCGGCTAGGTACTGCGGCAGAAGACACCCGGACGGGGAAAAAGAAAAATAGCCCCACCCGACTAGGACTACCTCTGGACCTGTGACGTGGATTAGGGTGTAGACTATTCACTCTTGAAGGAATTTTTGGAAAGAGGGGTGACGCTCATGACGCTCCCTAAAATGAGGTCCATAATTATACCTGTGATGTGTGCTAATAGCATATACTGCATGGCACAATCTCGGAATGGAAACCATTCAGATTTAGCTCTGACACAATTCTGCGTTGTCGACATTCTTTGCTCTCCATGTATTGATCTGTTTTGCTTGTACTGCTGTGATACAGGAGGTTAGAGTTAGATTACTTCCGTAAAAACCCTGGCATAATGCATTGCTTACCTTAGGAGCGACTCTCACCACCGATGGGCGTGGCTTAGGCGGGAGGTGATTGGGGAAGTTCCTCGATGCCGTCCAGCATGTCGTCTGCACATCCCTCGAAAACGTAGCTCTCGGCTCTGCTGCTGCACTCATACTCAGACGTTGCTGAGTAATCACTTTCCGAATCACTGCTGCTACTGTCGTCATTAACTGTGATCGTTAGCTTTTCCACCTCTGTTTCTAGGAGACCCTCAGTTTTTATATATTTCTCTTCCACTTGGTGAACATGCCGGCAAACTAGACCCCATGCTGCTTCTCCTATTTCACCAAATCGCTGTTCGCACAAACGCCATACGTCTTCCGTGTTGTTGAAGCTCACATTGCAAAGCCCAACCCATTCTTTTACATTTGCCCAAATTTTGTCTATGGCATTCAGGTCGGGATGGTACGGTGGTAAGCGGAGAACTACGTGCCCATCTTCTTCTAAACTTGCATCCACAATATATTTCTTATGTTTTGACTTATGCAACTTTATAAGATCATATAGTTCCGCTTTCAGCATATGGCTTCCGAACGGAATCCTATGCTTAACCAACCAGTCTTGCATATCCTGCTTTTTTGTGTTCGCTGTGGGGCATTTTTCTCTGGTAACATTGTGATATGAAGCGTTGTCTATCACAAGAACAGACTTTTCTGGAAGATTGGGCTTTAGTTTTTCTTTAACCCATTTCAAATAATTTTCGCTGTTCATTTCCCTATGATAGTCTCCACTTTTTGTGTTGGATTTAAAGATCAATTGCGCATTGGGAATGAAACCCTTTTCTGTTCCTGCATTCACAATAATTAATCTTTGTCCTTTGGAAGTAGGTGCCATATAACCCTGTGTACTATCGTCAGACCAAGCTTTCTTCTTTGTGTGCGAACTGTGTATATATATGTCTCGTCGCTGTAGACAATAGGACGACCTTCCTGTCGGTATTTTGTTATAGCACGTAAAAATGAAACACGAGCACTTCTTATGGTATGCTTTTCAATTAGAATGCGTCTGTTCTGACGCGTGTTTCGCCATCGAAATCCCAGACGCTTGAACACTTTGAGCAAGCTTGACTCTCTACCTTTGTAATTAATTGTTTCTCTTAATTTATGTAACACAGCTTTAACTGTAGGAACTCGCTTTTCATGGATGTAGAATTCATTTATAATCCTGCGAACTACACACATATCAAAATCATCGAGATCAGTGAATGGTTTGGACCTGTTTTTGTTTCGCTTTGGTGTACCGAATGAAGAGACTGAACCGCTCTGTATATCAATCATCTCCTTCTTTATTTTCTTAACCGTGGATAGCGAAACGCCCTTTGCGGCTGCAACACGCTCATTAACCTTATTCACAGGGATTACAAAATTAGCTCCGTCGGCTTCCCGTCGCATAAAATTTAAAACATTAGCTATTGTTTCTCTAGCTTGCCCTTTTACAGTTCTGCGATAAACTTTAGAACGATTGGCTGCCATAATACTCCCCTTTTATGCACTGCAACACTCACAGACAAAAGTAACTGATAAGTTTAACAGATTTGGTATTCCCAACAAAGCACGTGATAACCAACTTCACTCGTCTAGATGAGGGAACACACTGACCTTTGCGCATACAGGTTGACGCATACGGCTGGTGAGAGGGAGAGAGGGAGGAACTGACATACATGAGGCGCAAGCGGATATTGAAAAAGGGCTCGCCAGCTGAACACCCAGAGCTTTTATGAAAATACGGCTACTCTAAGCAGTGCCATCTTCCGATATAGATCTCTACTACGTATTGCATACTGTATGTGTACAGATGGCAGCCCAAGAACAGCATTCTCTTAATACAGAATGAAAAGCGTTCGAATAAATCCACGCATGCTGCGAAAAAGGCGTTCCCATGTAATAAACCTGTGTCATGCTAAATCCCTTATAAACTAGTTAAACAAATCACAGTAAATACTAGGTTGTTACCAAAACATTTTATTTACTCACAGATTTCTATTTAACGTTTCTATTCTGAGTTATGCGTAATGGAATTTCAATCGCTGATATAATTCCCTCCACATTAAATTGAGCTTCTATTTGGTATCGACCAATATATGATAAAGAAACTTTTAAAGAAATCTTGGAATGGGACAAGTTGCTGGAAAGATATGGTGTGTTCAGTAAAGTTTAACATGCCATTAACCTGAAAAAAAAAGAACAAGGTGGTTTAAAAATAGTTTAGAAACACGATAATGTAAATTTTACCTATTTTTTCGAGAAAAAAAATATTTTTAATTTTACAACTAAAAAGTATTGTGTGGAATATTAATACACCTAGTGTGAAATATATTTTCTAAATAAATTCTCTTCCTAGTACTTTGCATTACAAAAGCTTCAGAATCTCGAAAATTAAAACAATCTGTTACTAGGGCAAATCATGGTAGGAAAACCATTTATTTGTAACTAAGTAATGTTAAACAAATTTGTAAGCCACTACCAATGCACCGGTGACGGTAATGTGATAGAAAGGGGTTCTAAACCTGTAAATAAAATAAACAAACAATTATTGAACACTCGCTTATGCATGTTGAGAATTTTATTAACGTCAAATAATATTTCATGTATTAGCAGGTTATTTGTAAAATGCGATGTATAAGGGGCGCTACACTTAAAGTTTCAAATTGCTGCTGTGCCTGACGCGCTCTTCTCTGTTATTCATTGTGTGTGCGCCACCTTGCTAAGCAGAAGAGAAATAGAGTTCAATGGGCAACAATACAGATGACAGCCCAAACTTTCTACTCGCACTTTTCAAAATAATAATATTGTAATGGTGGTGGTGGTGGTGGCGGTGGCGGCGGCGGGTGTGGCGGCGGCGGGGGTGGCGGTGGAGGTGGCGGTGGCGGTGGTGGTGGTGATGATGATGATGGTGGTGATGATGATGTAGATGATGATGATGATATGAACAATATTTGAATGTAAAAGAATCTACTGCTTTCTACTGTTCTTTAAAACAAAATCTCCTGCTTTAGTTTTGGCAGACCTGGCAACACTGCTCGGAACAACAAATTCATACGCCTCTAAATTGGTATCAAACCCATGCGGAATACATGGCGAGGACCTGCAACTCGCGTCTCCTGATTTCAAAGACATCTTCTCTTCCCGCTTTACACCCAAATACTATATAGTGGGGGAAGATGTTATTTTGGGTAGAATACGTTACTTTTCATACTATAAGGAGAATAATGAATAAAAAATATTTATTTGCTGTCAGGTCTTTTCGTAATGTATTGCTACTGGCAAAAAAATACGTACATAGTTCTCTTAACATCTGCTTTATGCAATCAAACTCTAGTTTTTAATTTGTTGGTCAGTGTTTTCAATCTGTAGTGACGTATTTTAAATTTGCACAAATCTAGTGCTGCACTCTTTGAGAGAAAACGAGTGTTTTATTGAATCCACAATTCCTTTTGTTGTAGTAGTTTGTATTCGATGTACTTGAATGTTTGTGAATTCATGTTCTTTGAAGCTAGCAACAATTTAAAATTACGACCACAACAATATACATATAAGACCATGGTCAATTTAATTTTACTAACCTCTAGTCACTAAACACCTGAATGATAGTGACACGCGGAATGTGTACATTTGCCTACTTGAAACATAGCACACCACTAACAAGGAACTACAAACCAATTCTCAACACAATTCCGACACGGAGAAGTAAAATACGTCTATAAAGGTTCCAAAGTCCTCCGATTGCTTACAATTTACACGAGTTGTGTAAATTGCCGTTACTATAAAAGCACAGGAACAAAGTCAGCAATGAAAATTCTTTTGCCAATCTTAAAGATTGGTTTCACTGCACAGGCACGAGAGAAGCTATTAAGGATTAATGGTTTTGAACTTCTTCATTAAAGCTTTTTACAATAATTGCAGAGAAATCGACATTCCGTATTTGGTATATTTATGGCGGAAATTGTTCAAGATATGCGAAGTAAGTCAAGAGGGCTTTTTTTTGTTCTGCTGACGGTAGGTTTTTGTTTGTTAGAAACTTTTTTGTTTTAACTGGTTGCTCTTGAGTGTTCTCAGAAGGCAACAGCTAGGGGGGTTTGTTACGTTCTCCCGTTGGGGGAGGATCTGTTTAGAGCTTTTGCCCCGTTTGAGTACGGGTGGCCTAACGCTTGAGCCATCAGGCGTTATGTAATGTTGGAGATGTTTGGGGTTTTCCTTGGGTTAATCAAGGGGCCCCAAGACGTCTCTTGGGACTTTGTAAGATGGCAAGCGTCTTTGTTCCCTCTGGTCATATCTGCCCAATGAGATCACCAAAGGGTTGCCATGGATTTGAATTTTGTCGTACACTGAACGTGCCGTCTCTCGAATGACGTCGACATTGTACGGGATGTTTGAGTGTTCATGAAGGATATGGGCGGGAAATCTCCAGTCAGTATCGTAGATGATCCGTAGCGCCCTGTTCTGCAACGTCTGGAGTCTGACGAAAGTGGTATTTGCCACTGTTCTCCAGATCTCGCAGCCGTACAAAATCATGGGCGGGATGATCGCCCGATACAGCTGGAGTTTGAGACGGAGGGGCATGGTAGAACCGAATATTGGGTATAGGTTCCTGAGCACGACGTGCCCAAGCAGCATCTTGCCTTTGACGTGCGGAGCGTAAGTTAATTTGCGGTCCAGCGTCACTACGAGATACTTCGCCGTTTGAACCCATGGGATTCCACGACGCCGCAAAACGAAGTTCTGCTGTAACCGGTTGGCTCTGGTTTTCGCCAGGAGAATCGCAGAGCTCTTCTCCAGGTTAATTGCCATTCGCCATTTTGCGCTCCATTCGCCAATGGCCCTGAGCTGGGCTTGGATCTGCCGAAAGCTATACCTAGGGTTTTTGTTGACTGCGAAGAACATAAGATCGTCCGCGTACTGACAGATGTGAGCCATGTAAGCTGCAAAGAGTGCCGGCGACAGCACGCTGCCCTCCGGCACTCCAGCGCCAATGGGCCGCTCGGTAGACAGCTTCCCCTCCATCTTTACTCGGAAGCTTCGGTTTCCGAGGAAACCGGCCACCAAGGAAATGTATGGACGGGGAATTTCATGCTCCAGGAGTTTATAAATAAGCCCTTAGTGCCAGGTAGTGGCCAATGCCTTCTCCACGTCCAGCAACACTGCTACCGATTTAGACCTTTCCTGGAATCCCAAGGAGGCCATCTCGGCAACCTGCAGTAGTTGCCCGGTCATGGAGTGGCCAGAACGGAAGTCAAACTGGTGTTCCGGGATTAGGCCACTTTCCTCTAAGTGAGGGAGGAGCCGGGAGAGGAGCAGTTTTTCGAAGACCTTTGATAAAACTGGGAGAAGGCTGATGGAGCGGTAGCTGGAAGGGAAGACCGGATTTTTCCCCGGTTTTAAGACGCACACCACTCGCGCCTCCTTCCAAACACCTTGAAAGTGGCGCATGAATAGGCATGCATTATAAATCCGGGTTAAATGAATCACGGCTCTGCGTGGAAGGTGCTTGAGCATTTCCGCTGTCACACGGTCCTGCCCAGGGGCTTTGTTGGTTCTTTGTTAAGCGTGGTCGCTAGATCTCTAGGGGTAACAATGGGGAGTGGAACTCCTCGTGGTCAGGGGGGGCTTCTAGGAAGTCCTCCACCACCTGTTCCACGAGGTCAGCATGGTGATCGTCCATTGGCTCTACCCTGGGTTGGAATTGAGCCTCCAGATAGTCTGCTAGCGCATCTGCCTTTTCTTTCGACTCGTAGACGAGTCGACTTCTAGGGCTATGTAGGGGGTGCTGGTGTACAGTTCTGTCTTTCCGCAGGCTACGGACTATTCGCCATGGTTTTCTTTCCTGGAGATTCGTTTGCCTTAACATTTTTTCCCAGGCCTCTTTGCGGTGTGCTCTTAGGAGCCGTCTTACCAGGGACTTGAACCTCTGGTGTACTTCTCCTATCCTGGGATGCCGAAATCTCTGCCACAGCTTTCTCACAGCATTTTAAGCCCTGATTAGCTGCTTAATGGGTCCTGTAATATCGATAGGGTTTGGTGTGTCTATTGGGATGCGGTGTGTGTGTGTGTGTGTGTGTGTGTGTGTGTGTGTGTGCACGGACCGCATTTAGGATGGATGTGGAGAACTCCTTGGCTGCCGCCTCGAGTGACTCCACGGAGTCGATCCGGGGACTGACTTCTACGGAGTTTTGAATAGTGGTGATAGCGGAATCCCAGTCGACTTCGTCCACCCAGTCTACCGTTGCCAGAGCTGCGACGGTAGCGTCTGAATCGATCACAACTGGGTTGTTGTCCGAATCCAGAGCGTTTACTACCTTGAGGTCCAGATGAAATGGTATGTTTTTAGTGATAGCGAAGTCTATGACGTCCGCTCTGCCACGATGCGGAAAGTGCGTTGGACCTCGCGGGCCGTGCGCATGAAGGGTGGGATCTCCGCAGATGAAGCGGTAGATGTTCCTTACCCTTTCATTCTGGATGCGGCTGTTCCATCCTGGGTGTTTGGCATTGAAGTCGCTAGCTATGCACACTCTGTGATTTAGGTTCAGGAGAGCCCTATAATCAGCTTCATGGAAGGGATGATTGGGCTGGTCGTACACTGCTACAAGCACTATGTCTGAACCGCCTAAGGAGAGCCTTATGGTGGTTGCCTCCAGGTGTTGTAGCGGAGGAACTGTGACAGGAGTATGGGCGATATGGTTTTTGATAAGGATGGCTGTACCACCGCCCCGCCAACCGGCTCGATCGGATCGGTGGACGGCGTAACTTGGCAGATTAAACCGTACACCAGCATGCAGGTGCATTTCGCATAGCATGAGGAGGTGAATCCCTTGGTCATTTACAAATTCCAAGATGCCCGGTCTCTGTTCCCGGACTCCATTTGCGTTCCAGAACGCGGCTCTCAATGAACGTTGAGTTCTCCTCACCGCCATTTATGAGCTGGTGTCAGGGAAGAGAAGCCGTGCAGTCTGTTGCATAATGCTGTGCTTTTGCATAGCAGGGATTCTGGGATTTTTCAGTTGCTCCCTGCAGCGCCTTAGTATTGGGAGGGAGCGTTGGATCAGTTCGGCAAACCAGGCAGAAAGCTCTTGGAATTCCGCCAGGTCCTCGTTGGAGCCAGTGTCCCACACTGGCATTGAAGCTGAAGCGGTGAGGTTTGGTTCCTAACTTGTTGCAGCCACAGGGGCTGGAGCTGGTGCAGGAGGGGGAGCAGTGGCGGCAGAACCGCTCTGACTCCCCGTGGAGGTTGGGGTAGGCTGCCCGGCAGTTGGTGCCGCAGTTACCGGCGGGCTTTGCCGGCGGGCATTGCCGCCGGGCTGCGGTGGCTTCCTTCTGTCGAGGAGGCCGCTGTGGTAGAGTTGCAGATGCAGCCGGTGCTTGGGTGGCGGCTGCCCTGGAGCCTACCGCCTGGTTTGCTGCCGAAGTCTGACTTGCCTCGGCCTGCTGGAGCACCTGTTCGTGCTTCCGCAGTGCCTGGGCACAACTGACTCCAGGCCGAACTTGTGCTGGCTCCTTGTTGGGGATCCTGCCCTGTCTGGCCTGCACTATCCGCAGTCTTGCGGGACAACCGCCGTGGATGCCTATATGGGCTTCTCGGCAGTTGGCACACTTCATGTCCTCTCGGGGGTTAGAGCATTCCTTAACATGGTGGTCCCCGGCACAGAGAATGTAAGCTATCCGTCGCTCGCTCGCACGCATGGCTAGAGGGGTGGAATCCCAAGCACCACGTTACAGGTCCTTTCAGCTAGATGCTATTTTCCCTGGAATGGAGGAATGCGAGTTCTTTCACCTTCTTTTGGTACAATTTTTGTCTATAATACGCTATTTATGTCTACATAATAATAGTGGTAAAATCTCCGCAAGTTAGTGATATACGTTTGAGCATATCATTTGCTTTCAAATTCCCTTCCCCTGTCTATATCAGCTCGCTTTTGAAACAGAAAGGAAATAAAATCCCTGTGCTGCCATCTCTGCAGTGGCCAGGCTGAAACAGCTGGTTCGTTTACTTAGGAAGGTGTACATATTAATCATTTATATGTCAGTGTAGCATTTTGTTGAATTTGCTATTTCTTGTGTGGTATTTAGTTCGATTACAAAACCACAAAGGACGATATTCCTGGGCTGCCATCTGTACAGGAAAAGTCGGAAGATTATACAGCACATTCAGCTGCAATACAGCGCTAAAATATCACGGCGGAAATTTGAAACATTACAAATGTAGGCGGCTCTTTAAACTCGATTTCTGCCTTTGTTTCTCTTCATCGTGTTACATAATCAATTTTCTTCATTACTTAAGCAATTTTGCCATTCCTATTTTAATAATCATCCTAGCCTCAATGGTTAATATGATTACGTTGGGGTCTACTGTTCCTTAAGTCATCGATGTAAACCATCCGAGAACAATGACTTTTAAGCGAGGTTAAGTGCAACACCACGTATCAGTATATTTATGGCACGAGAAGGAACTTCTAGAAGACGAAGTTCTGGCACACCGGCTGAGCTGATATAGTGACTTTGTGGGTTCGTAGAATTAAAAGTCCGAGTTGCAGATATTCCAAATGTTCATTATTTCCGTAGAAATGCACTGTTCAATTGTCACGTAACAGAATTACGTCACATACACACAGCCTACCATGGTTGATGACAATAAAGATCAGCTCTCGTTACAACAGCATTCTACAGCTGTTTGCTGCTTACGCCTGTTCGCTACTCCTTTAGGCGAGTCATCGCCTTCTTAAATACCTCAATGATAAATTCGAGAGATTTCTGGAACAAATAAGAAAACAACTATTCTCTGTCAATCCAGATATCACTAGAAGCTTTCTAACGTGAAACGCTATCTGTATCGGCAAGTCCTTCATCTCAGCTATCTTTATTTGCCGGCTCTTTGTGTACACTAGCTGCGCTATCGTAGATAACGGGTTCGTGACACTGCCCCTCCTCAAGGCTGGTCGTCCCGAACAGCACCATCATAGCGGGAAAGACGAACCAGTTGTACCACCAGCATTTCCTTCGAGGCACCTTCTGGATGCGGTAGACCACGTCGTTAATCCTCTTCACCACCCGATGTGGTCCTTGCCACGGCTGTTGAAGTTTCGGGCAGCGTCCCTTGGGCCGAGTAGGGCGATACAACCAGACCAGGTCACCTTGCTGGAACCCTTGGCTGTTGGCTTGCCATTCGTATCGGGTCTTCATGCGGTCGCTCGCCTTCCGGATGTTCTGGCGAATCATCTCATGCATGTCGTGGAGATGGTCCAACAGGTTGAACACATACTCGGTTGTTGGCTGTTTTGCGTCCGCGGGCTTCCAAAAGCCAGATCACAGGGGAGGCGTAACTCTCGGCCGAACATTAAACTGGCTGGCGTCACCCCATAAGATGGAGTGTCGGTATAAGATGGCAATCGGTATGTGGACCATTGACCATGCACTCTAAAAGGGTTTAAACACGAACTTGAAAGCAAGCAAGGCTTAAGGTCTAATGTCGGTACTTTGCAAGGAAAACAACGTACAACTGCCACAAGGGCCAAACCTATGCGAAGCCTGTTGGTACATACGTGAGATGGCCATAGAGCGAGGTACCTCTATACATCATACTGTTTTACTGCAGTTTTCGGGAGCAAAGCAGGACGTCTTAGTACGTTCATATCTCGACCATAGGGCGTTAGCAAACGATAAAAGTAGGTATGTAGACATATCACCATGTACTCTAAAAGGTTTTAATTGTGAAATTCAGAACCCATAAAGCTGAGTGTCTTTTCTCGATCCTTTTAATGATCCGAAATCTGCAACTAACACAGCTGTGAAAACTATGCAACGCCTATACTCGTGAAACACCCATTTAGCGAGTTATATATAGGTATATATCTTTCGAAAATAAAACTCGCCATTTTTGTACGTCTATATCTTGAACAATTTGCGTAATAAATATACCAAATACGGAATGTCGATTTCTCTGCAATTATTGTAAAAAGCTTTAATGAAGAAGTATAAAATCATTAATCCTTAATAGCTTCTCTCGCGCCTGTGCTGTGAAACCAATCTTTAAGGTTGGCAAAAAGAATTTTCATTGCTGAGTTTGTTCCTATGCTTTTATAATAGCCACAATTTACACAACTCGTGTAAATTGTAGGCAATCGGAGGTCTTTGGAACCTCCATCGACGTATTTTGCTTCTCCATATCGGAATTGTGTTTAGAATTGGTTTGTAGTTCCTTGTTAGCAGTGTGCTATGTTTCAAGTAGGCAAATGTACACATTCCGCGTGTCACTATCATTCAGGTGTTTAGTGACTAGAGGTTAGTAAAATTAAATTGACCGTGATCTTATATGTATATTGTTGCGGTCGTAATTTTAAACTGTTACTAACTTCAAAGAACACGAATGCACAAAGATTCAAGTACATGGAATACAGACAAACTACTGCAACAAAAGGAATTGTGGAGTCAATAAAACTCTCGTTTTCTCTCAAATAATGCAGCACTAGATTTGTGCGAGCTTAAAATAGCTCACTACACGTTGAAAACACTGACTAAAAAATTAAATCAAGCATTTCTACAAAAGTTAGGTTGCATAAAGCAGATGTTAAGAGAACTGTGTACGTCATTACGAAAAGACCTGACATCAAATAAATATTTTTATTCATTATTCTCTTTATAGTAAGAAAAGTAACGTATTCCACCCAAAATCACATCTTCCCCCGCTATATAGTATTTGGGTGTAAAGCGGGAAGAGAAGACGTCTTTGAAATCAGGAGACGAGAGCTAATTACCTTCATTTCCCGCTAGGAATGCATAGGAATGAAGTGCCATTGCTCGCCGTCCAGATGTCTCTACATGTAATTTCTTATCCATTAAATGAAGACATGTAGTTACCTATAAACTTTTGCACCCAGTTTACCTGTGTTAGTTGGATGTCTTATTTATTATTGGTCTCGTGTGCACTGTGAGAAACCGTATGCATAAAGTTTATTATGAGAATGCCTTTGAACGTATTGCAGTTAACTAAATATACACATATACACACATACACACACACACGCACACACACACACACACACACACACACACATATATATATATATATATATATATATATATATAAGGTTTCGCCATCACACTTTGTGATTTCAATTCTAATCTAATTGCAGAATTTTGGTAATACTCTTTTTTCTGTTGGAACACCTAAGTTATGATAAATTTTAAATATATGAGATTCCTTATTTGCTCCGTGTAGCAGCAACCTGCAGCATTGTAGTGTAGGTCCTCCCTATGTATTGCGCATGGGTTTGATACCATTTTAGGGGCGTATGAATTTGTTGTTCCGAGCAGTGTTGCCAGGTCTGCGAAAACTAAACAGATTTTGTTTTAAAAAACACCAGTAGAAAGCAGTAGATTCTTTCACATTCAAATTTACTTCATGTCATCATCGTCATCGTCATCATCATCATCATCATCATCATCATCATCATCATCATCATCATCATCATCATCATCATCATCATCATCATCATCATCATCATCATCATCATCATCATCGTCATCGTCATCGTCATCGTCATCATCGTCGTCATCATCATCATCATCATCATCATCATCATCATCATCATCATCATCATCATCATCATCATCATCATCATCATCATCATCATCATCATCATCATCATCATCATCATCATTATTATTATTATTATTATTATTATTATTATTATTATTATTATTATTATTATTATTATTATTATTATTATTATTATTATTATCATCATTATCATCATCATCATTTATTATTGTCATTATTATTATTGTTATTGTTGTTACTGTTGTTACTGTTATTATTGTTGTTATATTATTATTGTTATCATTATCATTATCCTTATCATTATCATTACCATTATCATTATTATTATTTAAAAAGAAATTCCCTATCACATTTCCCAACTTTGAAATCAGTTATGGAAGCTGTAAATATCAGCAAATGTGATGTCCAGCATCTTGAAATATTATTTACAGAATTTAGTAACAAGTTTAGCCAGTTTTCAGCACCTGAGCCAGTGATTATATTCAATAACCCATTCGCTTCAGTTGACTTTACTGAACTTGGAGGTAGGATATGTGATATCTTTGGAAATTGTAATCTTGAAGAATTAAAAATATAAATTTGAAATCTTCAAGAAGATATAACTTTGAAATCATGTTTATCAAGTTCAAGCAATTTCTGGACTCTGGTGGACAGGAATGAATATCCCATCATTGGTAGTATTGCTTTAAAGACTGATTATTTTTTTAGCTCGACATATCTTTGCAAGATCACATTTTTGTCTATGAGCATCATCAACAATAAATACTGATCCAGTTTAACAGACTCACCTCTAGATGACGCATTAAGAACAGCTTCTTCCAGCTACATACCAGATTTTTCTGCACTTACAGTGACCATGCACTGCCAAACTACACATTAATTATGGAAGTTGGAAACCTAAGCAATTTAAAATGTAATTCTTTGAAACACTTATACAACGATACATGTTTGTTGTTGTAGTAGTAGCAGTGGTGAAAATAGTATTTGCGATAGTAATGGCAACCCCTCCTCATTATGTATGGGTAAAATGTGCCCGAGCACATGAGGAAGTTGGACAGCACTGCTATAAGACATTATGTGCGAGAGATGTTGAAGCCCTTGTATTAAAATTCCAAAGATAGCAATAACAGTGGGCTGGTATAGGCTTTGGATTTATCCTTCCACTCACCAAGAATGGTGCTTTATTCTATCTATAGGAAATTTAAGGCCAAGTGTGCAAATAACAATGTTGACAAAAACACTTTATCATTCTAAAAATAATTTATTTGTAAAAGCAAAAATTTACAGATGTAAAAAATTCACAAAAATGTATCATTCATCCATATCTATAAAGCAGTTGTTCAAGAATCCCTTTCCTTCTTCAGATACCTGTTTAAAGGGTTATAATGGGGCACATAGCTTCTTATAATCTGAGTAGTTACTTGTCACTACATAGGTCAGGTACATCCCTTATTACAAAATGCAGAACTTTATTGTTGATATACTGTTTGATAAATAGCAATCTGTTGATGATGAAATGCTAATGAGCCATTAGTTAAAATATTCCATATGATATATTTATTTTCTAAATTTCTTTATGCTAATTCTAATTCCATTTTAATTATCCATGCAAAATGTATCCAGAATGAAATACCATGTTAATGTTCTGTTCATATACTTCAGTTTTAGTTCTGCTCAAGTACTTTATGTAAAATATAATTAACATGAACCATTGTGATTTATAGTGTAGTTTTATGTATGCAGGATATAGAACATATATCTATTCCTGCTGTAAAGTTTTAATGCATTTAGTAGATGATGCTGTATAGTTATATCAATATATTACTAAATGTGAGTTACTGCATAGATTTAACATACTTGTGTTGTATAACTACTATCATATTTCATCTAGGAAATGACTTGTTCTGATCATGCTTGGAGTTAAAGTGCCACCACAGTTAAATGCAAATGGAGTTAATTTAGTTATTCAAAGCAAACTCTTCCAATACATTATAATTAACCTTTTCTGGATATAGTCATGCATAGATGTCCTATGTAAGAAAAAGCTGAGCAATTATGCAAAGTAACAATTTTTGGGGAGCTTTCATTTTGTATTACAGTGATATTTTACAATAAAGTAGAAGTATTTGTAGCTATTAAATTTAAAGGGAGCCGATTAATGACACTAAACAAAACTTACTTTTAAATTTTTCCAGAACATGTTTCAGAGATTTTGCCTCCATCCTCAACTGGCCATCGGAGGCAAAGTCTCTGAAACATGTTCCAGAAAAATTTAAAAGTAAGTGTTGTTTAGTGTCATTAATCCACTCCCTTTAAATTTAATTTATTATAACAACACTGTTTTCAACACTTCCAAGAAAGGATTTGTAGCTATGTTACATATTAAATATATTTACTTATTTCAGTAGTATTGTAGTTTTTTTTTTTAACAAATGCTATCAGATGTAATCCTGTTGTCATTCTCGCATGCCATTACACCACTTATTTTACTTTTGCATTCCCCAATCTTTGCCACAGGCACATCTGATTGCAATTGCTGGGATTTGAATTCATAATTGGCTTTGAATGTATGACTGATCCATTTCATCTCACATAAATTATTATGGCTACATAAATTCTTTACTTTTAACTGCCCATTAAAGGGATATAAAAACTGATTTAGAAATTGAAGGAAGAGGAGCATATGAAGCAAAATAATTTTCATGATGGCCATTGGTGAATAGCAATTGATGTATGTGTAACTGAACAGCTTGATTTGCATTTAATTGTAATAACTACATCATTGTGCACATATTCCATGTCGTAAATGAGATTGATGCTCTCTAAAAATGAATTTGTAAACAAAAAAGAAAAAAAAAAGAAGAAAGTAAAGCATAATTCCAAGATTTCACACTTAAAGACAATATAGTAAATGCTTAAAATTTCCTAATCTGTGGATATCAGGTCTTCAGTTTTGCAAGCTTGGATTTGAGTACAGTGGTATCATTTCATAGATTTCAACATTAAGAGTTTTGATTTTAGTGCTAAAATAGCAACAATTATGAATGACATACAGATTTCTGTTTGGATCTTGATACCGTCCCTGTTAGGCATAACACTGTCATAATAACCCCGAAAGTCTTATTACATTCATAATTAAGGGCGGATAGATACCACAATATGAATTAAACAAAGTTATAATAAATATAGAGGATAATGATTAAATATACAAGTGCAGATACTAAACAGGCAATCCCGATATATATTATTAAAAGCATGAACCCAACGTGTTAAGGGAGAGAGTAAAATGAATATTTTCCCTCACAGGTAGCTTCTTTGTGTTTCTAGCCAACAAAGGTGGCATTGTCCAAGGATAGACCGTCGTCGCCAGCCCATGCCTTGGTCAGCATATGACACGTGACGAGAGAATAGACACTGGAATTTAAAATACACAAGGAACAAGCAACAGGTCACATGACCCCTAAAGTGTCCAAAATTCGGCGAAAGGAAGGGGAAATTTGTGCAATGGCGACGTTCGATGTTTGCTAGGAAAAACACTCTGTTTCGGCATGTGAAGGGGGCGACAAGTACTAAAAAGTTCATCAGAGTCCGCATTCGTGGATGGACGGAGTAACTCACATTAGGTGGTTATCGACCACCCTGTGTTAGCGAATGAGAGAAACTGCACACATTACAACGCCATTAAGATATAACCAAACTCCATTTTTTTTAATATAAAAATTATTTGTGGTTGGTTTATTGACACTCGTCACTTACTTTTTCATATATTTATGAGAGACTAGTTTCAAAGGCTCTGGCCTCCATTTTCAATCTCTTCCCAACTGGCATCTGTTGTTATCTGCTCTCTCTGGTGGTGGAACTATGAACTTTTTTGTCAAATTTGACAAAAAAGTTCATAGTTCCACCACCAGAGAGAGCAGATAACAACAGATGCCAGTTGGGAAGAGATTGAAAATGGAGGCCAGAGCCTTTGAAACTAGTCTCTCATAAATATATGAAAAAGTAAGTGACGAGTGTCAATAAACCAACCACAAATAATTTTTATATTAATTTTGACGTCACTGTTACTAAATTCCTCCAAACACACATCCGTTTTTTTTTTGTTTAATAATCCTCCGGAAATACTATGTTGTGCGAAGTAATTCACTACCGACGTTCAGGAACAACGCATACACAGATACATATAAGTCGTGTCATGCGCACAGCAACGGGAAAATCTCAAATCTCGCGCCTAATGTGCGAATAACATCGTCAACAGTGGCGAGTGGAGAGGACTAATTGTAACAATAAACTTGACATTCAAAGGTTGTGGTGTCTTCTATGTGATAATACCCACACACTGTGAGGACGCACCACTCCCTGGAACTCAGAAGCGAGTATTCATGCAGATCTACCCTGAGGAAAACCCCGACCTGTTGGAAATCTCCCATCCGTAGTCCTCACCTATCACATATCCTATCTTTTGAGGTGTTGAGTGCCGGGAGGGCTCAATGAGGTGCTTAACGGGCAAGGACCGCCTCAATCTTTAGTATGCAAATCAAACTTCCCAGCTGTAAATTGATAGTTGTCAGTATTGTTTGTGAAGGTATTTCATTCTAAGTTTTGGTGATAGATAAACTCACATTTTCTTCATAGTGCAAGCAACATAGAAACATTAATAATTCAGTAAGAGCATGTGCTTAAAATGTTGAGTAGCATTTCGCATGGAGGAAAATCTTTTTAAGCTAATAATTTCCAGTGTTATTATGGAACATGAAAATATGGAGTAAGTTTCATATAAAATACTGGATATTGAAAGTAAACAAACAAAATTAGTTTAGAAAAAATAACTTAAAATACAATAATTGCCAGAAAAACAAAAAATTAAAAGTATTGAATCAAACACAGTGTAACAAATTTAATTTACAACCATTTCTGAGGAATCAAATGTATGCCCATTCTTCCTTTACTTACCAAAGGTTAATTCAGGGCATATATGCTGAACCAAACATTCCTATTGTGTACTTAATGGGCTTTCTTCATGAGTTTCATGAACCACATCTAATGCACTTTAAAACCCTTCAAGAGAGTAAATCTCTCTTCAAGTTGATCAAAAAACCATCAGAGACCAACTGTAGCAGAGATTGTATTTGAAGTTTCCGAGTGCCAACAAATAGCTGATGATGTGGAAAATGAACAGAGGAAACTTGTTCCATGAGTGTGGTTATGACCATGAAATGGAGTAGACATCTTATGCTTCAACCCAATGTCAATGTTTTGTGCTTTAAGGAGGAACAAATGACATGAACATTCATAGGAAGCTGCAGGCCAGCTGACATAGATGTGAGAGGTGATTAATGGTTCCAAGCTTGGTGACCTGGTTATACTGGTGTCTGGCAGAAGCACTGAGAACTCGACCACCCAGAGGTGGGTCATAGAACGCTGCCATCTTGAAGGGCCAAGAAGAACTTTATAAGCAAGCATCTACACCATCTGTCTGACACTGACTGACACTGTACAGATCCTAAGCTTTCCTGAAACATAAAAGCAGAGCATTGCCAACCTGGAAAAACTAAAAAAAAAAAAAAAAAAAAAAACATGGTAAGAGCAGTTGGATTCTAGAATCAAATCTAGGACCTTTCAAATGCAAGCATCAGATGTTACCGTGGTGTCATCTTACTCGGTAAACCTATCCTAAGTTGAAATTTATTAAGTAGAGCAAGAATGAGTTAACTGTTGAGTCCTCAGTATTTTAGTTTGAAATGTTATTCTTGAGTTTCAATGTAATGTGTAAAGTATAATATCCAGATTAGTGACACTTGTTCCATTAAATTTATTGTGTTTCTTAAATTTTGCTCATATATTTTAAAATAATCAGAAGTATGCTGCACATAAATATACTTATTTAAAGTATACTCATTATCTCCAGTCCCAGTGATGCACATGAGGCAGAAGAAAATGTGCGTAGTGTTTAACGCCCGCTTTTACTACATAGGGCACTGCAGGTGGTGACACTGATGATACATGAGATGAAGATGGAGCATCGGTGTAATGAGATGGCAGGGGAAACCGGACGCCCCGGAGAAAACCTGCCCCAGGGCCGTGTTGTCCACTTTGCTGTTGCCTGGGATCGAACCCGGGCCGCCTTGGTGAGAGCCAAGCGGTCTAACCACTGAGCCACGGCGCGGCTACATGAGGCAGAGAATTAAATGTATAATTCTGCTTTTATAAAAGTCATACAGTATCATAATTTTCAATCCACCATCATAGCATTTAAACAACCCTACTGTAATGACATCTTATACTGTCATAACAAAGAGGTGGCTTTCACAACAATAGAAAACAATTTTCCAGCTTTTCCTGGTTAAAGAGTTATAGAAGGATTTGAATAGTTACCAACATCCTGAATTAGAATGTTCTGTCAGTGTTTGATCTGATTTCTTAAGCAAAGCACTTAAGCATAGGTATTCCATTTTGTTAGAGAAAATAAATATTTACATGTGTATGATATAGTTCATACAAATATGATTAATATACTCTGATAGGTGGCTAAAATTTATATCTTATAACTTTGTTTTAAATTGAATAAAGTTTGTTTTATCAAAATATCTACTTAAAAATGTTATAAAATTGCTATATTAAAAATCATATTCCTTATAATTAGCACAACTTGTCTTGGAAATAGATCAGTGTACTTACAAAACAGTACTGTTATTTTTGACAAATTATTGCCAGATATCTGGCAGTGTATAAGATAATGATTCACAATGTTTGCAATTTTTATATACATTAATTATATCTATTTCTACTTACATGTATAAGACAATGCATCTGTAAAGGTCTTAAAACTAAATTTTTTTATTTTCCCGTAATGTTATTTAATAATTGGCCATTAATCCAAATCTGCATAATTCAAAGCTAACTCCGTAAACTTTACAGAAAAATTAAGTAGAAGAATACTTCTCAAAGCTTACAGATTCAGTAACTGATTTGTCATAAAGCTCTGAACTTATTGGATGTTGAATGGTGCAGTTTCACTAACTGGCCAAGATTTACTAGTAAACAACTTGTAAGTTAATGTTTGAAGCCAGCTAAAGCTGTTGTAACACATTTTTACATTCCAGGAATATATACCCATTAATTAATAATATTATTAAATTGAACATATAACAACTGCAGCTGCTTCAGATTAACAAATTTGCACTCTAATTTGATTCAGTTTTGCTGAAGAAATTATAAGGCATGCTAAATAGTCAACTTATAAAAAATTTTGATCCATGACTAAACTAAAGTAGTTACAAATTATGCATGATTGGAGGAATTTAGTAACAGTGATGTCAAAATTAATTTAAAAATCTATTTGTAGTTGGTTTTTTGACACTTCATCACTTAGGAAGTGACGAAGTGTCAAAAACTGACTACAAATAGTTCTTTCAATTAGTTACAAATTCCTTGAAGTTCTTACACGTAAATCTTTACATTAAATCAATACAAGATATAAATTAATGAAAACAATGAATACAAAATGTTTAAATGAACTTTTCAGTATTGAATTCATTAGCACTATATGTTGCTTTTAGGAAATACATTTTGTTTCTTTTTACAACTCTCTCTTATGGGTACAATTGATGATGATATAAGGCATTTAGTACATTTCTAAGATCTGTGCAGCAGAATAACAGTCTTGTTTAGTCTTTTGTTGTAACGTGTGATACCTCTGCATATTTTGAAATTACGAATTGAAAATATTTGTAAATATAGTTTTGGGTAACTACTTCTAAATCAAATTGTACCTACAGATTTTCCATCTCAGTGGGTTCAAGAATATTTCAAATTAGTTGTTGGAAGAAGTTGCAATAATTCTACTGAGATATTATTGCAGTATTACTGTTTGAATTCCAGTATTAAGAGCTGGCAGTTCAGATTCACCTGCAATATTCACATTACTTTGCTAAATGTAAGTACTTCACTTCTGCAACATGTTTTGATATTATTGTGCTCAAAATATCTGAAGTTAAGAACCGTAAGGTAGGGCATTCAGAAAGGTGTGAAGTTAGAAGTAGTATTATTGACAAATGTAATAAAGAACCTCTAAAAAATATTATTTATATCCAGTGACACAAACCACTAAACAGGCTGCACATTATACTAGTGTTTCCATTTGTATGATAAAGGTATTTCATAAAGAGAAGAAAGAGTTGTAGTCAAGAGGAGGAAGTAGTATTCTGAGATTGCCTGAGCATATTGTGTGAAAATCAATGACTTCAATGCTGCTTTTATGCGAAGAATAATACATAATTTTTATGTTCAAAGGAAATGTGTCTTCCCTATCAGGAAATTGCTGCCCATTGTGGAAGATAGAATACATTTTCTTTGGGAGAAAATCTTTCCTTTGTGTACAATAAAAAATAGAGTTTTAAATGCAAAACATGTAGGAGAAAAAGAAAATTACTAATAGGAATCCCTTGCATTGCTTCAGTGCAATATGATTATGCCACCACTGTAAACGAAATTAGAGAAATTGGATGAAATATGGTGTATAATGATGAAACTTAGATTGATAATAATATTAAATTTGGAAAATGTTGCCAGAGTGTAAATTAAATAGGAATTCAAAGAATTTTAATTATGACAATAGACTTATATTATTCAGGATAAAGAGTAGGTGGCAGAGAGAGACACCTCACGCACTGCAAGCTATGCTCAGATGTACTCTGCTAACACCCCCCTGGATAAAGAAATAAAGTGAGGAAATCACAGAAGGTTACAGAGATGCACAAAATTTCCAAAGAAGTGCTGAGAGTTCATCCCAGTGACAGGACCTGCTGCACGCCACCAACATCTAGGTGCTATTGTTGACAAGAATTCCTCCCAATTGAGAACAGTGATCACACAATGTTGCTCAGTGCTAAAAACAGCATCTGGAATGCACAAGTGTCCTTGCCATCTATTGTGGGCTTGATGGAGAGGAAATTATGGTATGAAAATAAGCACCCCAGCATTCGCCTAAGTGACAGGGGGAAAGCACAAAGAATGCAAGCTAGAGGAACAAACCTGCGACCTCCCAAACACTAGTTGCACATATTACCACAGCATCACCTCCTCAATAGACTTGCTGGAAGTTTCAGTGTCCACTTAGAAAACACCCTTCATATTTATAAAGCTGGAAATACTTCTTGTATTTACTATGAGTATTTGTATGGACTAAATTTTGAAAATGAGATTCATCCTCCAAGAGTGCTGTGCAATCATTGATCATTTCATAATTATAATCAGCCCAATTCCTTTTTCATACTGTATATAATATTAAACATTAATGTTAGTTATATGGCAAATATGTTTACTTACTGATTGTTTCCAGTTGTTACTTTGTGGTGGTTTCACTTAAAATCTTGAACATGTGATGCATTTCAAGCTTGAAAAATAATTGAGTAAATTATGAATATTATAAGCCGAAGCATTATTAACAGTGAAGTATTCTTCATTTTTGAGTTTGATTTATAACTCACTATGTTTACACTCAACTTCACTTACTATGATGTTGTATAATTGAAACGTTTTCAAGATCATTCGATCTCATCCTCAGCTGTTTGGTGACTAAATAAATAAAGTTTCTCTATTTGTGATATTCAATACATTTTACTGATACATTGTCTTGGAATTGATGAGTATAAACTTCTGGGCTTGTGATACTAAAGTACCTTTCCTGTAAATCTCAGATTTTCCCTTAGTGTGTTTAAAGAATGCATGCTGCAAACACAGAATATAATGTTAATTTACTGACCTGAATTATTGATACTTAAAAAATAAGTTATATGAACTATTTACTAAGCCAAGTTGAATTAAATATACCACTTTTTTGTCTTTTTAATCTTGAAGTATAAAACAGCCATTAGAGTTGAATGTTTAATATAGCATCAGTATTAGTCAATAATTGTAAGATATCTTTTAGATAGATTTACATTGCAGATACTGAGAATCAGGAAGGGATACTGGTTCAACTTATCTTGTGGGACAAACACAAATGAAAAAATTAAATATTTAGAAGAAGGTATTGGACTTGCTTATTTAGGTCACAGGTTACACCTTATGAATACAGCATAGTAACTAGTTTTAAATGGTCTTCAAATTCCTCTGTACATAATGTAATTGCTGGATCTTAACTGCATCTAATCTTGCATTTACCTAATTCCTTTTGAGCCTTTTTTAAGTTTAGTGTGATACCTGATGACCAAGAGTTGCAAATGTAGGATTTGGCGGTAATCTACCATAAACACTCCGAAATAACACTTCTGGCACGGGAACTGAGGCAAAGTTCTCTTCTCCTTTCTTCCATATCTTCTTGCGCACACGATAAAAGATTATAAAGCCAATAACCATACTGCTGTTGAAAAGGAGCAGTATGATGAGAGAAGCAATCATCATTGATCTGGGCACACACACATTCTCAGCTTCTGAGTAGATGCCTGTGGAAGAAATTATTTCTTAAAGGTACATACTTTCAAGAATAATGTAGAATAATTTTAAAAGGGAAGTAATACTTGTTTGTATATAGTTTTCACTACTTTATTTCTGTATTAGGAAAATGCATTTGGAAAATAAAAAGTTCCAGGGTTTTCTACTAACTGTTTTGCTTCACAATTATTCAGAACATAAAATATATAATACAAACAAGATTTTAATGAGCTATGATAAACTTGTTAAGGTATTACTTTTTTTTTTTATTCACAAGTAATTGCTTTCTCATATGGTAATATGAAATGCTCCTTGGATCCTATTACTTAGCGTATTGCTCCCAAATGTTTAATGTAGGGGTTCCCTAGGGCTGGGTGCTAGGAACTCTATTGTTCTTAATAATGATAAATGATATAGAGAAGTATGTTCCATGCCACAATGTGGTCTATGCAGATGATACATCATTCTTGAATGTAGACAGTGAGTTCAAATTGTTATCAGTCAGTAAATAAAACCTTAAAACAAGCCCAAATTTGGTTCGAAAGCAATGGCTTCTTTATGAATGAAACTAAATCCCAAAATATCCTGTTTAGTTTAAAAAATACAAATTGTTTAAATGACAAAACAAGTAAAACTGTAAAGCTTCTTGGCCCGACTATCGATCACAATTTATCATGGAACCCTTACACTAAATATGCCTGTAATAAGTTGTCACGTGTAGTATTCTTATTAGCAAATTTAAAAAGAACTGTATCAAAAGAACATGTATGCATGGCATATTTTTCATTCTGCCAAAGTATTTTTAGATATGGTTTGATACTATGAGGGAGCAGTCCAAAGATAGTGGAGGTACTAAAACTCCAAAAGAAGGTTATTTGAATATTAACAGATTCAAAGAAATTAGAGCATTGTAAGCCACTGTTTATAGCAACTAAAAGTTCTACAGTAGTTAATTTATATATTTATGATGTTCTGGTGTATATTAAAGAAAATATACAAAATTATAACATAAGAAATGAAATACATAAGTACATACAATACGTGTAACAAGAAAAATTTGGATATGCCCTTCCATAGGCTTCAGAAGACCTCTCAGTATTATAAAATAAGTGGCATAAAACTCTTCAATGCACTTGCTGTAAGAATACACAAATTACCCACTCAAATGTTTAAGGAGAGGCTGTACAAATGGTTAACTGCAAACCCCTTTTATAACTTACAAGAGTTTATAGACAAATGTAAGCAAGACATATAAAACATGTATTTTGATTGAAGTAATGAGTTGGTATTCAAACACAACATCACTTAAAATATCCTTACTTGAACAATTGTTTCGGAGACCGGCTCGTCCCCATCATCAGCAACTATCCAACTGGTTGGATCCGTGGTTTCTTGAAGTGAGCTGGTTGTTTGAGGTGACATCTGTTGATTGTGAGATGAACTTCCAAAGAGAGTTTTCAGGCGGCAATTCGAAATTTAACGTATACTGTTTGTTTTTTATAATTAGCAACTTCTCCCAAACATCGAGCTCAGCTGCATTATTGGCTGGCTTTAATAGTTTTATATTTGGTACAATTTCATGATTGGTAGACCAAAAATGGTGGGCTATTGCTGATTTTTCCATTTGTTTGTATTTCACACATCTCATATGTTCCTGTAATCTAATTTGTAAACTTCTTTTGGTTTTTCCTATGTAGAACTTATTACAGTCTGAGCAGTTTATTTTGTATATACCTGATTTCTTGTTTTCAGGTACTGGGTCTTTCAGGTTGTTGCATAATAAGTTTTTTAAACTGAATTTATTTATTGGGGCTAGGGTGATGTTATACTTCTTGAATATCTTGTTGAATTTATGATGTACTTTGGGATGATATGTGAATTTCTTGAACTGTTTCTCGGATATGAATACAACAAAGAATATAACCAAATGATTAACATAGCTGCAATTAATGGATACAGTAAAAAATTATTAGAAAAGAAAATTTGGAAATTTAAGAAACAAAAACACATATTGGATACCACAAAACTAACAGATTCAAAATCCGAGAAACAGTTCAAGAAATTCACATATCATCCCAAAGTACATCATAAATTCAACAAGATATTCAAGAAGTATAACATCACCCTAGCCCCAATAAATAAATTCAGTTTAAAAAACTTATTATGCAACAACCTGAAAGACCCAGTACCTGAAAACAAGAAATCAGGTATATACAAAATAAACTGCTCAGACTGTAATAAGTTCTACATAGGAAAAACCAAAAGAAGTTTACAAATTAGATTACAGGAACATATGAGATGTGTGAAATACAAACAAATGGAAAAATCAGCAATAGCCCACCATTTTTGGTCTACCAATCATGAAATTGTACCAAATATAAAACTATTAAAGCCAGCCAATAATGCAGCTGAGCTCGATGTTTGGGAGAAGTTGCTAATTATAAAAAACAAACAGTATACGTTAAATTTCGAATTGCCGCCTGAAAACTCTCTTTGGAAGTTCATCTCACAATCAACAGATGTCACCTCAAACAACCAGCTCACTTCAAGAAACCACGGATCCAACCAGTTGGATAGTTGCTGATGATGGGGACGAGCCGGTCTCCGAAACAATTGTTCAAGTAAGGATATTTTAAGTGATGTTGTGTTTGAATACCAACTCATTACTTCAATTGTTATATACATCACTGTTTCTAACCTTTTGCTTCAAATAATGTATTTTGATGTTGAAATGGACTCTGTTTTTGATGCTTCTGAAATATAGTTATATATAATGTTTTTACTAGATTTTAAGGTAGCTATTACATGTGACGAAGCCTATTGTAATGATTGTAATTACTGAATGGTAAACAAATAAATAAATAAATAAATAAATAAATAAATAAATAAATAAATAAATAAATAAATAAATAAATAAATAAATAAATAAATAAATAAATAAATAAATAAATAAATAAATAAATAAATAAATAAATAAATAAATAAATAAATAAATAAATAAATAAATAAATAAATAAATAAATAAATAAATAAATAAATAAATAAATAAATAAATAAATAAATAAATAAATAAATAAATAAATAAATAAATAAATAAATAAATAAATAAATAAATAAATAAATAAATAAATAAATAAATAAATAAATAAATAAATAAATAAATAAATAAATAAATAAATAAATAAATAAATAAATAAATAAATAAATAAATAAATAAATAAATAAATAAATAAATAAATAAATAAATAAATAAATAAATAAATAAATAAATAAATAAATAAATAAATAAATAAATAAATAAATAAATAAATAAATAATAAATAAATAAATAAATAAATAGATAGATAGATAGATAGATAGATAAATAAATAAATAAATAAATAAATAAATAAATAAATAAATAAATAAATAAATAAATAAATAAATAAATAAATAAATAAAAATTTAATAATAATAATAATAATAATAATAATAATAATAATAATAATAATAATAATAATAATAATAATAATAATAATAATAATAATAATAATAATAATAATAATAATAATAATAATAATAATAATAATAATAATAATAATAATAATAATAATAATAATAATAATAATAATAATAATAATAATAATAATAATAATAATAATAATTGATGATGATGATGATGATGATGATGATGATGATGATGATGATGATGATGATGATGATGATGATGATGATGATGATAATCACTTGGTTCACATTATTCAATTTTTCAACTTTTTCAATGTAATGAATAGTTGTAAGCTTTCACGTCCGGAGTCTAATTTGTAGATAGAATTTTCCGGGCAGGAGCCCTTGGCTGCTGGAGTTGGAAGATCCAGACATTTCGTTCATGTCTGCGGTGAACATCATCAGTGGTGGTGTGGTCTGAATCTTCTGGGTGAAGGTTCAGTCACAACTGACACAACTGAACAGTCAGTTGTGATAACTGTCATCAATTACTTGATTTATGTTTACTCATGAAAAGAAAAAAGCTTCTACATACCTCAAGATTTATTTAAGTTTATCTCAATCTGAAACCAAGGGTAAATGAGAACTTTGTTGGTATTTATTCTAATGTGATACCACCAGATTAACCAGATACCAAGAGATAAGATTTAAATTTTCTGTAACATATTCCACAAAGAAGTATACTGAAGTGCATAAAAGGTGCCCCATAATGTGATCCTGGTGTTTGTATTAGTACTGAGAATCTTGCCTCACCCTATGTTACATCCTCCAAATGGTAACAATGTAAGCTAGTTTTTCATTTTTTCACTAGCAGAATATCATTATTACAATTGATCATTAAATTTTGGCATATAAATAAAATGTCACACAAAAAAATGCAGAAGTAATATTGCTGATGAGAACTATCATATTAAATTATAGTTTTTAACCAGTTCCCTTCTTATGGTGTATATACTGCAATTATAGTGAAATAACTATTTTTTTATTATTTTTAAAAAATTTTCTTCATGAAATCATTCTACTTGTAATGTGTTGTTCACAATGTTTTATTAAATCATTGGATTATAGTGTCAGCAATTTGAAACTATGGACTACATTACATTGACTGCAAATATTCAACTTTAAATATTCAATATTTTAAGCAATTAAAGCTCTATAAGATAGACAAGCACTAGAAGTTGTAAGTCAATAAGTTTAAGTGTTGAATTTGTTTGCATGAAAGAGTTGTAACGTTTCTACCTCAGGAGTAATTTAGGACCAGTGTTAGGTGTCCTGGAACTACTTCCAACAGCCTTTGTAGTTTTGTTTCAGCCTTTAACCATGGACAATCATATCTTCTCAAGATAATGGAAAACATATGGAATACATTTTCTCTGGGGAATCTAACTGAGATTGACCTTCGGACTTCTTGAATGTGAAGCAGGGATAGGCTCTTTTTAAATTTCTCCTTTTTACTATTTTGAAATTCTAATATAACTTTATATAAAACTGTAGTAAGGATTATAACCTATGAAATAAAGATGTAAACTGCTTTGATAAGAATACTTGATAATTGTACTTACTTGAATTAACAATTTCATTGGGGTATCTCTTGTCTCTAGAGCTGATAATGGTGTTCTCCTGCACAGTTGGGTTGTTAAACTTTGTGGTTGCATTCAATGTGCTCTTGGGTAGCTCAGGCAAGGTATCAGGTCCAACCACTAACTGAAATTCATACACATAAAAGTGCAGTTAACTTACAGAAAAACCTTCCTTTGAGTACAATAATTAGTTTCATATTGCTTAAGCAAGAGATTTATTAGCAATTCTTATTTTTAAAAATTTAATACTGCAATAATCCTACAGCACTTGAGATTGAAAAAAATGTGTTACCAAATACAGTTATTGAACAATGAAGTTAGATATCCTGTCAAGAAACAATTTAGACAGGTTCTTCAAGATACCATGAGACAGCCCCAGTTTCAGCTCATTTCCCACACCATGTAAGAGTCTACATCCTAACTCCAGTTGGTCTTCAGCTGATGATGGAAGTAAAAGCTGTTGAAACAGTCTAGTAATTAAAAATTAAGTGAAGTTGTAAGCGTGCACAGAATTATTAATTATTAGCATTTTTGCCTTCCCAAGTATGACAGAAGCTATATGCTGCAAGAGAAGGTTTATATCACTATTCACCAACAATTTCCTTATTCAGTTTTTGAGGCATAAGGACTTAGGTGTATGATTATAAAATAACTTAGAATGGGGCTTCAAAATCTCTATTGAAAACGAATTACACATTGAAAATATGATCTCCTTCAAAATAGTCTCCTTCCCAGTCCTGACTTACTTCAAGCACATTTCTTACATTGAAAGCAATGCTGTCATACTGTTCATTAGCTTCATTGCTTTTTCTTTTACTGCTTCTAGAGACTCAAAAGCATTTTTTTCAATAGAAACATGATTTTTGAAATAAAAAAAATATCACAAGGGGCCAGAACTGGTGAGTATTGTGTTAGAACATCCACAATATATTGTGCTTTCCCAGAAACTGAAAAACAGAAAGTGCATTGTGCACTGGTTTATTGTCTTAATGCAGAATCCAGGAGTATTTCTTCAACATTTCATGTCTTTTCTTTCTGACTCACACAAAGAGGGTTTCTAAACACCTTTGTAATAGGCCAATGAGTCAGATGCACAACCAATGATCTTTCCTAACAATTTCATGAACTTTTGTAACATTTTAATCCATTTTTCATGATCAATGGAGATTTATCTTCAATCATTTCTTTTCCTACTTTGAATTTTTTGAACCAGTCATCAGCTTGAGTCTGAGATAAGTACTGAACACCATGATCCTTGCTTGAATTGAAAGCTTCTCTAGGGGATTTTCCAAGTGTTATGAGGAATTTCACATTCACATTCAACATATTTCCAAGGTAGTTCAGGTATTTAAGATTCTTATTACTGGCTGCTACAGCAAAACCTTTGGTTCCACGACAGCATGAGTTGGAGGATAAATGGAGGAGTAACCAGACTCTACTCGTCTGCCAGAGCCATTGTTACCAATACCAGAAGGTGTTATAAAAAATTAGTAATTTTATAGTCACTTTTCATATAACAGTAAAATTATAGTCACTTAAGTAGTTGGCAGTCTTCCTTTTTGTTTGGTGAATTTGATTATCTTACCCTTGAGAAAAGACAAAATACTAAGAAATATTTACAATTTGTTCACTCCTCTGATACATCTTATAAGACTATTCCTTTTACACTATTACCTATACACTGAGAGCAGCTTTTTTCAAAAACATTATTTAAGAAGACTTAGTGTTCATCTTAACAGAAAATATTGCTATTGACTTTTGAGAAACATGTACTTTCATAACATGTTAAAAAAGCATGGTGGTATACAATGGCAGACTCCAAATTGTAAATGAAAATCATTATATTCAATTATATTCAAGAACCTCTTAATACTACATAAAATAATTTTGATTATGAAAGATCAACAGAGACACGAAGTATAACTCATATGTAATAAAAACAACATAATCTTGAAATAAACAATATAAATAGAAATTTTAAACTTATTGTTTGTAAAATGACTAACTTATGCGAACTCTCAATGCAGCAGTAAAACCATATAAAACCATATAAAACATTGCGAAAACCATTTTCTCCTATTACAAGTTATATTTAACAACAATAATGATGATGATGATGATGATGATGATAACCTTATTTATCACAAATATTTACAATGTGAGAAAAAGCTCTGTAAACAGGTGACACTTCAATGAAATACATGATAACAAATATTATTTACATTTATACAGATGTTTACAATTGATAAGTATAATATTTAGGCAAAATGTCTTTACAAAATGGAAAGAAAAACAATATTCTGTTGTTTAAGGACTATGATACAATGAAGCACAAAATTAATACAATTTTGAGTCGAACTAATACTCAATGCTCCATTTATTGCTAGTATTTACCTAGAACGCGTTTCGTTAGGATCTTCCTAACATCATCAGCTGTTGTTGACTAATGGATGCCGGTTCAGTGAACTCCTCGGAGGGGATAGGTGCGTCTCTGTCGGTATCTTGATGAACTTGAAATTTGGATTTTCTTCAAAGGTAGTATCGAAATTAAACAATTTACTTTCATATTTCTTTATAAAGATTTTTTCCCACATGGTTAATGCAGCTGGACCTTAGGCACTTTTTAGTAAGTGAATTTCTCGTTCTATGTCATGATTTTCCTTCCAAAAATGATACGCTACCGCCGATTTATCTATTTCTTTATTCCTGATGTTCCTAAAGTGCTCTTTAAGCCTAATGTTCATATTCCTTTTTGTTTTTCCAATGTAGAATTTGTCACAGTCCTTGCAATTTATCCGGTACACTCCTGATTTTTTGCCTGTAGGTATTGTTCTGTGGGGCCAAAGTAATATTGTGTTCTTTGAAGACTTTTTGGAAAAGGTGTGTAGCTCTGGGATGATACGTAAATTTTCTGTACAAGGTTTCATTGCTAGTTGTCTTTTGAATTTATCTATTTTCTTGTTGACCAATTCAGCACTGTATCCATTGTATTCTGCAATGTGAATGATATTATTGTACTCTTTGTTATATTCTATCTTGTTTAAAGGTACATTAACCAGCCTGTAAGTTAAACTGTTGATAACAGCATGCTTGTGTTGTCTTGCGTTATATCCATCTGATTTTATAAAATTTTCTGTGTGTGTTTCCTTTCTGTGTATGCCAAATTCAAGTTTATTATGTTTTCTGGTAAGTTTCAAATCTAAGAAAGGGATTTCATTGTTTGTCTCTTTTTCTATGGAGAATTTTATTGCAGGATTTTGTAAATTAAGTAGTTTCAATGCATCATCCACTTGTTTCTCATTTATTATTGCCCAAATGTCATCCACATATCTGTACCAATGCTTAAAAATTAGTGGGAATGCCTTTGTGATGTGCGTTTCCAAAAAGCTCATGAAGAGGTCTGCCAAAAACAATGTTTATAAACTATCCTCTAGATATTCCTTTATTGAGTAATATGCCTTATTTGCTAGCACATGTTGATATAATATGATTATTAGGACAAAAACAGGAAAAGGTACAAGGATAATTATGTTCTTATTTATATTTTACATTTGTGCTTTGATACATATTTATTCAACATTGTCTAATAACTGAAACTCCTGTACCATTTTTAGGAGATCAACCACAGGTGAAGTAGTTCTTTTCTTATATTTCTGGGCCAATGGCTCTCTTAGGGTGGAAATCTTTGGACTGCTTAAAATGAGCAGCTGGATAAGCATTTTTATTAATACTGTCCTCTTTGGGCGTTTTCGAAAATTATGTTCTTGGTACCTTTATATACTTGGGTATCACTTCTTGGGCATTAGAAATAATTTTCAAAAAATGAGCAAAAACAAAGCAGGTTTACTTTAATGATCTGTAAAGAGAAAAAGTTAAACCACTTTTGGAAAAAGAAATCTCAGTTTAATTTGTTAGTAGTAAGTACATAAAAGCATTTGTCACAACTGCTTTTTTTTTATTCCATTTATATCCTGCCTTTAACTGCAATGGTCATATCAGCAGCTTATTCTCCTTTGGAATATATTGAAGGTGTTAACTCGTATTCATTGAGTTTTAATCATTAGATCACACACACATTTGCACTATCATACCTCCAGACTCTGGGAAAGATGAGGAATTATCTTGGTCTGAGAAAAATCCCCACTCTCATCACTGAGAATTGAACCTGTGACCCCTGGCATGGCAGGTAGGTGCTCCAGCTACTGAGCTATGGGGCCAACCAACAACTGTCTTGTACATAATCATTTAAACTTATAGAAAGGTAAATTGAAATAAAAACAATTCATATATATATATATATATGAGAGAGAGAGAGAGAGAGAGAGAGAGAGAGAGAGAGAGAGAGAGAGAGAGAGAGGTAGTGTCATGGCTGAATAGTTAGTCAGCTTGCCTCTCATCTAGGCAACCCAGGTTCAATTCCAAGTTACTGCATGTGAAATTTGTGATGTACAAAGGAGCATTTGTGTTCTTGAGCTTCTGCTGCAATTCATTCCACCAACGGCTCCATAATAACTTTTTCTTTCGCCTATTATACCACCATTTCATATCATCTACTTCTTCACCCTTACATGAGGTTATCTTGCTGATCACTCATTCTGGATATTTTCTCAGATCTAGCATTCCTCTGCTCCTCGACAGGCACCTGACCCCAGGCACCAACTTGTAAGTCCTGGGCAATGTAAGTCCTCCATATGAGGAGGGTAAAAAGTAAGTGGAGAAAAATGGTACATAGATGATAAAGTACATACTGGATTTTCATACTTTGAACTTCATAGTTGCTAGCTTAAAATACAGGAATAAATATGGTGTTTATTTCACTTCTGATATCCATGTTGGCCTGAGCAATGGAAATTTTAAGACAGCCTAGCCAGGATAGCCCAGTTAAGACTCTTGTGCTGTGTGCTCTGTGAATGGTTTGAACAAGGTGTTGTTTTCAGGTTTTGGCCATATCTTTGTTTTCAACATGGCTTTAGAAATAAACTGTCAACTATAACAGCTACAGCAGAATACATGAACTTCTGAAATTGAAAGATAGCAATAAAAAGGCTACAGGAATCCATTTAGACCTCTCAAAAGCTTTCGACACTGTTTCACATGATTACCTAATTACAAAATTAGAAAATTATGGTTTCAGAGGATATATAAACAAATTGTTAGCATCATACTTAAAAAATTGTATTCAGTGTACCGAATTAAGTGGAAGAAAGGGAATGTTATAGATACTGTAAAATCTGAATATAATATAGTAAAGTCAGGGACAAATCAAGGTCAGTGCTTGGGCCTATACTTTTTTTGATTTATGTAAACAATTTGCCTACACCAGAAAGCAGTAAAGTAATCTACTATGCTGATGACACATCTTTAATATGCTGGAGTAACTCCAGAAATACTCTAGAACAAAAAATGACAAATGCAATTGGGGAAATCTCACAATATCTTCTACACAGTGGGCTGAAACTAAACATAGATAAAACTAAAATTATGGTATTCCAAAAGCCAAACAACTGAACAGATAAAATATATATATATTAACAATTGCACTTTGGAGCAGGTGAGTAACTTTAAATTTTTAGGCATAAATATTGATGAAGGTGTAACGTATAATACTCAAGTTGACACTGTTGCAAAATATTACCTCAGGACTATTCTTTCTAAGACAATTGGCAAAGTACAGGAATACTTATATTCTAAAGACAGATTACTATGGAATAATCTACCCATATTTGGCCTATGGAATTTAAAAATGGGGGGGGGGGCGGTACAAATAATTCCAATATTGACAGAATATTAAAACTACAAAAAAGGTGTATCAGATGTATGTATAATCTCAACTACTCAAAGTTCTGTAGAGAAACAATCATTAAGGAAAAAATACTAACAATAGTTCCCCTTTATGTTTATAGAAGTATCTTACTTGTTCAAAATAATAAGAAATTTAATATGCTCAATAAAGACTATCATAATCATGATAGGGGGAAAATGATTATAATAGGGTGAGCACAAATAAAAGTCAAACTTATAAAGACCCTTACAGAATTGGTGCATTATTTTATAATAATTTGCCAGTGGAGGTAGAAAATAATGTAAATATTAAATTCAAAAGTGCTTTAGAATCCTTCCTAACTAAGAAATGTTTGTGTAGCATTGCTTAACTATAATATATGCTCATATCTGTGATGCTTTTGTATAATTGTAATAATGTGTATTAACTCTGACAACGTCAGATGCTCTTGTAAAGAGTCTATTGACTGCAATAAAGAGATTGAGATTGAGATTGTTTATTCACCAATTGTAATAGTTTTACAAGGTTTTGTCATGTGAAGTATATACATAAAGCCAGTTACAATGGAGAGGTACTACTATCTATATTTACAATTTTGACTCTACAGTTTTAACCATTATTTGTTTTTGCAATTTTTATATTCTTCTATATTATTATTATCATTATGATTATGATTATTATTATTATTATTATTATTATTATTATTATTATTATTATTATTATTATTATTATTATTATTATTATTATTATTATTATTATTATTATTATTATTATTATTATTATTATTATTATTATTATTATTATTATTATTATTATTATTATTATTATTATTATTATTATTATTATTATTATTATTATTATTATTATTATTATTATTATTATTATTATTATTATTATTATTATTATTATTATTATTATTATTATTATTATTATTATTATTATTATTATTATTATTATTATTATTATTATTATTATTATTATTATTATTATTATTATTATTATTATTATTATTATTATTATTATTATTATTATTATTATTATTATTATTATTATTATTATTATTATTATTATTATTATTATTATTATTATTATTATTATTATTATTATTATTATTATTATTATTATTATTATTATTATTATTATTATTATTATTATTATTATTATTATTATTATTATTATTATTATTATTATTATTATTATTATTATTATTATTATTATTATTATTATTATTATTATTATTATTATTATTATTATTATTATTATTATTATTATTATTATTATTATTATTATTATTATTATTATTATTATTATTATTATTATTGTTATAATTATTATTATTATAATATGGTGGTGCAGTTACTGATGATGTTGCTGAATGACATGGACAAGTTTCTGAATAGCATGCAATATCACTAACCCAAATGTACACTGTTTTAAAGCAACAAGAAGTATATGGTGTTTCTCTGTCCCTGTTAGTTCTCCATTCTCGAGAAGCTGCCAAAGATGCATGTAGTTTATTTGTAAGTTGGGCATATAAAAGAGTTGGTAATTATTGATTGCTCTTTTTAAACATTTAATTAATTAAAAAGGTTTTATTTTACACTTACAAAGTAAGCTTTTAGCAGAACATTTGCTCCTTTGCCCTCTTATAATAGCCAGTATAGTCAGACTCTTGTAATACTACACTGTGATGATGATAATGACAGATTAAGGTAATGGACTGACATTCATTATGTATCATGCAATTTATTTTGAGTGTATAAATTTAGAGCATATGGAACCACATCAAAAACTTATTCTTATGCTGACAAAATAAGCAAATCACCTTTTTGGAGCTATTCATGACAAAAAGATTCCTTTTGTTCCACTGCATGCCATTCCTTGTGTTAGAAACATCTTCACACCATGGTTAGCACTTCAGTTTCATGCAAACTTTAAAAATATGGGCAAATAGATAGAGTCAACTTGAATTCAATGCCATGGCCGGGATTTGAACAACGGATCTCCTGGTTTCTGTCCAGTCGTTCTTACCCATTGAGCTACCATGGCCAAATTGCCATGTTACTTACGGCAAATTGGCTATGGTAGCTCAATGGGTAAGAATGACTGGACGGAAACCAGGAGATCCGTGGTTCAAATCCGGACCATTGCACTGAATTTTTCATGTTGACTCCATCAAAAACTTTAGCCTATATATGGCTAGTGTGAAAAAATGATTAATTTCCATCAATTAATTTAAATATGGTCAAATGTTTACTAATTCTCTGTCTCCAAGGATCCGCAACACCCAACTGGCTAATCTACCTTTCAAATAAATAAATATTTTGTTTGTTAAAAATGCTTCAATTGCCACAGTCGTATCAGCATTGCAGATGGGCCAGAATTTTCTTGTGTAAAAATTCTTTTACATGCCAGTAAATCTACTGACAGGGATTGTCACATTTAAGCACACTTAAAAACCATCAGTCTAGGCCAGGTTGAATCTGTGACCTTGGGATTAATAAGCCAGCACCTGACTGAGCCAACTAGAATGACTAGTCATGTTTTAGCTTAGATACATTAAGGTAAGATTTTCTATTAATACAAGTTCTCTAAGATATTTAAAACACATACAATGATGTAGCATGACAAAGGTTTAGTTTTAATCTTCTTCATTTCTGAAAAGTTCAATGAGTAGACTAACATTTTATACACCATTCAATAAAATTGTTTTAAGAAATACTTAAGAGTTATTTTAGATACCTGTTTTTGAAAGCTTCTGTATCAGAATAATTGGATATATCCTAGAGCCCTTTATGCCTAGAATAGCATTAAGTCTAACCACATACCTGCAGCTGTAATGGCATTTCACTTGGTATGTCGGACTCTTTGTTTGAATTGGTTATTTGTTTTGATGTTTCAGAATCCACGATATCATTTGCTGTCTTAGAATTATTCCCTAGAAGATGAAAATTTACTTTTAAAATAAAATTTAAGAAGTGGGATTAAATTCTTAATTCTAGCTTTCAGGCTGAATTCAGCCTTTTTACTGATTATGTGCATATGACATGAATGTTAGTGCAATATTATAGTCTACGTTATGGAAGAAGCAGCCAGCTTAGAGCAAAGTAACTTAGAGAAAAGAATTAGAAAGAAAGGCTAAACAAAACCTGAAAAGAGTATTATAGTGCTAAGAAATAATTTAGGAATGGCATAAGAGAAATTATAATATTTGGGAAAGAGTGGAGCATGATAATGAATGGGAAAGTGAATGAGAGTAACAACTGTAATAAACTGGATTCTCAAACAACAATATCCAATATTTTATTATGTGTGTATGCAGCGATGTAATGCTGCACTTCTTCTTGGGTCGAAGCTGGGAAACTGGCAGCAAAGGATTTGTTGCGCAGGAAGCCCTAGCATTAGCATAGTTGTGTTTCGTCACAGACTAATATAATCTAGTTCAGCAACGTACAGTTACTGGTAAACTCACAGTAGGTACATTGTCTTGGTATAGGTGCGTAAAAGTCATAGTCCACTGAGCTCTAGTGTAGCAATGTGCAGAAGCTTGGAAACTTGCAGTAGGTACATTGTCTTGGCATAGGTGTGTAAAAGTCATAGTTCACTGGGCTCTAGTGTAGCAATATGCAGATGCTTGGAAACTTGCAGTAGGTACATAGTCTTGGCATAGGTGTGTAAAAGTCATAGTCCACAGGGCTCTAGTGTAGCAATGTGCAGATGCTTGGAAACTTAGAGTAGGTACATTGTCTTGGCATAGCTGTGTAAAAGTCATAGTCCACAGGGCTCTAGAGTAGCAATGTGCAGATGCTTGGAAACTTGCAGTAGGTACATTGTCTTGGCATGGGTGTGTAAAAGTCATAAGTTCACTGAGCTCTAGTGTAGCAATGTGTAGATGCTTGGAAACTTGCAGTAGGTACATTGTCTTGGCATAGGTGTGTAAACGTCATAGCCCTCTGAGCTCTAATGTAGCAATGTGCAGAAGCTTGGAAACTTGCAGTAGGTACATTGTCTTGGCATAGGTGTATAAAACTCATAGTTCACTGAGCTCTAGTGTAGCAATGTGCAGATGCTTGGAAACTTGCAGTAGGTACATTGTCTTGGCATAGGTGTGTAAAAGTCATAGTTCACTGAGCTCTAGTGTAGCAATGTGCAGATGCTTGGAAACTTGCAGTAGGTACATTGTCTTGGCATAGGTGTGTAAAAGTCATTGTTCACTGAGCTCTAGTGTAGCAATGTGCAGAAGCTTGGAAACTTGCAGTAGGTACATTGTCTTGGCATAGGTGTGAAAAAGTCATAGTTCACTGGGCTCTAGAGTAGCAATGTGCAGAAGCTTGGAAACTTGCAGTAGGTACATTGTCTTGGTATAGGTGTGTAAAAGTCATAGTCCACAGGGCTCTAGAGTAGCAATGTGCAGATGCTTGGAAACTTGCAGTAGGTACATTGTCTTGGCATAGGTGTGTAAAAGTCATAGTTCACTGGGCTCTAGTGTAGCAATGTGCAGATGCTTGGAAACTTGCAGTAGGTACATTGTCTTGGCATAGGTGTGTAAAAGTCATAGTTCACAGGGCTCTAGAGTAGCAATGTGCAGATGCTTGGAAACTTGCAGTAGGTACATTGTCTTGGCATAGGTGTGTAAAAGTCATAGTTCACTGGGCTCTAGTGTAGCAATGTGCAGATGCTTGGAAACTTGCAGTAGGTACATTGTCTTGGCATAGGTGTGTAAAAGTCATAGTTCACAGGGCTCTAGTGTAGCAATGTGCAGATGCTTGGAAACTTGCAGTAGGTACTTTGTCTTGGTATAGGTGTGTAAAAGTCATAGTCCACAGGGCTCTAGAGTAGCAATGTGCAGATGTCTGGAAAGTTACAGTAGGTACATTGTCTTGGCATAGGTGTGTAAAAGTCATAGTTCACTGGGCTCTAGTGTAGCAATGTGCAGATGCTTGGAAACTTGCAGTAGGTACATTGTCTTGGCATAGGTGTGTAAAAGTCATAGTTCACTGGGCTCTAGTGTAGCAATGTGCAGATGCTTGGAAACTTGCAGTAGGTACTTTGTCTTGGCATGGGTGTGTAAAAGTCATAGTTCACTGGGCTCTAGTGTAGCAATGTGCAGAAGCTTGGAAACTTGCAGTAGGTACATTGTCTTGGTATAGGTGTGTAAAAGTCATAGCCCACTGAGCTCTAGTGTAGCAATGTGCAGAAGCTTGGAAACTTGCAGTAGGTACATTGTCTTGGTATAGGTGTGTAAAAGTCATAGCCCTCTGAGTTCTAGTGTAGCAATGTGCAGAAGCTTGGAAACTTGCAGTAGGTACATTGTCTTGGCATAGGTGTGTAAAAGTCATAGCCCACAGAGCTCTAGTGTAGCAATGTGCAGAAGCTTGGAAACTTGCAGTAGGTACATTGTCTTGGCATAGGTGTGTAAAAGTCATAGTTCACTGGGCTCTAGTGTAGCAATGTGCAGATGCTTGGAAACTTGCAGTAGGTACATTGTCTTGGCATAGGTGTGTAAAAGTCATAGTTCACTGAGCTCTAGTGTAGCAATGTGCAGATGCTTGGAAACTTGCAGTAGGTACATTGTCTTGGCATAGGTGTGTAAAAGTCATAGTCCACAGGGCTCTAGTGTAGCAATGTGCAGAAGCTTGGAAACTTGCAGTAGGTACATTGTCTTGGCATAGGTGTGTAAAAGTCATAGTTCACTGAGCTCTAGTGTAGCAATGTGCAGATGCTTGGAAACTTGCAGTAGGTACATTGTCTTGGTATAGGTGTGTAAAAGTCATAGCCCACAGGGCTCTAGTGTAGCAATGTGCAGAAGCTTGGAAACTTGCAGTAGGTACATTGTCTTGGCATAGCTGTGTAAAAGTCATAGCCCTCTGAGCTCTAGTGTAGCAATGTGCAGAAGTTTGGAAACTTGCAGTAGGCACATTGTCTTGGCATGGGTGTGTAAAAGTCATAGTTCACTGGGCTCTAGAGTAGCAATGTGCAGATGTCTGGAAAGTTACAGTAGGTACATTGTCTTGGCATAGCTGTGTAAAAGTCATAGCCCTCTGAGCTCTAGTGTAGCAATGTGCAGAAGTTTGGAAACTTGCAGTAGGTACATTGTCTTGGCATAGCTGTGTAAAAGTCATAGCCCTCTGAGCTCTAGTGTAGCAATGTGCAGAAGTTTGGAAACTTGCAGTAGGTACATTGTCTTGGCATAGGCGTGTAAAAGTCATAGTTCACTGGGCTCTAGTGTAGCAATGTGCAGAAGTTTGGAAACTTGCAGTAGGCACATTGTCTTGGCATGGGTATGTAAAAGTCATAGTTCACTGGGCTCTAGAGTAGCTATGTGCAGATGTCTGGAAAGTTACAGTAGGTACATTGTCTTGGCATAGGTGTGTAAAAGTCATAGTTCACTGGGCTCTAGTGTAGCAATGTGCAGATGCTTGGAAACTTGCAGTAGGTACATTGTCTTGGCATAGGTGTGTAAAAGTCATAGTTCACTGGGCTCTAGTGTAGCAATATGCAGATGCTTGGAAACTTGCAGTAGGTACATTGTCTTGGCATAGGTGTGTAAAAGTCATAGTCCACAGGGCTCTAGTGTAGCAATGTGCAGATGCTTGGAAACTTAGAGTAGGTACATTGTCTTGGCATAGCTGTGTAAAAGTCATAGTCCACAGGGCTCTAGAGTAGCAATGTGCAGATGCTTGGAAACTTGCAGTAGGTACATTGTCTTGGCATGGGTGTGTAAAAGTCATAAGTTCACTGAGCTCTAGTGTAGCAATGTGTAGATGCTTGGAAACTTGCAGTAGGTACATTGTCTTGGCATAGGTGTGTAAACGTCATAGCCCTCTGAGCTCTAATGTAGCAATGTGCAGAAGCTTGGAAACTTGCAGTAGGTACATTGTCTTGGCATAGGTGTGTAAAAGTCATAGTTCACTGAGCTCTAGTGTAGCAATGTGCAGATGCTTGGAAACTTGCAGTAGGTACATTGTCTTGGCATAGGTGTGTAAAAGTCATTGTTCACTGAGCTCTAGTGTAGCAATGTGCAGAAGCTTGGAAACTTGCAGTAGGTACATTGTCTTGGCATAGGTGTGAAAAAGTCATAGTTCACTGGGCTCTAGAGTAGCAATGTGCAGAAGCTTGGAAACTTGCAGTAGGTACATTGTCTTGGTATAGGTGTGTAAAAGTCATAGTCCACAGGGCTCTAGAGTAGCAATGTGCAGATGCTTGGAAACTTGCAGTAGGTACATTGTCTTGGCATAGGTGTGTAAAAGTCATAGTTCACTGGGCTCTAGTGTAGCAATGTGCAGAAGCTTGGAAACTTGCAGTAGGTACATTGTCTTGGCATAGGTGTGTAAAAGTCATAGTTCACAGGGCTCTAGAGTAGCAATGTGCAGATGCTTGGAAACTTGCAGTAGGTACATTGTCTTGGCATAGGTGTGTAAAAGTCATAGTTCACTGGGCTCTAGTGTAGCAATGTGCAGATGCTTGGAAACTTGCAGTAGGTACATTGTCTTGGCATAGGTGTGTAAAAGTCATAGTTCACAGGGCTCTAGTGTAGCAATGTGTAGATGCTTGGAAACTTGCAGTAGGTACTTTGTCTTGGTATAGGTGTGTAAAAGTCATAGTCCACAGGGCTCTAGAGTAGCAATGTGCAGATGTCTGGAAAGTTACAGTAGGTACATTGTCTTGGCATAGGTGTGTAAAAGTCATAGTTCACTGGGCTCTAGTGTAGCAATGTGCAGATGCTTGGAAACTTGCAGTAGGTACATTGTCTTGGCATAGGTGTGTAAAAGTCATAGTTCACAGGGCTCTAGTGTAGCAATGTGCAGATGCTTGGAAACTTGCAGTAGGTACTTTGTCTTGGCATGGGTGTGTAAAAGTCATAGTTCACTGGGCTCTAGTGTAGCAATGTGCAGAAGCTTGGAAACTTGCAGTAGGTACATTGTCTTGGTATAGGTGTGTAAAAGTCATAGCCCACTGAGCTCTAGTGTAGCAATGTGCAGAAGCTTGGAAACTTGCAGTAGGTACATTGTCTTGGTATAGGTGTGTAAAAGTCATAGCCCTCTGAGCTCTAGTGTAGCAATGTGCAGAAGCTTGGAAACTTGCAGTAGGTACATTGTCTTGGCATAGGTGTGTAAAAGTCATAGCCCACTGAGCTCTAGTGTAGCAATGTGCAGAAGCTTGGAAACTTGCAGTAGGTACATTGTCTTGGCATAGGTGTGTAAAAGTCATAGTTCACTGGGGTCTAGTGTAGCAATGTGCAGATGCTTGGAAACTTGCAGTAGGTACATTGTCTTGGCATAGGTGTGTAAAAGTCATAGTTCACTGAGCTCTAGTGTAGCAATGTGCAGATGCTTGGAAACTTGCAGTAGGTACATTGTCTTGGCATAGGTGTGTAAAAGTCATAGTCCACAGGGCTCTAGTGTAGCAATGTGCAGAAGCTTGGAAACTTGCAGTAGGTACATTGTCTTGGCATAGGTGTGTAAAAGTCATAGTTCACTGAGCTCTAGTGTAGCAATGTGCAGATGCTTGGAAACTTGCAGTAGGTACATTGTCTTGGTATAGGTGTGTAAAAGTCATAGTCCACAGGGCTCTAGTGTAGCAATGTGCAGAAGCTTGGAAACTTGCAGTAGGTACATTGTCTTGGCATAGCTGTGTAAAAGTCATAGCCCTCTTAGCTCTAGTGTAGCAATGTGCAGAAGTTTGGAAACTTGCAGTAGGTACATTGTCTTGGCATGGGTGTGTAAAAGTCATAGTTCACTGGGCTCTAGAGTAGCAATGTGCAGATGTCTGGAAAGTTACAGTAGGTACATTGTCTTGGCATAGGTGTGTAAAAGTCATAGTTCACTGGGCTCTAGTGTAGCAATGTGCAGATGCTTGGAAACTTGCAGTAGGTACATTGTCTTGGCATAGGTGTGTAAAAGTCATAGTTCACTAGGCTCTAGTGTAGCAATGTGCAGAAGCTTGGAAACGTGCAGTAGGTATATTGTCTTGGCATAGGTGTGTAAAAGTCATAGTTCACTGGGCTCTAGTGTAGCAATGTGCAGATGCTTGGAAACTTGCAGTAGGTACATTGTCTTGGCATAGGTGTGTAAAAGTCATAGTCCACAGGGCTCTAGAGTAGCAATGTGCAGATGCTTGGAAACTTGCAGTAGGTACATTGTCTTGGCATAGCTGTGTAAAAGTCATAGTTCACTGAGCTCTAGTGTAGCAATGTGCAGAAGCTTGGAAACTTGCAGTAGGTACATTGTCTTGACATAGGTGTGTAAAAGTCATAGTTCACTGGGCTCTAGTGTAGCAATGTGCAGAAGCTTGGAAACTTGCAGTAGGTACATTGTCTTGACATAGGTGTGTAAAAGTCATAGTTCACTGGGCTCTAGTGTAGCAATGTGCAGATTCTTGGAATCTTGCAGTAGGTACATTGTCTTGGCATAGGTGTGTAAAAGTCATAGTCCACAGGGCTCTAGAGTAGCAATGTGCAGATGCTTGGAAACTTGCACTAGGTACATTGTCTTGGCATAGCTGTGTAAAAGTCATAGTTCACTGAGCTCTAGTGTAGCAATGTGCAGATGCTTGGAAACTTGCAGTAGGTACATTGTCTTGACATAGGTGTGTAAAAGTCATAGTTCACTGAGCTCTAGTGTAGCAATGTGCAGATGCTTGGAAACTTGCAGTAGGTACATTGTCTTGGCATAGGTGTGTAAAAGTCATAGTCCACAGGGCTCTAGTGTAGCAATGTGCAGATGCTTGGAAACTTGCAGTAGGTACATTGTCTTGACATAGGTGTGTAAAAGTCATAGTTCACTGGTTTCTAGTGTAGCAGTGTGCAGATGCTTGGAAACTTGCAGTAGGTACATTGTCTTGGCATAGGTGTGTAAAAGTCATAGTCCACAGGGCTCTAGTGTAGCAATGTGCAGATGCTTGGAAACTTGCAGTAGGTACATTGTCTTGACATAGGTGTGTAAAAGTCATAGTTCACTGGGCTCTAGTGTAGCAGTGTGCAGATGCTTGGAAACTTGCAGTAGGTACATTGTCTTGACATAGGTGTGTAAAAGTCATAGTTCACAGGGCTCTAGTGTAGCAATGTGCAGAAGCTTGGAAACTTGCAGTAGGTACATTGTCTTGGTATAGGTGTGTAAAAGTCATAGTTCACTGAGCTCTAGTGTAGCAATGTGCAGAAGCTTGGAAACTTGCAGTAGGTACATTGTCTTGGCATAGGTGTGTAAAAGTCATAGTTCACTGGGCTCTAGTGTAGCAATGTGCAGAAGCTTGGAAACTTGCAGTAGGTACATTGTCTTGACATAGGTGTGTAAAAGTCATAGCCCACAGGGCTCTAGTGTAGCAATGTGCAGAAGCTTGGAAACTTGCAGTAGGTACATTGTCTTGACATAGGTGTGTAAAAGTCATAGTTCACTGGGCTCTAGTGTAGCAATGTGCAGAAGCTTGGAAACTTGCAGTTGGTACATTGTCTTGGCATAGGTGTGTAAAAGTCATAGCCCTCTGAGCTCTAGTGTAGCAATGTGCAGATGTCTGGAAAGTTACAGTAGGTACATTGTCTTGGCATAGGTGTGTAAAAGTCATAGTTCACTGGGCTCTAGTGTAGCAATGTGCAGATGCTTGGAAACTTGCAGTAGGTACATTGTCTTGGCATAGGTGTGTAAAAGTCATAGTTCACTGGGCTCTAGTGTAGCAATGTGCAGATGCTTGGAAACTTGCAGTAGGTACTTTGTCTTGGCATGGGTGTGTAAAAGTCATAGTTCACTGGGCTCTAGTGTAGCAATGTGCAGAAGCTTGGAAACTTGCAGTAGGTACATTGTCTTGGTATAGGTGTGTAAAAGTCATAGCCCACTGAGCTCTAGTGTAGCAATGTGCAGAAGCTTGGAAACTTGCAGTAGGTACATTGTCTTGGTATAGGTGTGTAAAAGTCATAGCCCTCTGAGTTCTAGTGTAGCAATGTGCAGAAGCTTGGAAACTTGCAGTAGGTACATTGTCTTGGCATAGGTGTGTAAAAGTCATAGCCCACAGAGCTCTAGTGTAGCAATGTGCAGAAGCTTGGAAACTTGCAGTAGGTACATTGTCTTGGCATAGGTGTGTAAAAGTCATAGTTCACTGGGCTCTAGTGTAGCAATGTGCAGATGCTTGGAAACTTGCAGTAGGTACATTGTCTTGGCATAGGTGTGTAAAAGTCATAGTTCACTGAGCTCTAGTGTAGCAATGTGCAGATGCTTGGAAACTTGCAGTAGGTACATTGTCTTGGCATAGGTGTGTAAAAGTCATAGTCCACAGGGCTCTAGTGTAGCAATGTGCAGAAGCTTGGAAACTTGCAGTAGGTACATTGTCTTGGCATAGGTGTGTAAAAGTCATAGTTCACTGAGCTCTAGTGTAGCAATGTGCAGATGCTTGGAAACTTGCAGTAGGTACATTGTCTTGGTATAGGTGTGTAAAAGTCATAGCCCACAGGGCTCTAGTGTAGCAATGTGCAGAAGCTTGGAAACTTGCAGTAGGTACATTGTCTTGGCATAGCTGTGTAAAAGTCATAGCCCTCTGAGCTCTAGTGTAGCAATGTGCAGAAGTTTGGAAACTTGCAGTAGGCACATTGTCTTGGCATGGGTGTGTAAAAGTCATAGTTCACTGGGCTCTAGAGTAGCAATGTGCAGATGTCTGGAAAGTTACAGTAGGTACATTGTCTTGGCATAGCTGTGTAAAAGTCATAGCCCTCTGAGCTCTAGTGTAGCAATGTGCAGAAGTTTGGAAACTTGCAGTAGGTACATTGTCTTGGCATAGCTGTGTAAAAGTCATAGCCCTCTGAGCTCTAGTGTAGCAATGTGCAGAAGTTTGGAAACTTGCAGTAGGTACATTGTCTTGGCATAGGCGTGTAAAAGTCATAGTTCACTGGGCTCTAGTGTAGCAATGTGCAGAAGTTTGGAAACTTGCAGTAGGCACATTGTCTTGGCATGGGTATGTAAAAGTCATAGTTCACTGGGCTCTAGAGTAGCTATGTGCAGATGTCTGGAAAGTTACAGTAGGTACATTGTCTTGGCATAGGTGTGTAAAAGTCATAGTTCACTGGGCTCTAGTGTAGCAATGTGCAGATGCTTGGAAACTTGCAGTAGGTACATTGTCTTGGCATAGGTGTGTAAAAGTCATAGTTCACTGGGCTCTAGTGTAGCAATATGCAGATGCTTGGAAACTTGCAGTAGGTACATTGTCTTGGCATAGGTGTGTAAAAGTCATAGTCCACAGGGCTCTAGTGTAGCAATGTGCAGATGCTTGGAAACTTAGAGTAGGTACATTGTCTTGGCATAGCTGTGTAAAAGTCATAGTCCACAGGGCTCTAGAGTAGCAATGTGCAGATGCTTGGAAACTTGCAGTAGGTACATTGTCTTGGCATGGGTGTGTAAAAGTCATAAGTTCACTGAGCTCTAGTGTAGCAATGTGTAGATGCTTGGTAACTTGCAGTAGGTACATTGTCTTGGCATAGGTGTGTAAACGTCATAGCCCTCTGAGCTCTAATGTAGCAATGTGCAGAAGCTTGGAAACTTGCAGTAGGTACATTGTCTTGGCATAGGTGTGTAAAAGTCATAGTTCACTGAGCTCTAGTGTAGCAATGTGCAGATGCTTGGAAACTTGCAGTAGGTACATTGTCTTGGCATAGGTGTGTAAAAGTCATTGTTCACTGAGCTCTAGTGTAGCAATGTGCAGAAGCTTGGAAACTTGCAGTAGGTACATTGTCTTGGCATAGGTGTGAAAAAGTCATAGTTCACTGGGCTCTAGAGTAGCAATGTGCAGAAGCTTGGAAACTTGCAGTAGGTACATTGTCTTGGTATAGGTGTGTAAAGGTCATAGTCCACAGGGCTCTAGAGTAGCAATGTGCAGATGCTTGGAAACTTGCAGTAGGTACATTGTCTTGGCATAGGTGTGTAAAAGTCATAGTTCACTGGGCTCTAGTGTAGCAATGTGCAGAAGCTTGGAAACTTGCAGTAGGTACATTGTCTTGGCATAGGTGTGTAAAAGTCATAGTTCACAGGGCTCTAGAGTAGCAATGTGCAGATGCTTGGAAACTTGCAGTAGGTACATTGTCTTGGCATAGGTGTGTAAAAGTCATAGTTCACTGGGCTCTAGTGTAGCAATGTGCAGATGCTTGGAAACTTGCAGTAGGTACATTGTCTTGGCATAGGTGTGTAAAAGTCATAGTTCACAGGGCTCTAGTGTAGCAATGTGTAGATGCTTGGAAACTTGCAGTAGGTACTTTGTCTTGGTATAGGTGTGTAAAAGTCATAGTCCACAGGGCTCTAGAGTAGCAATGTGCAGATGTCTGGAAAGTTACAGTAGGTACATTGTCTTGGCATAGGTGTGTAAAAGTCATAGTTCACTGGGCTCTAGTGTAGCAATGTGCAGATGCTTGGAAACTTGCAGTAGGTACATTGTCTTGGCATAGGTGTGTAAAAGTCATAGTTCACAGGGCTCTAGTGTAGCAATGTGCAGATGCTTGGAAACTTGCAGTAGGTACTTTGTCTTGGCATGGGTGTGTAAAAGTCATAGTTCACTGGGCTCTAGTGTAGCAATGTGCAGAAGCTTGGAAACTTGCAGTAGGTACATTGTCTTGGTATAGGTGTGTAAAAGTCATAGCCCACTGAGCTCTAGTGTAGCAATGTGCAGAAGCTTGGAAACTTGCAGTAGGTACATTGTCTTGGTATAGGTGTGTAAAAGTCATAGCCCTCTGAGCTCTAGTGTAGCAATGTGCAGAAGCTTGGAAACTTGCAGTAGGTACATTGTCTTGGCATAGGTGTGTAAAAGTCATAGCCCACTGAGCTCTAGTGTAGCAATGTGCAGAAGCTTGGAAACTTGCAGTAGGTACATTGTCTTGGCATAGGTGTGTAAAAGTCATAGTTCACTGGGGTCTAGTGTAGCAATGTGCAGATGCTTGGAAACTTGCAGTAGGTACATTGTCTTGGCATAGGTGTGTAAAAGTCATAGTTCACTGAGCTCTAGTGTAGCAATGTGCAGATGCTTGGAAACTTGCAGTAGGTACATTGTCTTGGCATAGGTGTGTAAAAGTCATAGTCCACAGGGCTCTAGTGTAGCAATGTGCAGAAGATTGGAAACTTGCAGTAGGTACATTGTCTTGGCATAGGTGTGTAAAAGTCATCGTTCACTGAGCTCTAGTGTAGCAATGTGCAGATGCTTGGAAACTTGCAGTAGGTACATTGTCTTGGTATAGGTGTGTAAAAGTCATAGTCCACAGGGCTCTAGTGTAGCAATGTGCAGAAGCTTGGAAACTTGCAGTAGGTACATTGTCTTGGCATAGCTGTGTAAAAGTCATAGCCCTCTTAGCTCTAGTGTAGCAATGTGCAGAAGTTTGGAAACTTGCAGTAGGTACATTGTCTTGGCATGGGTGTGTAAAAGTCATAGTTCACTGGGCTCTAGAGTAGCAATGTGCAGATGTCTGGAAAGTTACAGTAGGTACATTGTCTTGGCATAGGTGTGTAAAAGTCATAGTTCACTGGGCTCTAGTGTAGCAATGTGCAGATGCTTGGAAACTTGCAGTAGGTACATTGTCTTGGCATAGGTGTGTAAAAGTCATAGTTCACTAGGCTCTAGTGTAGCAATGTGCAGAAGCTTGGAAACGTGCAGTAGGTATATTGTCTTGGCATAGGTGTGTAAAAGTCATAGTTCACTGGGCTCTAGTGTAGCAATGTGCAGATGCTTGGAAACTTGCAGTAGGTACATTGTCTTGGCATAGGTGTGTAAAAGTCATAGTCCACAGGGCTCTAGAGTAGCAATGTGCAGATGCTTGGAAACTTGCAGTAGGTACATTGTCTTGGCATAGCTGTGTAAAAGTCATAGTTCACTGAGCTCTAGTGTAGCAATGTGCAGAAGCTTGGAAACTTGCAGTAGGTACATTGTCTTGACATAGGTGTGTAAAAGTCATAGTTCACTGGGCTCTAGTGTAGCAATGTGCAGAAGCTTGGAAACTTGCAGTAGGTACATTGTCTTGACATAGGTGTGTAAAAGTCATAGTTCACTGGGCTCTAGTGTAGCAATGTGCAGATTCTTGGAATCTTGCAGTAGGTACATTGTCTTGGCATAGGTGTGTAAAAGTCATAGTCCACAGGGCTCTAGAGTAGCAATGTGCAGATGCTTGGAAACTTGCACTAGGTACATTGTCTTGGCATAGCTGTGTAAAAGTCATAGTTCACTGAGCTCTAGTGTAGCAATGTGCAGATGCTTGGAAACTTGCAGTAGGTACATTGTCTTGACATAGGTGTGTAAAAGTCATAGTTCACTGAGCTCTAGTGTAGCAATGTGCAGATGCTTGGAAACTTGCAGTAGGTACATTGTCTTGGCATAGGTGTGTAAAAGTCATAGTCCACAGGGCTCTAGTGTAGCAATGTGCAGATGCTTGGAAACTTGCAGTAGGTACATTGTCTTGACATAGGTGTGTAAAAGTCATAGTTCACTGGTTTCTAGTGTAGCAGTGTGCAGATGCTTGGAAACTTGCAGTAGGTACATTGTCTTGGCATAGGTGTGTAAAAGTCATAGTCCACAGGGCTCTAGTGTAGCAATGTGCAGATGCTTGGAAACTTGCAGTAGGTACATTGTCTTGACATAGGTGTGTAAAAGTCATAGTTCACTGGGCTCTAGTGTAGCAGTGTGCAGATGCTTGGAAACTTGCAGTAGGTACATTGTCTTGACATAGGTGTGTAAAAGTCATAGTTCACAGGGCTCTAGTGTAGCAATGTGCAGAAGCTTGGAAACTTGCAGTAGGTACATTGTCTTGGTATAGGTGTGTAAAAGTCATAGTTCACTGAGCTCTAGTGTAGCAATGTGCAGAAGCTTGGAAACTTGCAGTAGGTACATTGTCTTGGCATAGGTGTGTAAAAGTCATAGTTCACTGGGCTCTAGTGTAGCAATGTGCAGAAGCTTGGAAACTTGCAGTAGGTACATTGTCTTGACATAGGTGTGTAAAAGTCATAGCCCACAGGGCTCTAGTGTAGCAATGTGCAGAAGCTTGGAAACTTGCAGTAGGTACATTGTCTTGACATAGGTGTGTAAAAGTCATAGTTCACTGGGCTCTAGTGTAGCAATGTGCAGAAGCTTGGAAACTTGCAGTTGGTACATTGTCTTGGCATAGGTGTGTAAAAGTCATAGCCCTCTGAGCTCTAGTGTAGCAATGTGCAGAAGCTTGGAAACTTGCAGTAGGTACATTGTCTTGGCATAGGTGTGTAAAAGTCATAGTTCACTGGGCTCTAGTGTAGCAATGTGCAGATGCTTGGAAACTTGCAGTAGGTACATTGTCTTGGCATAGGTGTGTAAAAGTCATAGTCCACAGGGCTCTAGTGTAGCAATGTGCAGATGCTTGGAAACTTGCAGTAGGTACATTGTCTTCCCATAGGTGTGTAAAAGTCATAGTTCACTGAGCTCTAGTGTAGCAATGTGCAGAAGCTTGGAAACTTGCAGTAGGTACATTGTCTTGGTATAGGTGTGTAAAAGTCATAGTTCACTGAGCTCTAGTGTAGCAATGTGCAGATGCTTGGAAACTTACAGTAGGTACATTGTCTTGGCATAGGTGTGTAAAAGTCATAGTCCACAGGGCTCTAGAGTAGAAATGTGCAGATGCTTGGAAACTTGCAGTAGGTACATTGTCTTGGCATAGCTGTGTAAAAGTCATAGCCCACAGGGCTCTAGTGTAGCAATGTGCAGATGCTTGGAAACTTGCAGTAGGTACATTGTCTTGACATAGGTGTGTAAAAGTCATAGTTCACTGGGCTCTAGTGTAGCAGTGTGCAGATGCTTGGAAACTTGCAGTAGGTACTTTGTCTTGGTATAGGTGTGTAAAAGTCATAGTTCACAGGGCTCTAGTGTAGCAATGTGCAGATGCTTGGAAACTTGCAGTAGGTACATTGTCTTGACATAGGTGTGTAAAAGTCATAGTTCACTGGGCTCTAGTGTAGCAGTGTGCAGATGCTTGGAAACTTGCAGTAGGTACATTGTCTTGGCATAGGTGTGTAAAAGTCATAGTCCACAGGGCTCTAGTGTAGCAATGTGCAGATGCTTGGAAACTTGCAGTAGGTACATTGTCTTGACATAGGTGTGTAAAAGTCATAGTTCACTGGGCTCTAGTGTAGCAGTGTGCAGATGCTTGGAAACTTGCAGTAGGTACATTGTCTTGACATAGGTGTGTAAAAGTCATAGTTCACAGGGCTCTAGTGTAGCAATGTGCAGAAGCTTGGAAACTTGCAGTAGGTACATTGTCATGACATAGGTGTGTAAAAGTCATAGTTCACTGGGCTCTAGTGTAGCAGTGTGCAGATGCTTGGAAACTTGCAGTAGGTACTTTGTCTTGGTATAGGTGTGTAAAAGTCATAGTTCACAGGGCTCTAGTGTAGCAATGTGCAGATGCTTGGAAACTTGCAGTAGGTACATTGTCTTGACATAGGTGTGTAAAAGTCATAGTTCACTGGGCTCTAGTGTAGCAGTGTGCAGATGCTTGGAAACTTGCAGTAGGTACATTGTCTTGGCATAGGTGTGTAAAAGTCATAGTCCACAGGGCTCTAGTGTAGCAATGTGCAGATGCTTGGAAACTTGCAGTAGGTACATTGTCTTGGTATAGGTGTGTAATAGTCATAGTTCACTGGGCTCTAGTGTAGCAGTGTGCAGATGCTTGGAAACTTGCAGTAGGTACATTGTCTTGACATAGGTGTGTAAAAGTCATAGTTCACAGGGCTCTAGTGTAGCAATGTGCAGAAGCTTGGAAACTTGCAGTAGGTACATTGTTTTGGTATAGGTGTGTAAAAGTCATAGTTCACTGAGCTCTAGTGTAGCAATGTGCAGAAGCTTGGAAACTTGCAGTAGGTACATTGTCTTGGCATAGGTGTGTAAAAGTCATAGTTCACTGGGCTCTAGAGTAGCAATGTGCAGAAGCTTGGAAACTTGCAGTAGGTACATTGTCTTGGTATAGGTGTGTAAAAGTCATAGTCCACAGGGCTCTAGAGTAGCAATGTGCAGATGTCTGGAAAGTTACAGTAGGTAAATGTCTTGGCATAGGTGTGTAAAAGTCATAGTTCACTGGGCTCTAGTGTAGCAATGTGCAGATGCTTGGAAACTTGCAGTAGGTACATTGTCTTGGCATAGGTCTGTAAAAGTCATAGTTCACAGGGCTCTAGTGTAGCAATGTGCAGATGCTTGGAAACTTGCAGTAGGTACTTTGTCTTGGCATGGGTGTGTAAAAGTCATAGTTCACTTGGCTCTAGTGTAGCAATGTGCAGAAGCTTGGAAACTTGCAGTAGGTACATTGTCTTGGCATAGGTGTGTAAAAGTCATAGTTCACTGGGCTCTAGAGTAGCAATGTGCAGAAGCTTGGAAACTTGCAGTAGGTACATTGTCTTGGTATAGGTGTGGAAAAGTCATAGTCCACAGGGCTCTAGAGTAGCAGTGTGCAGATGTCTGGAAAGTTACAGTAGGTACATTGTCTTGGCATAGGTGTGTAAAAGTCATAGTTCACTGGGCTCTAGTGTAGCAATGTGCAGATGCTTGGAAACTTGCAGTAGGTACATTGTCTTGGCATAGGTCTGTAAAAGTCATAGTTCACAGGGCTCTAGTGTAGCAATGTGCAGATGCTTGGAAACTTGCAGTAGGTACTTTGTCTTGGCATGGGTGTGTAAAAGTCATAGTTCACTGGGCTCTAGTGTAGCAATGTGCAGAAGTTTGGAAACTTGCAGTAGGTACATTGTCTTGGCATAGGTGTGTAAAAGTCATAGTTCACTGGGCTCTAGTGTAGCAATGTGCAGATGCTTGGAAACTTGCAGTAGGTACATTGTCTTAGCATGGGTGTGTAAAAGTCATAGTTCACTGGGCTCTAGTGTAGCAATGTGCAGATGCTTGGAAACTTGCAGTAGGTACATTGTCTTGGCATAGGTGTGTAAAAGTCATAGTTCACTGGGCTCTAGTGTAGCAATGTGCAGATGCTTGGAAACTTGCAGTAGGTACTTTGTCTTGGCATGGGTGTGTAAAAGTCATAGTTCACTGGGCTCTAGTGTAGCAATGTGCAGAAGCTTGGAAACTTGCATAGGTACATTGTCTTGGTATAGGTGTGTAAAAGTCATAGCCCACTGAGCTCTAGTGTAGCAATGTGCAGAAGCTTGGAAACTTGCAGTAGGTACATTGTCTTGGCATAGGTGTGTAAAAGTCATAGTTCACTGGGCTCTAGAGTAGCAATGTGCAGATGTCTGGAAAGTTACAGTAGGTACATTGTCTTGGCATAGCTGTGTAAAAGTCATAGTTCACTGGGCTCTAGTGTAGCAATGTGCAGAAGCTTGGAAGCTTGCAGTAGGTACATTGTCTTGGCATAGGTGTGTAAAAGTCATAGTTCACTGGGCTCTAGTGTAGCAATGTGCAGATGCTTGGTAACTTGCAGTAGGTACATTGTCTTGGCATAGGTGTGTAAAAGTCATAGTTCACTGAGCTCTAGTGTAGCAATGTGCAGATGCTTGGAAACTTGCAGTAGGTACATTGTCTTGGCATAGGTGTGTAAAAGTCATAGTTCACTGGGCTCTAGTGTAGCAATGTGCAGAAGCTTGGAAACTTGCAGTAGGTACATTGTCTTGGCATAGGTGTGTAAAAGTCATAGTTCACTGGGCTCTAGTGTAGCAATGTGCAGATGCTTGGTAACTTGCAGTAGGTACATTGTCTTGGCATAGCTGTGTAAAAGTCATAGTTCACTGAGCTCTAGTGTAGCAATGTGCAGATGCTTGGAAACTTGCAGTAGGTACATTGTCTTGGCATAGGTGTGTAAAAGTCATAGTTCACTGGGCTCTAGTGTAGCAATGTGCAGATGCTTGGTAACTTGCAGTAGGTACATTGTCTTGGCATAGGTGTGTAAAAGTCATAGTTCACAGGGCTCTAGAGTAGCAATGTGCAGATGCTTGGAAACTTGCAGTAGGTACATTGTCTTGGCATAGGTGTGTAAAAGTCATAGTTCACTGGGCTCTAGAGTAGCAATGTGCAGATGCTTGGTAACTTGCATTAGGTACATTGTCTTGGCATAGGTGTGTAAAAGTTATAGTTCACAGGGCTCTAGTGTAGCAATGTGCAGATGCTTGGAAACTTGCAGTAGGTACATTGTCTTGGCATAGGTGTGTAAAAGTCATAGTTCACTGGGCTCTAGTGTAGCAATGTGCAGATGCTTGGAAAGTTACAGTAGGTACATTGTCTTGGCATAGGTGTGTAAAAGTCATAGCCCACTGAGCTCTAGTGTGCAGATGCTTGGTAACTTGCAGTAGGTACATTGTCTTGACATAGGTGTGTAAAAGTCATAGTTCACTGGGCTCTAGAGTAGCAATGTGCAGATGCTTGGAAACTTGCAGTAGGTACATTGTCTTGGCATAGGTGTGTAAAAGTCATAGTCCACAGGGCTCTAGAGTAGCAATGTGCAGAAGCTTGGAAACTTGCAGTAGGTACATTGTCTTGGCATAGGTGTGTAAAAGTCATAGTCCACAGGGCTCTAGTGTAGCAATGTGCAGAAGCTTGGAAACTTGCAGTAGGTACATTGTCTTGGCAAAGGTGTGTAAAAGTCATAGCCCTCTGAGCTCTAGTGTAGCAATGTGCAGAAGCTTGGAAACTTGCAGTAGGTACATTGTCTTGACATAGGTGTGTAAAAGTCATAGTTCACAGGGCTCTAGTGTAGCAATGTGCAGATGCTTGGAAACTTGCAGTAGGTACATTGTCTTGACATAGGTGTGTAAAAGTCATAGTTCACTGGGCTCTAGTGTAGCAGTGTGCAGATGCTTGGAAACTTGCAGTAGGTACATTGTCTTGACATAGGTGTGTAAAAGTCATAGTTCACAGGGCTCTAGTGTAGCAATGTGCAGAAGCTTGGAAACTTGCAGTAGGTACATTGTCTTGGTATAGGTGTGTAAAAGTCATAGTTCACTGAGCTCTAGTGTAGCAATGTGCAGAAGCTTGGAAACTTGCAGTAGGTACATTGTCTTGGCATAGGTGTGTAAAAGTCATAGTTCACTGGGCTCTAGTGTAGCAATGTGCAGAAGCTTGGAAACTTGCAGTAGGTACATTGTCTTGACATAGGTGTGTAAAAGTCATAGCCCTCTGAGCTCTAGTGTAGCAATGTGCAGATGTCTGGAAAGTTACAGTAGGTACATTGTCTTGGCATAGGTGTGTAAAAGTCATAGTTCACTGGGCTCTAGTGTAGCAATGTGCAGATGCTTGGAAACTTGCAGTAGGTACATTGTCTTGGCATAGGTGTGTAAAAGTCATAGTTCACTGGGCTCTAGTGTAGCAATGTGCAGATGCTTGGAAACTTGCAGTAGGTACTTTGTCTTGGCATGGGTGTGTAAAAGTCATAGTTCACTGGGCTCTAGTGTAGCAATGTGCAGAAGCTTGGAAACTTGCAGTAGGTACATTGTCTTGGTATAGGTGTGTAAAAGTCATAGCCCACTGAGCTCTAGTGTAGCAATGTGCAGAAGCTTGGAAACTTGCAGTAGGTACATTGTCTTGGTATAGGTGTGTAAAAGTCATAGCCCTCTGAGTTCTAGTGTAGCAATGTGCAGAAGCTTGGAAACTTGCAGTAGGTACATTGTCTTGGCATAGGTGTGTAAAAGTCATAGCCCACAGAGCTCTAGTGTAGCAATGTGCAGAAGCTTGGAAACTTGCAGTAGGTACATTGTCTTGGCATAGGTGTGTAAAAGTCATAGTTCACTGGGCTCTAGTGTAGCAATGTGCAGATGCTTGGAAACTTGCAGTAGGTACATTGTCTTGGCATAGGTGTGTAAAAGTCATAGTTCACTGAGCTCTAGTGTAGCAATGTGCAGATGCTTGGAAACTTGCAGTAGGTACATTGTCTTGGCATAGGTGTGTAAAAGTCATAGTCCACAGGGCTCTAGTGTAGCAATGTGCAGAAGCTTGGAAACTTGCAGTAGGTACATTGTCTTGGCATAGGTGTGTAAAAGTCATAGTTCACTGAGCTCTAGTGTAGCAATGTGCAGATGCTTGGAAACTTGCAGTAGGTACATTGTCTTGGTATAGGTGTGTAAAAGTCATAGCCCACAGGGCTCTAGTGTAGCAATGTGCAGAAGCTTGGAAACTTGCAGTAGGTACATTGTCTTGGCATAGCTGTGTAAAAGTCATAGCCCTCTGAGCTCTAGTGTAGCAATGTGCAGAAGTTTGGAAACTTGCAGTAGGCACATTGTCTTGGCATGGGTGTGTAAAAGTCATAGTTCACTGGGCTCTAGAGTAGCAATGTGCAGATGTCTGGAAAGTTACAGTAGGTACATTGTCTTGGCATAGCTGTGTAAAAGTCATAGCCCTCTGAGCTCTAGTGTAGCAATGTGCAGAAGTTTGGAAACTTGCAGTAGGTACATTGTCTTGGCATAGCTGTGTAAAAGTCATAGCCCTCTGAGCTCTAGTGTAGCAATGTGCAGAAGTTTGGAAACTTGCAGTAGGTACATTGTCTTGGCATAGGCGTGTAAAAGTCATAGTTCACTGGGCTCTAGTGTAGCAATGTGCAGAAGTTTGGAAACTTGCAGTAGGCACATTGTCTTGGCATGGGTATGTAAAAGTCATAGTTCACTGGGCTCTAGAGTAGCTATGTGCAGATGTCTGGAAAGTTACAGTAGGTACATTGTCTTGGCATAGGTGTGTAAAAGTCATAGTTCACTGGGCTCTAGTGTAGCAATGTGCAGATGCTTGGAAACTTGCAGTAGGTACATTGTCTTGGCATAGGTGTGTAAAAGTCATAGTTCACTGGGCTCTAGTGTAGCAATATGCAGATGCTTGGAAACTTGCAGTAGGTACATTGTCTTGGCATAGGTGTGTAAAAGTCATAGTCCACAGGGCTCTAGTGTAGCAATGTGCAGATGCTTGGAAACTTAGAGTAGGTACATTGTCTTGGCATAGCTGTGTAAAAGTCATAGTCCACAGGGCTCTAGAGTAGCAATGTGCAGATGCTTGGAAACTTGCAGTAGGTACATTGTCTTGGCATGGGTGTGTAAAAGTCATAAGTTCACTGAGCTCTAGTGTAGCAATGTGTAGATGCTTGGAAACTTGCAGTAGGTACATTGTCTTGGCATAGGTGTGTAAACGTCATAGCCCTCTGAGCTCTAATGTAGCAATGTGCAGAAGCTTGGAAACTTGCAGTAGGTACATTGTCTTGGCATAGGTGTGTAAAAGTCATAGTTCACTGAGCTCTAGTGTAGCAATGTGCAGATGCTTGGAAACTTGCAGTAGGTACATTGTCTTGGCATAGGTGTGTAAAAGTCATTGTTCACTGAGCTCTAGTGTAGCAATGTGCAGAAGCTTGGAAACTTGCAGTAGGTACATTGTCTTGGCATAGGTGTGAAAAAGTCATAGTTCACTGGGCTCTAGAGTAGCAATGTGCAGAAGCTTGGAAACTTGCAGTAGGTACATTGTCTTGGTATAGGTGTGTAAAAGTCATAGTCCACAGGGCTCTAGAGTAGCAATGTGCAGATGCTTGGAAACTTGCAGTAGGTACATTGTCTTGGCATAGGTGTGTAAAAGTCATAGTTCACTGGGCTCTAGTGTAGCAATGTGCAGAAGCTTGGAAACTTGCAGTAGGTACATTGTCTTGGCATAGGTGTGTAAAAGTCATAGTTCACAGGGCTCTAGAGTAGCAATGTGCAGATGCTTGGAAACTTGCAGTAGGTACAATGTCTTGGCATAGGTGTGTAAAAGTCATAGTTCACTGGGCTCTAGTGTAGCAATGTGCAGATGCTTGGAAACTTGCAGTAGGTACATTGTCTTGGCATAGGTGTGTAAAAGTCATAGTTCACAGGGCTCTAGTGTAGCAATGTGTAGATGCTTGGAAACTTGCAGTAGGTACTTTGTCTTGGTATAGGTGTGTAAAAGTCATAGTCCACAGGGCTCTAGAGTAGCAATGTGCAGATGTCTGGAAAGTTACAGTAGGTACATTGTCTTGGCATAGGTGTGTAAAAGTCATAGTTCACTGGGCTCTAGTGTAGCAATGTGCAGATGCTTGGAAACTTGCAGTAGGTACATTGTCTTGGCATAGGTGTGTAAAAGTCATAGTTCACAGGGCTCTAGTGTAGCAATGTGCAGATGCTTGGAAACTTGCAGTAGGTACTTTGTCTTGGCATGGGTGTGTAAAAGTCATAGTTCACTGGGCTCTAGTGTAGCAATGTGCAGAAGCTTGGAAACTTGCAGTAGGTACATTGTCTTGGTATAGGTGTGTAAAAGTCATAGCCCACTGAGCTCTAGTGTAGCAATGTGCAGAAGCTTGGAAACTTGCAGTAGGTACATTGTCTTGGTATAGGTGTGTAAAAGTCATAGCCCTCTGAGCTCTAGTGTAGCAATGTGCAGAAGCTTGGAAACTTGCAGTAGGTACATTGTCTTGGCATAGGTGTGTAAAAGTCATAGCCCACTGAGCTCTAGTGTAGCAATGTGCAGAAGCTTGGAAACTTGCAGTAGGTACATTGTCTTGGCATAGGTGTGTAAAAGTCATAGTTCACTGGGGTCTAGTGTAGCAATGTGCAGATGCTTGGAAACTTGCAGTAGGTACATTGTCTTGGCATAGGTGTGTAAAAGTCATAGTTCACTGAGCTCTAGTGTAGCAATGTGCAGATGCTTGGAAACTTGCAGTAGGTACATTGTCTTGGCATAGGTGTGTAAAAGTCATAGTCCACAGGGCTCTAGTGTAGCAATGTGCAGAAGATTGGAAACTTGCAGTAGGTACATTGTCTTGGCATAGGTGTGTAAAAGTCATAGTTCACTGAGCTCTAGTGTAGCAATGTGCAGATGCTTGGAAACTTGCAGTAGGTACATTGTCTTGGTATAGGTGTGTAAAAGTCATAGTCCACAGGGCTCTAGTGTAGCAATGTGCAGAAGCTTGGAAACTTGCAGTAGGTACATTGTCTTGGCATAGCTGTGTAAAAGTCATAGCCCTCTTAGCTCTAGTGTAGCAATGTGCAGAAGTTTGGAAACTTGCAGTAGGTACATTGTCTTGGCATGGGTGTGTAAAAGTCATAGTTCACTGGGCTCTAGAGTAGCAATGTGCAGATGTCTGGAAAGTTACAGTAGGTACATTGTCTTGGCATAGGTGTGTAAAAGTCATAGTTCACTGGGCTCTAGTGTAGCAATGTGCAGATGCTTGGAAACTTGCAGTAGGTACATTGTCTTGGCATAGGTGTGTAAAAGTCATAGTTCACTAGGCTCTAGTGTAGCAATGTGCAGAAGCTTGGAAACGTGCAGTAGGTATATTGTCTTGGCATAGGTGTGTAAAAGTCATAGTTCACTGGGCTCTAGTGTAGCAATGTGCAGATGCTTGGAAACTTGCAGTAGGTACATTGTCTTGGCATAGGTGTGTAAAAGTCATAGTCCACAGGGCTCTAGAGTAGCAATGTGCAGATGCTTGGAAACTTGCAGTAGGTACATTGTCTTGGCATAGCTGTGTAAAAGTCATAGTTCACTGAGCTCTAGTGTAGCAATGTGCAGAAGCTTGGAAACTTGCAGTAGGTACATTGTCTTGACATAGGTGTGTAAAAGTCATAGTTCACTGGGCTCTAGTGTAGCAATGTGCAGAAGCTTGGAAACTTGCAGTAGGTACATTGTCTTGACATAGGTGTGTAAAAGTCATAGTTCACTGGGCTCTAGTGTAGCAATGTGCAGATTCTTGGAATCTTGCAGTAGGTACATTGTCTTGGCATAGGTGTGTAAAAGTCATAGTCCACAGGGCTCTAGAGTAGCAATGTGCAGATGCTTGGAAACCTGCACTAGGTACATTGTCTTGGCATAGCTGTGTAAAAGTCATAGTTCACTGAGCTCTAGTGTAGCAATGTGCAGATGCTTGGAAACTTGCAGTAGGTACATTGTCTTGACATAGGTGTGTAAAAGTCATAGTTCACTGAGCTCTAGTGTAGCAATGTGCAGATGCTTGGAAACTTGCAGTAGGTACATTGTCTTGGCATAGGTGTGTAAAAGTCATAGTCCACAGGGCTCTAGTGTAGCAATGTGCAGATGCTTGGAAACTTGCAGTAGGTACATTGTCTTGACATAGGTGTGTAAAAGTCATAGTTCACTGGTTTCTAGTGTAGCAGTGTGCAGATGCTTGGAAACTTGCAGTAGGTACATTGTCTTGGCATAGGTGTGTAAAAGTCATAGTCCACAGGGCTCTAGTGTAGCAATGTGCAGATGCTTGGAAACTTGCAGTAGGTACATTGTCTTGACATAGGTGTGTAAAAGTCATAGTTCACTGGGCTCTAGTGTAGCAGTGTGCAGATGCTTGGAAACTTGCAGTAGGTACATTGTCTTGACATAGGTGTGTAAAAGTCATAGTTCACAGGGCTCTAGTGTAGCAATGTGCAGAAGCTTGGAAACTTGCAGTAGGTACATTGTCTTGGTATAGGTGTGTAAAAGTCATAGTTCACTGAGCTCTAGTGTAGCAATGTGCAGAAGCTTGGAAACTTGCAGTAGGTACATTGTCTTGGCATAGGTGTGTAAAAGTCATAGTTCACTGGGCTCTAGTGTAGCAATGTGCAGAAGCTTGGAAACTTGCAGTAGGTACATTGTCTTGACATAGGTGTGTAAAAGTCATAGCCCACAGGGCTCTAGTGTAGCAATGTGCAGAAGCTTGGAAACTTGCAGTAGGTACATTGTCTTGACATAGGTGTGTAAAAGTCATAGTTCACTGGGCTCTAGTGTAGCAATGTGCAGAAGCTTGGAAACTTGCAGTTGGTACATTGTCTTGGCATAGGTGTGTAAAAGTCATAGCCCTCTGAGCTCTAGTGTAGCAATGTGCAGAAGCTTGGAAACTTGCAGTAGGTACATTGTCTTGGCATAGGTGTGTAAAAGTCATAGTTCACTGGGCTCTAGTGTAGCAATGTGCAGATGCTTGGAAACTTGCAGTAGGTACATTGTCTTGGCATAGGTGTGTAAAAGTCATAGTCCACAGGGCTCTAGTGTAGCAATGTGCAGATGCTTGGAAACTTGCAGTAGGTACATTGTCTTCACATAGGTGTGTAAAAGTCATAGTTCACTGAGCTCTAGTGTAGCAATGTGCAGAAGCTTGGAAACTTGCAGTAGGTACATTGTCTTGGTATAGGTGTGTAAAAGTCATAGTTCACTGAGCTCTAGTGTAGCAATGTGCAGATGCTTGGAAACTTACAGTAGGTACATTGTCTTGGCATAGGTGTGTAAAAGTCATAGTCCACAGGGCTCTAGAGTAGAAATGTGCAGATGCTTGGAAACTTGCAGTAGGTACATTGTCTTGGCATAGCTGTGTAAAAGTCATAGCCCACAGGGCTCTAGTGTAGCAATGTGCAGATGCTTGGAAACTTGCAGTAGGTACATTGTCTTGACATAGGTGTGTAAAAGTCATAGTTCACTGGGCTCTAGTGTAGCAGTGTGCAGATGCTTGGAAACTTGCAGTAGGTACTTTGTCTTGGTATAGGTGTGTAAAAGTCATAGTTCACAGGGCTCTAGTGTAGCAATGTGCAGATGCTTGGAAACTTGCAGTAGGTACATTGTCTTGACATAGGTGTGTAAAAGTCATAGTTCACTGGGCTCTAGTGTAGCAGTGTGCAGATGCTTGGAAACTTGCAGTAGGTACATTGTCTTGGCATAGGTGTGTAAAAGTCATAGTCCACAGGGCTCTAGTGTAGCAATGTGCAGATGCTTGGAAACTTGCAGTAGGTACATTGTCTTGACATAGGTGTGTAAAAGTCATAGTTCACTGGGCTCTAGTGTAGCAGTGTGCAGATGCTTGGAAACTTGCAGTAGGTACATTGTCTTGACATAGGTGTGTAAAAGTCATAGTTCACAGGGCTCTAGTGTAGCAATGTGCAGAAGCTTGGAAACTTGCAGTAGGTACATTGTCTTGACATAGGTGTGTAAAAGTCATAGTTCACTGGGCTCTAGTGTAGCAGTGTGCAGATGCTTGGAAACTTGCAGTAGGTACTTTGTCTTGGTATAGGTGTGTAAAAGTCATAGTTCACAGGGCTCTAGTGTAGCAATGTGCAGATGCTTGGAAACTTGCAGTAGGTACATTGTCTTGACATAGGTGTGTAAAAGTCATAGTTCACTGGGCTCTAGTGTAGCAGTGTGCAGATGCTTGGAAACTTGCAGTAGGTACATTGTCTTGGCATAGGTGTGTAAAAGTCATAGTCCACAGGGCTCTAGTGTAGCAATGTGCAGATGCTTGGAAACTTGCAGTAGGTACATTGTCTTGGTATAGGTGTGTAAAAGTCATAGTTCACTGGGCTCTAGTGTAGCAGTGTGCAGATGCTTGGAAACTTGCAGTAGGTACATTGTCTTGACATAGGTGTGTAAAAGTCATAGTTCACAGGGCTCTAGTGTAGCAATGTGCAGAAGCTTGGAAACTTGCAGTAGGTACATTGTTTTGGTATAGGTGTGTAAAAGTCATAGTTCACTGAGCTCTAGTGTAGCAATGTGCAGAAGCTTGGAAACTTGCAGTAGGTACATTGTCTTGGCATAGGTGTGTAAAAGTCATAGTTCACTGGGCTCTAGAGTAGCAATGTGCAGAAGCTTGGAAACTTGCAGTAGGTACATTGTCTTGGTATAGGTGTGTAAAAGTCATAGTCCACAGGGCTCTAGAGTAGCAATGTGCAGATGTCTGGAAAGTTACAGTAGGTAAATGTCTTGGCATAGGTGTGTAAAAGTCATAGTTCACTGGGCTCTAGTGTAGCAATGTGCAGATGCTTGGAAACTTGCAGTAGGTACATTGTCTTGGCATAGGTCTGTAAAAGTCATAGTTCACAGGGCTCTAGTGTAGCAATGTGCAGATGCTTGGAAACTTGCAGTAGGTACTTTGTCTTGGCATGGGTGTGTAAAAGTCATAGTTCACTTGGCTCTAGTGTAGCAATGTGCAGAAGCTTGGAAACTTGCAGTAGGTACATTGTCTTGGCATAGGTGTGTAAAAGTCATAGTTCACTGGGCTCTAGAGTAGCAATGTGCAGAAGCTTGGAAACTTGCAGTAGGTACATTGTCTTGGTATAGGTGTGGAAAAGTCATAGTCCACAGGGCTCTAGAGTAGCAGTGTGCAGATGTCTGGAAAGTTACAGTAGGTACATTGTCTTGGCATAGGTGTGTAAAAGTCATAGTTCACTGGGCTCTAGTGTAGCAATGTGCAGATGCTTGGAAACTTGCAGTAGGTACATTGTCTTGGCATAGGTCTGTAAAAGTCATAGTTCACAGGGCTCTAGTGTAGCAATGTGCAGATGCTTGGAAACTTGCAGTAGGTACTTTGTCTTGGCATGGGTGTGTAAAAGTCATAGTTCACTGGGCTCTAGTGTAGCAATGTGCAGAAGTTTGGAAACTTGCAGTAGGTACATTGTCTTGGCATAGGTGTGTAAAAGTCATAGTTCACTGGGCTCTAGTGTAGCAATGTGCAGATGCTTGGAAACTTGCAGTAGGTACATTGTCTTAGCATGGGTGTGTAAAAGTCATAGTTCACTGGGCTCTAGTGTGGCAATGTGCAGATGCTTGGAAACTTGCAGTAGGTACATTGTCTTGGCATAGGTGTGTAAAAGTCATAGTTCACTGGGCTCTAGTGTAGCAATGTGCAGATGCTTGGAAACTTGCAGTAGGTACTTTGTCTTGGCATGGGTGTGTAAAAGTCATAGTTCACTGGGCTCTAGTGTAGCAATGTGCAGAAGCTTGGAAACTTGCATAGGTACATTGTCTTGGTATAGGTGTGTAAAAGTCATAGCCCACTGAGCTCTAGTGTAGCAATGTGCAGAAGCTTGGAAACTTGCAGTAGGTACATTGTCTTGGCATAGGTGTGTAAAAGTCATAGTTCACTGGGCTCTAGAGTAGCAATGTGCAGATGTCTGGAAAGTTACAGTAGGTACATTGTCTTGGCATAGCTGTGTAAAAGTCATAGTTCACTGGGCTCTAGTGTAGCAATGTGCAGAAGCTTGGAAGCTTGCAGTAGGTACATTGTCTTGGCATAGGTGTGTAAAAGTCATAGTTCACTGGGCTCTAGTGTAGCAATGTGCAGATGCTTGGTAACTTGCAGTAGGTACATTGTCTTGGCATAGGTGTGTAAAAGTCATAGTTCACTGAGCTCTAGTGTAGCAATGTGCAGATGCTTGGAAACTTGCAGTAGGTACATTGTCTTGGCATAGGTGTGTAAAAGTCATAGTTCACTGGGCTCTAGTGTAGCAATGTGCAGAAGCTTGGAAACTTGCAGTAGGTACATTGTCTTGGCATAGGTGTGTAAAAGTCATAGTTCACTGGGCTCTAGTGTAGCAATGTGCAGATGCTTGGTAACTTGCAGTAGGTACATTGTCTTGGCATAGCTGTGTAAAAGTCATAGTTCACTGAGCTCTAGTGTAGCAATGTGCAGATGCTTGGAAACTTGCAGTAGGTACATTGTCTTGGCATAGGTGTGTAAAAGTCATAGTTCACTGGGCTCTAGTGTAGCAATGTGCAGATGCTTGGTAACTTGCAGTAGGTACATTGTCTTGGCATAGGTGTGTAAAAGTCATAGTTCACAGGGCTCTAGAGTAGCAATGTGCAGATGCTTGGAAACTTGCAGTAGGTACATTGTCTTGGCATAGGTGTGTAAAAGTCATAGTTCACTGGGCTCTAGAGTAGCAATGTGCAGATGCTTGGTAACTTGCATTAGGTACATTGTCTTGGCATAGGTGTGTAAAAGTTATAGTTCACAGGGCTCTAGTGTAGCAATGTGCAGATGCTTGGAAACTTGCAGTAGGTACATTGTCTTGGCATAGGTGTGTAAAAGTCATAGTTCACTGGGCTCTAGTGTAGCAATGTGCAGATGCTTGGAAAGTTACAGTAGGTACATTGTCTTGGCATAGGTGTGTAAAAGTCATAGCCCACTGAGCTCTAGTGTGCAGATGCTTGGTAACTTGCAGTAGGTACATTGTCTTGACATAGGTGTGTAAAAGTCATAGTTCACTGGGCTCTAGAGTAGCAATGTGCAGATGCTTGGAAACTTGCAGTAGGTACATTGTCTTGGCATAGGTGTGTAAAAGTCATAGTCCACAGGGCTCTAGAGTAGCAATGTGCAGAAGCTTGGAAACTTGCAGTAGGTACATTGTCTTGGCATAGGTGTGTAAAAGTCATAGTCCACAGGGCTCTAGTGTAGCAATGTGCAGAAGCTTGGAAACTTGCAGTAGGTACATTGTCTTGGCAAAGGTGTGTAAAAGTCATAGCCCTCTGAGCTCTAGTGTAGCAATGTGCAGAAGCTTGGAAACTTGCAGTAGGTACATTGTCTTGACATAGGTGTGTAAAAGTCATAGTTCACAGGGCTCTAGTGTAGCAATGTGCAGATGCTTGGAAACTTGCAGTAGGTACATTGTCTTGACATAGGTGTGTAAAAGTCATAGTTCACTGGGCTCTAGTGTAGCAGTGTGCAGATGCTTGGAAACTTGCAGTAGGTACATTGTCTTGACATAGGTGTGTAAAAGTCATAGTTCACAGGGCTCTAGTGTAGCAATGTGCAGAAGCTTGGAAACTTGCAGTAGGTACATTGTCTTGGTATAGGTGTGTAAAAGTCATAGTTCACTGAGCTCTAGTGTAGCAATGTGCAGAAGCTTGGAAACTTGCAGTAGGTACATTGTCTTGGCATAGGTGTGTAAAAGTCATAGTTCACTGGGCTCTAGTGTAGCAATGTGCAGAAGCTTGGAAACTTGCAGTAGGTACATTGTCTTGACATAGGTGTGTAAAAGTCATAGCCCACAGGGCTCTAGTGTAGCAATGTGCAGAAGCTTGGAAACTTGCAGTAGGTACATTGTCTTAACATAGGTGTGTAAAAGTCATAGTTCACTGGGCTCTAGTGTAGCAATGTGCAGAAGCTTGGAAACTTGCAGTAGGTACATTGTCTTGGTATAGGTGTGTAAAAGTCATAGCCCACAGGGCTATAGTGTAGCAATGTGCAGATGCTTGGAAACTTGCAGTAGGTACATTGTCTTGGCATAGGTGTGTAAAAGTCATAGCCCTCTGAGCTCTAGTGTAGCAATGTGCAGAAGCTTGGAAACTTGCAGTAGGTACATTGTCTTGGCATAGGTGTGTAAAAGTCATAGTTCACTGGGCTCTAGTGTAGCAATGTGCAGATGCTTGGAAACTTGCAGTAGGTACATTGTCTTGGCATAGGTGTGTAAAAGTCATAGTCCACAGGGCTCTAGTGTAGCAATGTGCAGATGCTTGGAAACTTGCAGTAGGTACATTGTCTTCACATAGGTGTGTAAAAGTCATAGTTCACTGAGCTCTAGTGTAGCAATGTGCAGAAGCTTGGAAACTTGCAGTAGGTACATTGTCTTGGTATAGGTGTGTAAAAGTCATAGTTCACTGAGCTCTAGTGTAGCAATGTGCAGATGCTTGGAAACTTACAGTAGGTACATTGTCTTGGCATAGGCGTGTAAAAGTCATAGTCCACAGGGCTCTAGAGTAGCAATGTGCAGATGCTTGGAAACTTGCAGTAGGTACATTGTCTTGGCATAGCTGTGTAAAAGTCATAGCCCACAGGGCTCTAGTGTAGCAATGTGCAGATGCTTGGAAACTTGCAGTAGGCACATTGTCTTGACATAGGTGTGTAAAAGTCATAGTTCACTGGGCTCTAGTGTAGCAGTGTGCAGATGCTTGGAAACTTGCAGTAGGTACTTTGTCTTGGTATAGGTGTGTAAAAGTCATAGTTCACAGGGCTCTAGTGTAGCAATGTGCAGATGCTTGGAAACTTGCAGTAGGTACATTGTCTTGACATAGGTGTGTAAAAGTCATAGTTCACTGGGCTCTAGTGTAGCAGTGTGCAGATGCTTGGAAACTTGCAGTAGGTACATTGACTTGGCATAGGTGTGTAAAAGTCATAGTCCACAGGGCTCTAGTGTAGCAATGTGCAGATGCTTGGAAACTTGCAGTAGGTACATTGTCTTGACATAGGTGTGTAAGAGTCATAGTTCACTGGGCTCTAGTGTAGCAGTGTGCAGAGGCTTGGAAACTTGCAGTAGGTACATTGTCTTGACATAGGTGTGTAAAAGTCATAGTTCACAGGGCTCTAGTGTAGCAATGTGCAGAAGCTTGGAAACTTGCAGTAGGTACATTGTTTTGGTATAGGTGTGTAAAAGTCATAGTTCACTGAGCTCTAGTGTAGCAATGTGCAGAAGCTTGGAAACTTGCAGTAGGTACATTGTCTTGGCATAGGTGTGTAAAAGTCATAGCCCACAGGGCTCTAGTGTAGCAATGTGCAGATGCTTGGAAACTTGCAGTAGGTACATTGTCTTGACATAGGTGTGTAAAAGTCATAGTTCACTGGGCTCTAGTGTAGCAGTGTGCAGATGCTTGGAAACTTGCAGTAGGTACTTTGTCTTGGTATAGGTGTGTAAAAGTCATAGTTCACAGGGCTCTAGTGTAGCAATGTGCAGATGCTTGGAAACTTGCAGTAGGTACATTGTCTTGACATAGGTGTGTAAAAGTCATAGTTCACTGGGCTCTAGTGTAGCAGTGTGCAGATGCTTGGAAACTTGCAGTAGGTACATTGTCTTGGCATAGGTGTGTAAAAGTCATAGTCCACAGGGCTCTAGTGTAGCAATGTGCAGATGCTTGGAAACTTGCAGTAGGTACATTGTCTTGGTATAGGTGTGTAAAAGTCATAGTTCACTGGGCTCTAGTGTAGCAATGTGCAGAAGCTTGGAAACTTGCAGTAGGTACATTGTCTTGACATAGGTGTGTAAAAGTCATAGCCCACAGGGCTCTAGTGAAGCAATGTGCAGAAGCTTGGAAACTTGCAGTAGGTACATTGTCTTGACATAGGTGTGTAAAAGTCATAGTTCACTGGGCTCTAGTGTAGCAATGGGCAGAAGCTTGGAAACTTGCAGTAGGTACATTGTCTTGGTATAGGTGTGTAAAAGTCATAGCCCACAGGGCTATAGTGTAGCAATGTGCAGATGCTTGGAAACTTGCAGTAGGTACATTGTCTTGGCATAGGTGTGTAAAAGTCATAGCCCTGTGAGCCCTAGTGTAGCAATGTGCAAAGCATGGAAACTTGCAGTAGGTACATTGTCTTGGCATAGGTGTGTAAAAGTCATAGTTCACTGGGCTCTAGAGTAGCAATGTGCAGAAGCTTGGAAACTTGCAGTAGGTACATTGTCTTGGTATAGGTGTGTAAAAGTCATAGTCCACAGGGCTCTAGAGTAGCAATGTGCAGATGTCTGGAAAGTTACAGTAGGTACATTGTCTTGGCATAGGTGTGTAAAAGTCATAGTTCACTGGGCTCTAGTGTAGCAATGTGCAGATGCTTGGAAACTTGCAGTAGGTACATTGTCTTGGCATAGGTCTGTAAAAGTCATAGTTCACAGGGCTCTAGTGTAGCAATGTGCAGATGCTTGGAAACTTGCAGTAGGTACTTTGTCTTGGCATGGGTGTGTAAAAGTCATAGTTCACTGGGCTCTAGTGTAGCAATGTGCAGAAGCTTGGAAACTTGCAGTAGGTACATTGTCTTGGCATAGGTGTGTAAAAGTCATAGTTCACTTGGCTCTAGAGTAGCAATGTGCAGAAGCTTGGAAACTTGCAGTAGGTACATTGTCTTGGTATAGGTGTGGAAAAGTCATAGTCCACAGGGCTCTAGAGTAGCAATGTGCAGATGTCTGGAAAGTTACAGTAGGTACATTGTCTTGGCATAGGTGTGTAAAAGTCATAGTTCACTGGGCTCTAGTGTAGCAATGTGCAGATGCTTGGAAACTTGCAGTAGGTACATTGTCTTGGCATAGGTCTATAAAAGTCATAGTTCACAGGGCTCTAGTGTAGCAATGTGCAGATGCTTGGAAACTTGCAGTAGGTACTTTGTCTTGGCATGGGTGTGTAAAAGTCATAGTTCACTGGGCTCTAGTGTAGCAATGTGCAGAAGCTTGGAAACTTGCAGTAGGTACATTGTCTTGGCATAGGTGTGTAAAAGTCATAGTTCACTGGGCTCTAGTGTAGCAATGTGCAGATGCTTGGAAACTTGCAGTAGGTACATTGTCTTAGCATGGGTGTGTAAAAGTCATAGTTCACTGGGCTCTAGTGTAGCAATGTGCAGATGCTTGGAAACTTGCTGTAGGTACTTTGTCTTGGCATGGGTGTGTAAAAGTCATAGTTCACTGGGCTCTAGTGTAGCAATGTGCAGAAGCTTGGAAACTTGCATAGGTACATTGTCTTGGTATAGGTGTGTAAAAGTCATAGCCCACTGAGCTCTAGTGTAGCAATGTGCAGAAGCTGGGAAACTTGCAGTAGGTACATTGTCTTGGCATAGGTGTGTAAAAGTCATAGTTCACTGGGCTCTAGAGTAGCAATGTGCAGATGTCTGGAAAGTTACAGTAGGTACATTGTCTTGGCATAGCTGTGTAAAAGTCATAGATCACTGGGCTCTAGTGTAGCAATGTGCAGAAGCTTGGAAGCTTGCAGTAGGTACATTGTCTTGGCATAGGTGTGTAAAAGTCATAGTTCACTGGGCTCTAGTGTAGCAATGTGCAGATGCTTGGTAACTTGCAGTAGGTACATTGTCTTGGCATAGGTGTGTAAAAGTCATAGTTCACTGAGCTCTAGTGTAGCAATGGGCAGATGCTTGGAAACTTGCAGTAGGTACATTGTCTTGGCATAGGTGTGTAAAAGTCATAGTTCACTGGGCTCTAGTGTAGCAATGTGCAGAAGCTTGGAAACTTGCAGTAGGTACATTGTCTTGGCATAGGTGTGTAAAAGTCATAGTTCACTGGGCTCTAGTGTAGCAATGTGCAGATGCTTGGTAACTTGCAGTAGGTACATTGTCTTGGCATAGCTGTGTAAAAGTCATAGTTCACTGAGCTCTAGTGTAGCAATGTGCAGATGCTTGGAAACTTGCAGTAGGTACATTGTCTTGGCATAGGTGTGTAAAAGTCATAGTTCACAGGGCTCTAGTGTAGCAATGTGCAGATGCTTGGTAACTTGCAGTAGGTACATTGTCTTGGCATAGGTGTGTAAAAGTCATAGTTCACAGGGCTCTAGAGGAGCAATGTGCAGATGCTTGGAAACTTGCAGTAGGTACATTGTCTTGGCATAGGTGTGTAAAAGTCATAGTTCACTGGGCTCTAGAGTAGCAATGTGCAGATGCTTGGTAACTTGCAGTAGGTACATTGTCTTGGCATAGGTGTGTAAAAGTTATAGTTCCCAGGGCTCTAGTGTAGCAATGTGCAGATGCTTGGAAACTTGCAGTAGGTACATTGTCTTGGCATAGGTGTGTAAAAGTCATAGTTCACTGGGCTCTAGTGTAGCAATGTGCAGATGCTTGGAAAGTTACAGTAGGTACATTGTCTTGGCATAGGTGTGTAAAAGTCATAGCCCACTGAGCTCTAGTGTAGCAATGTGCAGATGCTTGGTAACTTGCAGTAGGTACATTGTCTTGACATAGGTGTGTAAAAGTCATAGTTCACTGGGCTCTAGAGTAGCAATGTGCAGATGCTTGGAATCTTGCAGTAGGTACATTGTCTTGGCATAGGTGTGTAAAAGTCATAGTCCACAGGGCTCTAGAGTAGCAATGTGCAGAAGCTTGGAAACTTGCAGTAGGTACATTGTCTTGGCATAGGTGTGTAAAAGTCATAGTCCACAGGGCTCTAGTGTAGCAATGTGCAGAATCTTGGAAACTTGCAGTAGGTACATTGTCTTGGCATAGGTGTGTAAAAGTCATAGCCCTCTGAGCTCTAGTGTAGCAATGTGCAGAAGCTTGGAAACTTGCAGTAGGTACATTGTCTTGACATAGGTGTGTAAAAGTCATAGTTCACTGGGCTCTAGTGTAGCAATGTGCAGATTCTTGGAAACTTGCAGTAGGTACATTGTCTTGGCATAGGTGTGTAAAAGTCATAGTCCACAGGGCTCTAGTGTAGCAATGTACAGATTCTTGGAAACTTGCAGTAGGTACATTGTCTTGGCATAGGTCTGTAAAAGTCATAGTTCACAGGGCTCTAGTGTAGCAATGTGCAGATGCTTGGAAACTTGCAGTAGGTACTTTGTCTTGGCATGGGTGTGTAAAAGTCATAGTTCACTGGGCTCTAGTGTAGCAATGTGCAGAAGCTTGGAAACTTGCAGTAGGTACATTGTCTTGGCATAGGTGTGTAAAAGTCATAGTCCACAGGGCTCTAGTGTAGCAATGTGCAGATGCTTGGAAACTTGCAGTAGGTACATTGTCTTGACATAGGTGTGTAAAAGTCATAGTTCACTGAGCTCTAGTGTAGCAATGTGCAGAAGCTTGGAAACTTGCAGTAGGTACATTGTCTTGGTATAGGTGTGTAAGAGACATAGTTCACTGAGCTCTAGTGTAGCAATGTGCAGATGCTTGGAAACTTGCAGTAGGTACATTGTCTTGGCATAGGTGTGTAAAAGTCATAGTCCACAGGGCTCTAGAGTAGCAATGTGCAGATGCTTGGAAACTTGCAGTAGGTACATTGTCTTGGCATAGCTGTGTAAAAGTCATAGCCCACAGGGCTCTAGTGTAGCAATGTGCAGATGCTTGGAAACTTGCAGTAGGTACATTGTCTTGACATAGGTGTGTAAAAGTCATAGTTCACTGGGCTCTAGTGTAGCAATGTGCAGAAGCTTGGAAACTTGCAGTAGGTACATTGTCTTGACAAAGCTGTGTAAAAGTCATAGCCCACAGGGCTCTAGTGTAGCAATGTGCAGATGCTTGGAAACTTGCAGTAGGTACATTGTCTTGGTATAGGTGTGTAAAAGTCATAGTTCACTGAGCTTTAGTGTAGCAATGTGCAGATGCTTGGAAACTTGCAGTTGGTACATTGTCTTGGCATAGGTGTGTAAAAGTCATAGCCCTCTGAGCTCTAGTGTAGCAATGTGCAGAAGCTTGGAAACTTGCAGTAGGTACATTGTCTTGGCATAGGTGTGTAAAAGTCATAGTTCACTGGGCTCTAGAGTAGCAATGTGCAGAAGCTTGGAAACTTGCAGTAGGTACATTGTCTTGGTATAGGTGTGTAAAAGTCATAGTCCACAGGGCTCTAGAGTAGCAATGTGCAGATGTCTGGAAAGTTACAGTAGGTACATTGTCTTGGTATAGGTGTGTAAAAGTCATAGTTCACTGAGCTCTAGTGTAGCAATGTGCAGATGCTTGGAAACTTGCAGTTGGTACATTGTCTTGGCATAGGTGTGTAAAAGTCATAGCCCTCTGAGCTCTAGTGTAGCAATGTGCAGAAGCTTGGAAACTTGCAGTAGGTACATTGTCTTTGCATAGGTGTGTAAAAGTCATAGTTCACTGGGCTCTAGAGTAGCAATGTGCAGATTCTTGGAAACTTGCAGTAGGTACATTGTCTTGGCATAGGTGTGTAAAAGTCATAGTTCACTGGGCTCTAGTGTAGCAATGTGCAGATGCTTGGAAACTTGCAGTAGGTACATTGTCTTGGCATAGGTCTGTAAAAGTAATAGTTCACAGGGCTCTAGTGTAGCAATGTGCAGATGCTTGGAAACTTGCAGTAGGTACTTTGTCTTGGCATGGGTGTGTAAAAGTCATAGTTCACTGGGCTCTAGTGTAGCAATGTGCAGAAGCTTGGAAACTTGCAGTAGGTACATTGTCTTGGCATAGGTGTGTAAAAGTCATAGTCCACAGGGCTCTAGTGTAGCAATGTGCAGATGCTTGGAAACTTGCAGTAGGTACATTGTCTTGGCATAGGTGTGTAAAAGTCATAGTTCACTGGGCTCTAGTGTAGCAATGTGCAGAAGCTTGGAAACTTGCATAGGTACATTGTCTTGGCATAGGTGTGTAAAAGTCATAGTTCACTGGGCTCTCGTGTAGCAATGTGCAGATGCTTGGAAACTTGCAGTAGGTACATTGTCTTAGCATGGGTGTGTAAAAGTCATAGTTCACTGGGCTCTAGTGTAGCAATGTGCAGATGCTTGGAAACTTGCAGTAGGTACATTGTCTTGGCATAGGTGTGTAAAAGTCATAGTTCACTGGGCTCTAGTGTAGCAATGTGCAGATGCTTGGAAACTTGCAGTAGGTACATTGTCTTGGCATAGGTCTGTAAAAGTAATAGTTCACAGGGCTCTAGTGTAGCAATGTGCAGATGCTTGGAAACTTGCAGTAGGTACTTTGTCTTGGCATGGGTGTGTAAAAGTCATAGTTCACTGGGCTCTAGTGTAGCAGTGTGCAGAAGCTTGGAAACTTGCAGTAGGTACATTGTCTTGGCATAGGTGTGTAAAAGTCATAGTCCACAGGGCTCTAGTGTAGCAATGTGCAGATGCTTGGAAACTTGCAGTAGGTACATTGTCTTGGCATAGGTGTGTAAAAGTCATAGTTCACTGGGCTCTAGTGTAGCAATGTGCAGAAGCTTGGAAACTTGCATAGGTACATTGTCTTGGCATAGGTGTGTAAAAGTCATAGTTCACTGGGCTCTAGTGTAGCAATGTGCAGATGCTTGGAAACTTGCAGTAGGTACATTGTCTTAGCATGGGTGTGTAAAAGTCATAGTTCACTGGGCTCTAGTGTAGCAATGTGCAGATGCTTGGAAACTTGCAGTAGGTACATTGTCTTGGCATAGGTGTGTAAAAGTCATAGTTCACTGGGCTCTAATGTAGCAATGTGCAGATGCTTAGAAACTTGCAGTAGGTACTTTGTCTTGGCATGGGTGTGTAAAAGTCATAGTTCACTGGGCTCTAGTGTAGCAATGTGCAGAAGCTTGGAAACTTGCATAGGTACATTGTCTTGGTATAGGTGTGTAAAAGTCATAGCCCACTGAGCTCTAGTGTAGCAATGTGCAGATGCTTGGAAACTTGCAGTAGGTACATTGTCTTGGCATAGGTCTGTAAAAGTAATAGTTCACAGGGCTCTAGTGTAGCAATGTGCAGATGCTTGGAAACTTGCAGTAGGTACTTTGTCTTGGCATGGGTGTGTAAAAGTCATAGTTCACTGGGCTCTAGTGTAGCAGTGTGCAGAAGCTTGGAAACTTGCAGTAGGTACATTGTCTTGGCATAGGTGTGTAAAAGTCATAGTCCACAGGGCTCTAGTGTAGCAATGTGCAGATGCTTGGAAACTTGCAGTAGGTACATTGTCTTGGCATAGGTGTGTAAAAGTCATAGTTCACTGGGCTCTGGTGTAGCAGTGTGCAGAAGCTTGGAAACTTGCATAGGTACATTGTCTTGGCATAGGTGTGTAAAAGTCATAGTTCACTGGGCTCTAGTGTAGCAATGTGCAGATGCTTGGAAACTTGCAGTAGGTACATTGTCTTAGCATGGGTGTGTAAAAGTCATAGTTCACTGGGCTCTAGTGTAGCAATGTGCAGATGCTTGGAAACTTGCAGTAGGTACATTGTCTTGGCATAGGTGTGTAAAAGTCATAGTTCACTGGGCTCTAGTGTAGCAATGTGCAGATGCTTAGAAACTTGCAGTAGGTACTTTGTCTTGGCATGGGTGTGTAAAAGTCATAGTTCACTGGGCTCTAGTGTAGCAATGTGCAGAAGCTTGGAAACTTGCATAGGTACATTGTCTTGGTATAGGTGTGTAAAAGTCATAGCCCACTGAGCTCTAGTGTAGCAATGTGCAGAAGCTTGGAAACTTGCAGTAGGTACATTGTCTTGGCATAGGTGTGTAGAAGTCATAGTTCACTGGGCTCTAGTGTAGCAATGTGCAGAAGCTTGGAAACTTGCAGTAGGTACATTGTCTTGGCATAGGTGTGTAAAAGTCATAGTTCACTGGGCTCTAGTGTAGCAATGTGCAGATGCTTGGAAACTTGCAGTAGGTACATTGTCTTGGCATAGGTGTGTAAAAGTCATAGTCCACAGGGCTCTAGAGTAGCAATGTGCAGATGTCTGGAAAGTTACAGTAGGTACATTGTCTTGGCATGGGTGTGTAAAAGTCATAGTTCACTGGGCTCTAGTGTAGCAATGTGCAGATGCTTGGAAGGTTACAGTAGGTACATTGTCTTGGCATAGGTGTGTAAAAGTCATAGTTCACTGGGCTCTAGTGTAGCAATGTGCAGATGCTTGGAAAGTTACAGTAGGTACATTGTCTTGGCATAGGTGTGTAAAAGTCATAGCCCACTGAGCTCTAGTGTAGCAATGTGCAGATGCTTGGTAACTTGCAGTAGGTACATTGTCTTGGCATAGGTGTGTAAAAGTCATAGTTCACTGGGCTCTAGAGTAGCAATGTGCAGAAGCTTGGAAACTTGCAGTAGGTACATTGTCTTGGTATAGGTGTGTAAAAGTCATAGTTCACTGAGCTCTAGTGTAGCAATGTGCAGAAGCTTGGAAACTTGCAGTAGGTACATTGTCTTGGTATAGGTGTGTAAAAGTCATAGTTCACTGGGCTCTAGTGTAGCAATGTGCAGAAGCTTGGAAACTTGCAGTAGGTACATTGTCTTGGCATAGGTGTGTAAAAGTCATAGTTCACTGGGCTCTAGAGTAGCAATGTGCAGAAGCTTGGAAACTTGCAGTAGGTACATTGTCTTGACATAGGTGTGTAAAAGTCATAGTTCACTGGGCTCTAGTGTAGCAATGTGCAGATGCTTGGAAACTTGCAGTAGGTACATTGTCTTGGTATAGGTGTGTAAAAGTCATAGTTCACTGGGCTCTAGTGTAGCAATGTGCAGATGCTTGGAAAGTTACAGTAGGTACATTGTCCTGGCATAGGTGTGTAAAAGTCATAGTTCACTGGGCTCTAGTGTAGCAATGTGCAGATGCTTGGAAAGTTACAGTAGGTACATTGTCTTGGCATAGGTGTGTAAAAGTCATAGCCCACAGAGCTCTAGAGTAGCAATGTGCAGAAGCTTGGAAACTTGCAGTAGGTACTTAGTCTTGGCATAGGTGTGTAAAAGTCATAGTTCACTGGGCTCTAGTGTAGCAATGTGCAGATGCTTGGAAACTTGCAGTAGGTACATTGTCTTGGTATAGGTGTGTAAAAGTCATAGTTCACTGGGCTCAAGTGTAGCAATGTGCAGATGCTTGGAAACTTGCAGTAGGTACATTGTCTTGGCATAGGTGTGTAAAAGTCATAGTCCACAGGGCTCTAGAGTAGCAATGTGCAGATGCTTGGAAACTTGCAGTAGGTACATTGTCTTGGTATAGGTGTGTAAAAGTCATAGTTCACTGGGCTCTAGTGTAGCAATGTGCAGATGCTTGGTAACTTGCAGTAGGTACATTGTCTTGGCATAGGTGTGTAAAAGTCATAGTTCACTGGGCTCTAGAGTAGCAATGTGCAGATGCTTGGAAACTTGCAGTTGGTACATTGTCTTGGTATAGGTGTGTAAAAGTCATAGTTCACTGGGCTCTAGTGTAGCAATGTGCAGATGCTTGGAAAGTTACAGTAGGTACATTGTCTTGGCATAGGTGTGTAAAAGTCATAGTTCACTGGGCTCTAGTGTAGCAATGTGCAGATGCTTGGAAAGTTACAGTAGGTACATTGTCTTGGCATAGGTGTGTAAAAGTCATAGTCCACAGGGCTCTAGTGTAGCAGTGTGCAGATGCTTGGAAACTTGCAGTAGGTACATTGTCTTGGCATAGGTGTGTAAAAGTCATAGTCCACAGGGCTCTAGTGTAGCAATGTGCAGATGCTTGGAAACTTACAGTAGGTACATTGTCTTGGCATAGGTTTGTAAAAGTCATAGTTCACTTTCTCTAGTGTAGCAATGAATACTGAAATGTATTCAGTCACAATGAAAGCAAACATAAGAATTAATGCAAGTTTCTTCCGGACTTAGAAGTCGAACCTTCACCAAGAAGACTTAGGCCACACTGCTGATGATGTCCACCACAGGTTTGGACGAAATATCTGGACATCTAAACTCCAGCAGACCCCAACTTCTAAGCCCGGAAAAAACTTGTGTTAATTCTGACTCTGGCCATGAAGCTTCCAATTCCAAATATTCATTATAAGACTTATTTGTTTATTTTAAAAATTTGTTTATAAATGAAACTTTTTATATTTTATTTTATATTATTAAAGTTGATGTCATAATACTCTTTCAGCTCTAAGAGGAATTTACATTGTGAAGGACTATCTATAGAAAATTGTAATTCATATGTATCATATATAATTCCTTTTTTCCGAAGTTTTTTCTTGCATTTGGGCCCTTCTATCTGGGTTAAAGTGCTTATAATGTTTTGCATATAGCTGCCATTTATTAGAAAGGTTGTATGTTATACAAAGCAATTAATTTATTTTATTTTCATTGGGTTAAAGCAACAGGACTATTAAGTCAGTTAATTTATAATGATGATGGAACAATAGCATAATAAACAGTGCTTGAAGGGGTAACCTTTCCTGACCATATGAGTTGAGATTGTTAGTCTGAATCTCATTAGTATAGTACTGGTAGTGAGTGCTCATGGGCTGTTTTTATTGAGCCAAGTATGCACAGGTGTGGTGTATGGCATCCAAAGAAGCTCATCAACTTAGTGTTGAGTTAGAATAGCTAATGAATTTTGCATAATTTTTAAAACAATAGCTTACAAATTCTGTAATTTTAGTCGTGCTTTGCTGCGCCATGTGAGAAACTACTCAGTAACTTTTTCTTTTAAAAATTAGTTTGATACTCGTCCAGATGTTAAATTTTTTAGACAGGTTGGGATTTGTATAAAATGGAGTTTGATTTACTGCAATGTAAATGTATTTACTGCAATGTTTTCATCAAAGAGGAGGAAAGGTATAAAAAGTCAGTGTTAGACAACGTATTGTAATCAGGCATTAATGGACCACACTTTGTACCTGAGAAGAAATAAGTGTTATATTATGGCAACAAAAAGGAAAATGGTTTAGTCAGTCATATCTCTTATCACACGCTTGTGTCACTTAAATAAACAAATGATTATGCTCATCTGCTTCTTACCTTCTTTAAAGTCTGTGGTTTTCGTATTGTGTTCCTGAGAGAGTGTAAAATATTCTTTGATATTCTCAGTAGTGTTTTCTGATATGGTTGCATTTGCTAATAGAAATTCTTCTTGTGCATCATTTTGCAGTGTTGTTGTTTCTAAATGTTCCACATTTATTTCATTTAAATCTGATGTATCATTTTCTTTGCTTTCTTCAAATTCTTCTTCATCGTTATGGGGTTTGCTATCTGTCCTGCTGTTATTTCTGTTCTTTATCACTTGTGTACCATTCAACTCAGCAGATCTTCTGCGTCTCCCAAATGAATGCACACCATTGCTACAGCGAATCTGAAGCAAAAAAAGTCAAATATTATCTCTCATAAAGGTAATTACGTAAAAAATGAAGCTGATGTAAACTTTCTTATTAACTGAGATTGCCATTTCATGAATATTCATTCACATCTTCAGGTATAAAAAAGTAAGGAAAGATGAAAATATGTGATATATAATGCAGTGATAAATGTAATTAATGGCTAAGAAACTCCACAGTCATACAGGAAATACTAACATTTGCTTCATATGAATGCTTGTTCTACTCCATGTTGAGAATTGTGATAAAGTTTAAACATTTTTTAGCAGTTTTTCATGTTATATGCTTTCATCTGCAAAGTTTCTTGTGTTTACTATTTCTCAGTTCACCAAGCACAACATTAGTGAAAAACATCTTCTAACTCATAAAAGTGTGTTTTCTTAGACTGGTGAAGAAATTTTGTAACTGCTCACTCAGGGCTAACTTATTACAGTTCCTAATAAAATTGGTAAAGTGGTCCAAGCAGGCCAATGTCTACCACTCTCTGTCTAAAACCAAATATAGCATTCAGGTAGAGTGTAGTATTAGAGATTGCATGTATAGGTAGTTCACAATACAGATGAGTAGAAAATAACATAACAGTTACATGGTAATGATTACCAGGGGCAGCCGGTGAGGCATTGTATTGACTGTGCCATAAATATATAAATAAATAAATAAATAAATAAATAAATAAATAAATAAATAAATAAATAAATAAATAAATAAATAAATAAATAAATAAATAAATAAATAAATAAATAAATAAATAAATAAATAAATAAATAAATGAATGAATGAATGAATGAATGAATGAATGAATGAATGAATGAATGAATGAATGAATGAATGAATGAATGAATGAATAAATGAATAAATAAATAAATAAATAGATATTTATTACATCCGTACTCTTGTTTTGCACAGGTGTAACGAGTACAGTTATTAGTTAAGTGCAGAGGATCTACCCAAAAGTCCAAAGACCCTGGCCTCCTTCAACCCGGGAGCAATGGATAACTCCGGGGGTTTTTCCATAGGGAATACCTGATTTCTTAAAAAGCCTCCACCCCGTTGACAACGTCAAGATGGGATGGAAGTGGATACGCCACTTACGTGCCTCAACCCCGCAGGGAAGACTACCGAAAACCTTAGTGGGGCCACCTGGTCATCTAGCACACCTTCTACTAGCTCTGCAGGCTAGTACCTGGGACTTTTTAGGCAACCCTCTACCCCCTCCGGGCAGCTGTAGCCTGGCCGGAGGTACCCAATTTCCCGTGGGTGTCAGGAACACACTGCCCTGGAGTCCAACCCAATCCGAACAACTACCATTCAGGGGGCGGCTCGAATGTTCGGCCCGAGGTCCCTCTAGTAACCTCAGGGGTACCACGAGTGCTAAGGGTCCGCAGCGCTTGCACTAAAGCAGCTGAAGGGGACGGATCCCCTCCCGTAAGGGGATGGATCCGTGCTCCACTGCAGTCTAACAGATGAAGCATAAGTTATGCGTCAGAGAAATCTCGGCACCACCTTCTCCCATAAGATGCTGTGTATAAGGAGACATCCTAGCCCTTAACACAGGCGCTTATGAGCGTAGATTGTGTCGTTCTGGTATCGGCGCCAAGCCACGAAAAACAACCAGGACAGATTGCTTGAGTTTAACGCGCCTATTCACATGAATAGGCAATTCCCATACACTTCTCTTTCTTTCGTTTTCATACAGATGGTGCCACGGCACAGCGGCACCACCTCAGAAGCCGCCCCTGATGATTACCCTAATTTAATAGTAACAGAGGAAATGGTGACAGACAATAATTAGCTAACCATTAATGGTTACAAAAATAATGCATTGTTCTTTGTCTGATTTGAAATCTGATTTAATTTAAGTTAGCTTACTTTTATTTTCAGATTATTACTTACTGGTTCACATATATCTTGGCAGAACTGCACAGTGGCAACAAAATTTACTGTTGCTGTTGATGGAAATCTAAATGCTTTGAAATCAGCATACAGATCTCTAGTGCCCCGTTCAACTTGCAGTGCTGGAAATATATTATGATCTCGTGGACATCTGCAAAATATTGTTGCATATTATAGATTATAGTCCTTTGATGTTCAATCATGTTATACTTCTATAACATTACACCAAGTAAATCACTACCCCTTATTTTATAGTACAGTCAACATTTGCTTTTTAATCACTATGAAAACTATGTTCCTAATAATGCACAAAAACTTCACACTTCATATTTGGTCACACATTATACAGTAATATGCAAATATTTCTGAATGCATTTACAAAAATGATGCACACATAAGAGCTACTGAAAAAATGTATTATGTACTATATCACTGAGGTAATGCAAGTTTAATAAAAGTTTTATAATTAGAAAAAGAGCCATTCACCTCATTATATACATAAATTGTAGAACAACATGCTGCAAGAACATTTTCTAGAAACTAAAAGTACTGTGATTAAACTGTGTCTGTGTCTTTGAATTATTGAATAATATTAAAGCCAGTTTGTATCAGTTAAATGTAATATCCCCTGTATATTCACATGACAATAATAAAAATAATTTACAGTAAGTGATTTACATGTCAATCTAAACTTTTTTAAGAAAGCTGTATTCATAAGGGTTAATAATTTTTAATATCTTATCCCTAGTCTTAGGAAACAATAAATTCAAAAGCTTTAAGATTTAACTGAAAAGATTCCAAATACAGCATTATTTTTATAATGTGGAAGAATTTATAAAAAAAAAAAAAAAACTGCAATATGTTTTAAGCATAGGTTTTTAATTCAATATTCGATGACTGGACATTGTATATGCTGCCCGATATTGTATTTTTCTTTTTGAAAAATATTTTGTATCTATTAAGTTTGAAGCCTTGTAACAGTGAATGCAATTTCAGATACATAAATATTAAGGGTGAAATTTTGTAACTAGTCTGTTTTAATGTAACTGTTGATCTGGTAGCTCAAGCCTGCACTTTATATTGTAAATATTTTGTTTGGCATGCCCAAAACAAGGTATATTGATTCAAATGATGATCATAAAATGAAGCAAATTATAATTGAAGAAAGCTTTGTAATGTTGAATCAGGCTTTAAGAAACATAGCCAATGATAATACATACATACCCTACATTATCTATGAGAGTGAGAAGCTCCCCATTATCTGTACGTGCTTCTAAGTTGCGTACAAATATGCCAAAGGCACTTGATGGATCTATTTGAATTTTCAGCTGGAGTTCTTCTCCAAGTCCAACAACTGAAGCTTCTTGACCCTTTCTAGTCACTATGCGCATTCGCACATTTGGAGTTGGTGCTGTATTGGTAACAATATTGGTTCCTGATGGCCGGAATGGAACCCTAGAAGGCAAACCAATCAGATTATGTACATTTAAAAACAATGGTGATGAGTATGATTATGGTTGTGATGATGATGATGATGATGATGATGATGATGATGATGATGATGATGATGATGATGGTGGTGGTGGTGGTGGTGGTGGTGGCGGTGGCGGCGGCGGCGGTGGCGGTGATGGTGATGGTGATGATGGTGGTGGTGGTGGTGGTGATGATGATGATGATGATGATGATGATGATGATGATGATGATGATGATGATGATGATGATGATGATGATGATGATGATGATGATGATGAATTGCTTTCATAACAATTATGTTCAATGAGAGGGAAACACACAGTACAAATACGTTTTACAAATAAATGTATGTAACCAAATAAGAGTGATGATAGTTATTTGTGTGCTAAAAAACAAAATGCTCAGAATATTTTATAGAGGATTTTCTCAAGTAGTGAAAGACTACCATAAATCCTTACCACTAGTTGTCAAAATATGGTTACATCCGTTCCTTCTCTGTTGCAGGGAGCAAGTGTTCTGTATTTTGTCATTGGTCATAAGCATGTAGTGGGAATCTTAAGTACTAAAATATAAACATTTAAGTTCATGTTACTGTTATTTCAGAGATTTTAGTGCTTGGAAAAAATGCTTAAGTGCATACGTGTATGTGCTTCTAAAAAGAATATAACAGAAATTAAATAATGCACTTCCCTCTGCAGGAATTTTGTTGTAAAATTCAGCTTATTTACCATAGTTAATACCATATTTATCTCTGGACATAAGCTAATTGCACCTTTCAAAGTTTGCCTACACACAGTTTATGTGTTGAAACAATCAATTATAACTGATTGCCCTTATAAATGGAAACTATAATAAAAACCCTTAAGCCTGGTACTTATAAATTGTAAGTCACTATTAGTATATGTGAAGTCAAATTTTAAGATTTCCTCGTGATCTACTGGGAAAATGTGAGTCCGTTAGGGTATTTAATTTGTACCAGAAATTTGTCATGATAGTGGTAGAGCAGCTGTGTATACATCTGAAGTTCCTTAGTTCAAATTCTGGCAGTGGCATTGAATTTTTCAATTGTGATTCCACCTTTCTAAGATTTTGTATCTTAAGGCAATGTACCATGAAAATACGACAAAGTATGACTTTCTTCTGATTGCTTTGATTTTTTTACCATTTATTCAGAAAATTAAATACATACAGAACAAAAAATTTAATGAGGGAATGTAGAAGATACTTCATGAGGATATAACATATAACAAATTCAGGTGTGTAAACAACGGTTTGCTCAACTTTGAGAAATTCAGGAAACACAGTTGATGGTTACCTGAAGAAGACCAGTAAGTTACAGAAAATGTAGAACTAAAGAGGAAAAGCTGAAGCTACAAAGAAATTGAGAGATATTAAAAGTGTCTGAGGTAGTGAATCATAATAAACGGTTTCCCAAAATACAATTCCCATTTCAGAAGATCAAAAACAAGCACACAGTTTCTTCTATCCCATGTCACTCTTCCTATTATGCATGAATATATGGTAAAACAGGTTCTTAATAATTGCTATTTATCACTCCCATGGATTATTGAGTCAATCATTTTCCTATTAAATAGACCCAGTAGGCAAAGATATTAGGGTAGTGTATCTTATGTGTTAAGAGAAAACATTTTATAATAAAAATGTGCTAATGAGCATATGATGAAAATAATGTACTGTTATGTAGAAAATGAAGCTAGCTACAGTGAAGCAATAAGTATTACACAAATATAACTATTATAACAAAAAACTTCACTTATCTTAAGAAAATGATGTCAATTTTTCTTATTAGTTGAATTAGTTGAATTAATTGACATCATTTTCTTAAGATAAGAGAAGCTTTTTGTTACAAATAGTTATATTTGTATAATGTACTATGTCTTATCTTTCCACATATCTGTTACTGCTTAGTAGCTTGGGTAAATGGGGATGATGATGATGATGATGATGATGATGATGATGATGATGATGATGATGATGATGATATATGATTAAGGGCGTTCAACTGCCCGGTCATTAGCACCCTTTAAAAATGAAACATGCTAAAATCCAGATAAAAAAAGAACAAAGCTCTCTACATACTAAATAAAATCACAAATAAAATATACATGCACAGTAATGGCAAAAGCCAGAGAGATTAAAAATACAGAATAAAAGGTATAAAACAACTGAATTCTAAAATTAACCTGTAAAAGCAATTTAAAAACCTTGGCCACCACTGTCTCAACATCCGCCAGTATCTCCGCCAAGCTTACTGGCAGCTAGAGAGAACTGTGAAGACATGCTAAGCTAAAACAATCCAGAAGGACATGTCGGACCGAGAGGGCCACACCACACAGTAGACAGGGGGGATGGGGAGCTGCACAGGTACCTTACATATCAATAGGATTTTAAATTTGCTGGAGAAGCATGTAAGAATTATGTTCAGTATTCCTAAACTAGAAATTTGTAGAAATGTGTTTATATGGGGAAAACATTCGAACTACTGTATCATTATATGTATACAAAACCATTCTCTCAACTGTAAATATAGATAGACCATGAACAAACTGCAGTTGGAGGCGTGACTTACCAAAACTGAAGCCTTCTATCTTTCCCCCCTCTACTGTCATTTAGGTTGCCTCTCCTCCATCGTGCAGGCTGCACTGGTCAATTTTATCACTCGCTTTTGCATTCACTGTTAGATCCACTCTCTGCATTTTCTTCCGAATCACGGCTTTGTTCCTCAGGGTTTAAAGAAACTCTGATTCTATTTCTTGATCGATTGTAAGTTTATGTCCAAGGTAATTATTTTTCGTTAACTTTTACTCTGTCACAACACTTAAACTATTCCAATGTGTATGGACTATGATACAATGAAGCACAAAATTGTATTAACTTAATCTATTGTTCAAAAGAGTACTCTGAAAACAATTTTCGGCACAATTCTTCTTTCTCCTTCAAGCTCCCTACTTTTCCTTTAATGTCACCCCATACCATTTCAATAGGGTTTAGGTCAGGGTGATAGGGTGGAAGGCTCAGTGGAATGTGGCCATGCTCATAAATAATCTTGTCAATGGCAAATGCTTCTCACAAGGCTTACTGTTGATGATTTCCAACAATGTTGCTTTAGACACTGCAGGATCAAAATCAAAACTGTGGTTCTCCATCCAGCATATCACTTCAGATTTAAAGTTGCCATGTTTGGCTTCTTGTCTGTCTCACTGTGTAGCATTATCCATAACAATAACACAAGATTTGGTAAGAGCTGGAAGAAGCTGCATTTCTAACCATTTTTGGCAGTTTTCAAAATACATGGATTTGTGACAGTCTTCTGCAGTTTGTGCATCTCTAAAAATTATCAGTGCACCCTCCACCAATCTGTCCTCATCTTCAACATGAACAATAATTCATTTCTGCCCTATTCCAATGTTGACCATAACCCCAGTTCTTCTTCTGACTGCCAGCACTTGCTTAGAATAGAATAGAATTCTATTCTAACTGTCACATACGATTACATTGTGAGCCTACGCTGGTAAACTGGTGACTCCTCAGGTTATATATAAGACAAGAATTAACATAAAAGAGAAAACTAATTCTAATGTGTAGATTGTATACCAGGTATTATTTATGCAATATAAAATGTCAGTAATTATAATATTATGTCCTCCATGAATTCTTGTGATATGTCTCATCTAATAACATTTCTTTTAAACTTTTATTGAACAATTTTGAAGTCTTTATTTCTTTGAATCTTTGAGGCAATTTATTTTTATATCCATATACGTATAGTGTTAATCTATGCATAGGGTATTTTATGCTGGATTCTTTACGAGTGCTGTAATGATGACGATTTTGTTTTTGCATAAATTTGTATTAATTTTTATATACATAAGCAAGTAACTCTAAAATATATACAGAAGTCATTGTTAAAATATTTAATTTTTTAAATAATGGTTTGCATGAATCTTTAAAGCTGGCATGTAACATTATGCATATTATCTTCTTTTGAATTTTAAATACTGTTTCCCATCCATATGCATTTCCCCACAATATTATACCATAGGCCAAGATGGAATGAAAATAGCTATAATAAACAAATTTTTTGGTTTCTGTATTCATTATATGTGTCAGGCATAACATATTATAGCAGGCGTAATTCAGTTTCTTGGTTATATGTTCAACATGGATATTCCATTTTAAATATTGATCAATGTGCATTCCTAATATCTTACTATAATCTTTTGTAGTATTATTCTATAAGCTGTCCTGTTTCAAATTGGCATTCGTAGCAGTTTTAAATTGCATAACACTAGATTTTGTTTTATTTAAGTTCATACCATTATCAGTGAACCATTTATCTAAGTTATTTAATGTTACCTATATCAGTTTGCAAACTATGATGACTTATATTTTGTAAAATAACTGATAGGTCATCTGCATGCAATATTGGATTCCCACTTATACCGTGAGGTAAATCATGGTGCATAGTATAATTAAGCAGAGGACCCAGCACAGAGCCTTACGGTACACCACTGGTGTTTGTTCTCCATTTTGATTTATAAATTCCAGAGCTACATTTAGTAATTGCACTTTGTTTGCGACTGGACAGGTATGACTGAAACCACTTTAAGTTTTGATCCTTTTTATTGTAATGTAGAATTTGATGACTTATGCAGTCAAAAGCCTTCGAAATGTCACAAATTACTGCAGCAGTATTTTGTTTTTGTTTTTAATCTAAATTTAGTGCCATTCCATTTACTATTGTGGTTACACCTGTAATTGTCGATAATTTTTTTCTAAAACCATGTTGGCAATCATTTAATATTCTTTCTCTTTTTCAAAAAATCTCTTAGTCTAACATATACTAATTTTTCTAATATTATTGAGAAACTTGTCAAGACTGATATCGGATGAGAGTTTTTTTTTCATATGTACCACCTTTGTGCAAGGGAGTTATTAAATTTTTCAATAGCTATTTGTTTGGCTTTCATTATAACTTTCTTATAAATGTTACTATAACACGAATAGTAGCTTTATAACTGTAAGTTAGACTCTTTGGTAAGTCTATACAATAATCTTTTCTTTGCAATCGATACTCTGATACCAGGGGTATACCACTCTAACGAGAAGTATTTTATATTTTTGTTTGCATACTATTTTACGGAAACAATGGTTATAAACAACAAAGGATTGATTTAAAAATGTATTGTAATTTTTATCAACAGTTCGTGCTATGTCAAAGAACCAACTATCTAAAATTTGATTTTTAAAATTAGTTATGTTTTCGTCACTAAATAGGCACATTGTTTTATATTTTTCATTTTTTACATTTTTTATACATTCATTCGGAAAAGTAATAAAAAATGCTTTATGATCAGAAAGACCTGTTACAACTGTTCTACAATTTATACTTTTATATAAAGTATTAGTAATTATATTGTCATTACAAGTATTAGTTGTTTTGGTTACACTAGTTGGTTCTTGCATTGAGGACTAAACACATACATTTCAATAACATTTAAGAATTTTAGTTAATTGATGGAAATTAATCATTTATTCACACTAGCCGTATATAGGCTAAGGTTTCTGATGGATAGAGTCAACATGAAAAATTCAATGCCATGGCTGGGATTTAAACAACGGATCTCCTGGTTTCCGTCCAGTCGCTCTAACCCATTGAGCTACCATGGTCAACATGCCGTCCTGACATTAAATTCTCCATTTGACTCGTATATTTTCCCGGTAGACCACTAGGGGCTCTTGCATCCGAGATACACCGTTTGTGGCGACTTACTATCGTAAGTACTTCAAGTACCTCATCATCATCACCATCACCACCACCACCACCACCACCACCACCACCACCACCACCACCACCACCACCACCACCACCACCACCACCACCACCACCACCACCACCATCACCATCATCAACATCATCATCATCATCATCATCATCATCATCATCATCATCATCATCATCATCATCATCATCATCATCATCATCATTGTCCTCGTCATTATTATTATTATTATTATTATTATTATTATTATTATTATTATTATTATTATTATTATTATTATTATTATTATTATTATTATTATTATTATTATTATTATTATTATTATTATTATTATTATTATTATTATTATTATTATTATTATTATTATTATTATTATTATTATTATTATTATTATTATTATTATTATTATTATTATTATTATTATTATTATTATTATTATCATTATCATTATCATTATCATTATCATTATCATTATCATTATCATTATTATCATTATTATCATTATTATCATTATTTTAATGATTATCATTATTATCATTATTATCATTATTATCATTATTATTATCATCATCATTATTATTATTATTATTATTATTATTATTATTATTATTATTATTATTATTATTATTATTATTATTATTATTATTATTATTATTATTATTATTATTATTATTATTATTATTATTATTATTATTATTATTATTATTATTATTATTATTATTATTATTATTATTATTATTATTATTATTATTATTATTATTATTATTATTATTATTATTATTATTATTATTATTATTATTATTATTATTATTATTATTATTATTATTATTATTATTATTATTATTATTATTATTATTATTATTATTATTATTATTATTATTATTATTATTATTATTATTATTATTATTATTATTATTATTATTATTATTATTATTATTATTATTATTATTATTATTATTATTATTATTATTATTATTATTATTATTATTATTACAAACTTTTTGCATAAAATATTTTGATTTGTTATAAACTTTGTAAGTATTGTAAAATAGCCTCTGACAATACCAGACACCTTGTATGAGTTTATTAAAAGTAATAAACTACTCCTTTGCTGTTCTACTGTTAATTACATTGTTTAGTACTGAATAATCCATTAAAGTACTTGCTAATATGACTTAACATTGGAGGACGTAAATTAAAAAAAAAGAATTAAGGCACTTTTACTTCATAGACAACCCGGTTTTATTTTAAGGTACTCCGTCGTTGTAAAATTGAGATATATATCAGATTCATGGTTAATGAAAAAACATATATAACAGAAAAGAGGCTTTAATGTAGGATGGTACTTAGCTGCTTATAAAGCAGCATATCAAAATATGCAAAATAATGTGTGTTCAAAGCATGTAGATTCCTTTGTTGGCACTTTGATTGATGTCTAACTCCTACCAAATTTATTATGTATTATTTTCATTTACATTCTGGCTAAATTTTTATTGTGAAATACTATCATTTCAACATGCTGCATATTTAATATTTCTTACTTTTTTCAATTTCATCTATAGAAAATAATTTTATCTAAAGCATTTAATGTTTGAGATTCAGTCACTGATATTTACACTCATCTTCACCTTTCTAAAAGTATTGGATAACACTGAAATCTTTTTGAGGACAACCTACCTCACCTTCAGCAGTTTAACATTTTAAAACTTAGTGAAATATTTAATGTTTTTTTAACAATGCACAACATTTTTAAATCCATAATTTCTGAAATTAACCTCAATATTTCAGGTTAGTAAGTTATAAACTGTGGTCCCAGGAGCATTTTAAATAGAGAAAAATGATGGGGAAACAGATAATACATAGTTCAATGTGTTACTTTACTTAAATATGTGTAATAATATATGACTGTTTAAACAGCCATTCATGACTTTAAAGTTGTACATATTAAGAAATCAAGTGAGTAGCATTAAAATATAAATTATAAGTAAAATAAAAATGCAAAAAATATAAAAAATTGAACATTCATATGTAATGAAATTTCATAGAAACATTGCTTTAAGTGCATTCTAAACTGCACATACAATGACAGATTGTGGCATTGTCTTTTATAAATAAGTCACATAATGATGGGTAATATATGTAATGCTCTGGAAAAACCAAACAAGGACAAGCTAATTTTAGTTAAATGATGCAAATTAATCATTTCTTCACACTAGCCGTATATAGGCTAAGGTTTCTGATAGATAGAGTCAACATGAAAAATTCAATGCCATGGCCGGGACTTGAACCACAGATCTCCTGATTTCTGTCCAGTTGCTCTAAGCCATTGACCTACCATGGCCAATCCGCTGTCATGATGTTAAATTTTCCATTCGACTCTTATACTTCCCCGGTAGATCACTAGGTGCTCTTGCATTCGAGATACAATGTTTGTGGTGACTTACTATCGTAAATACTTGATTCCCAGGCTTCTTCATTTAACTCTATTATTTTAGTTAATAGATGGAAATTAATCATTTCTTCACACTAGCCATATATAGGCTAAGGTTTTTGATAGAGTCAACATGAAAAATTCAATGCCACGGCCGGGACTTGAACCACGGATCTCCTGGTTTCTGTCCAGTTTCTCTAAAAAACCTTAAATCTATCAAAAACCTTAGCCTATATACGGCTAGTGTGAAGAAATAATTAATTTTCATCATTTAAGTAAAATAATTTAGTTAAATGATGAAGCATGAGAGTCAAGTACTTACATTAGTAAGTCGCCACAAACAGCGTATCTCGAATGCGAGAGCACCCAGTGGTCTGCCGGGAAAGTATACGAGTCGAATAGAGAATTTAATGTCATGACAGCGGGTTGGCCATGGTAGCTCAATGGGTTAGAGTGACTGGACGGAAACCAGGAGATCCGTGGTTCAAGTCCCGGCTGTGGCATTGAATTTTTCATGTTGACTCTATTCAAATGAAGATTCAAATTTAGATATACAAGGTATTGACCAAGATGATGATGCAGGAACAACAGGAACACCAATAGATGTTGATAATTTAGTGAATTTATAAAAAGATTGACAATGGACTAATTAGGAAATGAAAACCTAATTATAGAAGATAAATAGCAAGAAGGCAGAGTAGGTCTTCTCTCTTACCAGAAACATTAATATTTTTAGTTAGGGATAGGCTTGAATACCAATTATTGTTTTCAATTTAGATAGTGACAGTGGTAAAATTCGGTGTTTATTCAAATAATTCATCATTAACTATTTTGTTGTAATAACTGTTAATTTGTTGTAATAGGAGTAGGACCGCTGATAGGATTATTATTACTATTATTGGATATGTAAGTCACTGGGGTGCCGTGACTCTTAGGCTATTAGTTAAGAATTATAAGTAGATATATCTGCTCATTCATATAGTTTATAAATAATTATTTGTTAAATTATCTCTCAAATTCATAATAATTTGTAAATTGCAAAACTGTAATTTGGAAATTGTAAAATGTAAAACTCTAAAAAAAAAAAAAAAAATTGTAAATGATTGGATATCTTTCCCTGATTTAGAATCCAGATGCTAGGGTAAAAAAAAAAAAAAGCAGATTGTATTTTTATTTAATTTTTTAATATTTTGTCTCTATCCATCAAAGACAAGCTAATTTTGAGGAAAATCCTGATAAATAACTATTCCATTACCCTTCATTATTATTCTTTAAAGAACTTGTTTTTATTACTGTTCCTTTACTTACGTAACACTTATTCCACCACCTTCCTGATCTCTAGTTCCACTTGGTGCATAAGACACAGTCTGATCACTTGCATCAAAAGAACATTCTACTCGAACAGTTTTGTCTGTTTCTTGCATTATAACTGGATTTTGTTGAATCACAACATGATTTACATATCTTCCTCGACCCTGAAAAGAAATATAATTTATATTTAACAGACAGATAATATAAAATAAGTCATAATAGATATTTAAAATAATAGTCTTCATACATGTGATTATTGTGTTACCCTTTAATGATGATACATTTCAGCATGTAACAATATTATAATATGAACTTATTTATTCATGTAATATTATCTATCCTTATATAAGTTGATGGGTGCATTAAATGTTATGTTAACAAGTCAAACAATATGACTGACTTCATAAAATGGACTACAAAAGAAAACAACAATACAAAAATTGAAAGAAACATAATATAGATGAAATAGCAACAAATGGAAAATAAATAACAATAGGATAAATAAATGAGTATTCTTATATAAATTAAAGGAGGTTTTATTAAAATTTTGAATGGATGTTTGGAAGTATTTTGATAAATTCCTCTTTCTTACAAATATAAGTAGCTTATTGTAAATGTTTTTATAGTTATTGCCAAACAATTTGGTATGTGAAAAATTCTTTGGAACTAGCCAACGAGTCTACACCAGTAAGAGCTGTAAATATTGTCTTGGACCTCAAGCCTCTCACCTCGATTAGGCAACAGAAACAAGTCATTAGTTTGAAGATGTGAAGTGGATTGAAGGCATCATAAAAGATTAAGTGACTTGCTCCTTAGTTTGCTATTTGAAAACTCCAGATGTCTGTTTTTCTGGCAATACGTCTATACCTTTTCTTTTGTTTATCTATGGTAAGCAAAGGGATTACTGCATTCCACCAAATAATTCCATACCAAATTTCAGGATGTATGTTTTGAGGCTCCCTGAATCCATAACAAAGAATTCTTAGAAAAAGATTCATGTGTTTTGTGTGTGTGTGTGAAAGAGAGAGAGAGAGGGAAGGAAGGAAGGAAGGAAGGAAGGAAGGAAGGAAGGAAGGAAGGAAGGAAGGAAGGAAGGAAGGAAGGAAGGAAGAGAGAGAGGTAAAGGGACAGAACAGCATAGCTGATCAACAAAAGATTGGTTCCTCCCATCATAAACTACTCTTTACATGGAAGGTTTTCAACTGTTTCCGTTTTCTCAAAAATGCCTACAATAATTTTTATTCAAATACTATTTATTGAAGATATTTACATGACGAATAATATGCATCTCTAGATTGCTTGGGAATAGGCTGCGAACTTCTCTTTATTTGGAAACAGTTTTGTATAACCTTCTATAACTGGTAACTATTAAATATGAGACAGTATTGCGATATTGTGACAGATAAATGTTCCAAATGATCTTTCTTTTTTGGCATAACTAATTTCCAAAATATATGTTCATAATGATTTGAATTCTTCAATACTTTAGTATTTCTTGAGTCTCCTTTCAATATTCACTTGTTTCATATGATTGGATGGAAGAAGTATTGCATTTTAAGACCAGATATAATGTTTAGTTAGCAACATCTGACTAGCATTGTTCTCTTTGTATCTATAACGAACTGCATAATGTAGGTATTACTGTAAAGGTTTATCCCAATTAAAATGAGATAAGCAGAAGAATAAACTTTTGTAAGAACTGTTGTAAGGTAGAGAAATGCTTGTAAATGTAACATATCCTAATTTTTATGTGGGTTTGCAGTACCCATGGACATAATGTTCTGTGAATTCTATTTCTATAATGAATTCATTATCATTATAGTTAAGATAATGAACTGTAAGTAAAGTTAAGAACATTTGTTCACAACAAAGCTTTGTTATGTTGGTAAAACATGTGATATTGTGTTGACTACATAATCTACTACCTGCTTTGAGGATTTTGGAAGCAGTTTGGATCTCTCTTTTGGTATAAGGCATTATATTAAAAGTGCCATCATTGAAGAATAGCTATGCAATGTTCTGAAGAGCCTTTGATAGAAGTTTAGCTTAATAAATCTTCAAGTGTATCTCCAGAAATGTATACCTACTAGTTGAAAGCAAATTAAAATAACCTTTTAGTCTTGATTTGTGAAGACTTTTATAATTGACTTCCTACTCAACCTTTTGTAATCAATTACCACCCCTCTGCAGCTCTTTGATGCAAACCTCCTGTTAGCTATCATTAAATTGATGACTATATTAATTTCAATGTTAAATTTTTAGGTGAAGCAGACAGGCACTGGGTTGGTAAGCCCAGGCCCTATGCAGGCTCTAAATGACACAGGGTTTATTTATTTAAATTGCAACTCAATTCTTCTAAGAACAGAATTCAAGTAATATGTATGACTTACATTGCTTTCTTCACTATTTAATCATTGCAGTAAATCTGTAATAATTGTAATAATCCAGATTATAGGTATGAAAATGTTTGCAGAAATTCTGGATTGATATTCCAATAAAATGAAATATTCATGATTATATCAGTCATGGTTAGTAAACTACTGACTTGCAAACTTCCCTGCAGTACTATACAAGTGCCTAAAAGAGGGTATGCCTCAAAACAAAATATAAAAGGATATTATTTTTAATCTTAATGTAAACTCTCTTTTTAAATAATTAAAGAAGAACCCTATTATTCACACTATATATTCTGTAATAAAGTTGGTGATTAAAATCATACCTGCTGAACAGTGCCACATTGAGTACCCATGGGAATACGAAGTACTAATTGTGATTGCCCATTTCCCATTTCAAAACAGGCCTGAGGATTTCCTGTTGCATACACTCTACCATCAAAAGGAGCTCCAAACAGAAATGTAATCAGCATATCTGCCTGTGTACAATCTACTCTAACTGAAACATAAAAGTAGTTATTACCTACAATATGTGTATGTGTATCTGTTTTTTAATATGAATCATTTCATTATGGTACACTTCATATATGTGTGGACTAACGGTTGAAAACACCATCAGCACAAAGGTGGTTTATCTTGATATGCTAAAACTGCTGTTAGTAATATTTAAGGCAATGCATTGGTACAGTTTGGTACAAAATGTGAAAATTTTCGGTTTTTACTTCTTTGAATCTTTATTATATCTATTAACTTGTATTTTCATGCTATACCACTGGTATTTTAATATAAAGAATTTTTAAAGACACAAATAGCAATTTAGTTGATTTTTTATTATTTAACTTAAGCAATGTATTGAACTTTAAACTACATTTTTCTCAATGCCTTCTTTTCATATTGTTGACTATACAAAATGCTTTTTGGACTACAGTTTATAATGTACTGGCTCGAAATTTTTAGAATGGTTTCCGGAATTACAGATTTAAACATTGTTATGCACCAGTTAAAAAGTATTAAATTGTTCAGTTGAAATTAGTAATTTTTCATAACTCACACTGAAAATGCTCAAAAATTTACAAATTTACATATTTACAAAACACTTTTTTTCTCTTAAATTAATCAAAAATCCAATTCAAGTATCAAAAACTAATTACAAACAAAAATGAATAACTTAGTAATGGTTTCACATAGGTTGCTTAACTTTTTTGCACATTATATGTTCTACTTATTTCAATTGCCTTAAACTTAAATTTCTAATTCTCTCTGAGGGCTGAGGCATAAGTCACGGCAACAATTTTTTTTTAATTGCAAGGGTTGGTATATATTACCAAATGCCATGTGTCACACGGAAGCCGAACCGTCATAGTGCGTGTTCGTAACACGAGATGGCTCTGTGATTGTTGGTAATAGAATAGAGAGCACTATTGAATCAGTTGTCAGTTTATTGCTGTGTTGGATGGAGGTCATCCGAGAGGAACAGTGCTCATACATTGAAATAGCCATTCTACTTGGCAGGCATGCCAAAGATTGCCACAGAGAGTTCGTAGAAGCTGTCAGGAACAATGGCCTTCCATCCTGAACAGTCGCGAGGTGGGTAGAAGCGTTTCAGAGAGGATGCGAATCGAACAGCAATCGGCAACAGAGAGGACGAACTGAGAGTGCGCGAACTGATGTGTCACGAACAGTAATTGAGCACTTGTTGGAGAAAGACAGACAGACAGACGATGGACACTTCTTGAGTTAGAGAGATAAAGTGGCATCGAAAACCACACTGTGCACAGAATTTTGTGGGAAAATCTTCACGTATGTAAAGTTGCATCGAAGTGGGTATCACACGCACTCACAGAAGTTCAAAAGTGGATGCAATATGCGATATGCCGCGGCCATCTAGCACTGGCAGCAAGAAGGAGACCACTTCCTGTCAAGAATAATCACAATTGATGAATTTTGGGCCAGGGCATACGAACCAGAGCTCAAATGTCAGTCTGCAGAGTGGTGACATGCAGAATCACCAAGAAGGCAGAAGTTTCGTCAAAATCCTTCCCCTGCATAGTTGATGGTGATGTATATGACATCAGACGAGCAACTGTTTACCACTTCGTTCCACACTGTCAGACAGTGACAGCAACTTACTACAGATCCTTCTTGATGAGGTAGCTATACCGGGGCATTAGAGAGAAAGGACCTGATCTTCTGGACGGTGTTATCAATCTACACTACAACGCAGGACCTTCTAAAGCAGACTGTAGGGTGGCTACTGCAGCGCTAGAGATGGGAAGAATAGGAACATCCACCATACTCTCCAGGCTTTTGGCCATGTGATTTTGACCTCATACAGAAAGTAAAGGAACCATTACATGGTAGACGGTTTGGGTCACTAATGGACATTACAAATGCTGTTCTGCAACAGATGACCAGATTCACACATTGTGAAGCATGGTATTCAGTGCCTCCCACATCATTGGCAGCATGTTGTGAACGTTGCAGACTACATTAAGGGCCTCTAGAATGAGAGAGAGTGAAAAAGAGCTTATAAAAATGATAATAAAAAAGGTTTGATGTAATGATTCTGGAACATGAAAACTGTATTAATATGACAATTACTTTAATAAACATGAGGAGCAAACTGTTGGCATGTTGTTAAATTCCTTAACTTTCGTTTCTCCAATGTTCTTTCATAAGTATATTTTAGACATTTCATCCAAGCTCAAATATTCACACAATAAAATAGTTTGGCATGACTTATGCTCCAGCCCTCGTATATCAATTTGGTCTACAGAAAACATTATATATTGGCTTGACAAAGTTTAACAGTTTTGATTTAATTGTTCCAGTAAACCTTGAAAATGATTTTGAATTTTTAAAATATCATGCATTAAAAGTGACTTGCAATGTTGCAAATTATTTTAATTTCCATGCTTTATAGTAAAACCTGCGTTAGGATTAATTTATATCTATAATTAATATTTTGAGCTGCCTATTGATAGCTAGTGTAAAATGTGACAGCCTTGCACTACATTCTTTACTCACACAGATAAAGCAACAATATAACCATAAGTTACTGTATAACAGTTAAGTCAGTATATTTAAATCCAAATACACACCCATCAGATAGCTCTTCAGTGGCCCTATGCTTGGCCAGTAATGTGTGAGCTGTACGTTTTTGAAACACAGCCTTCATTACTGGCACATCGTGGGCTAAAGAATGAATTGGGCCTGATGTCCGGCTGAGGATAGAGGGAAGGCCTCTGAAACTAGTTCCGGGAAAATTTAAAAGTAAGTGTTGTTTAGTGCCATTAATTAACTCCCAATAAATTTAACTGTAGTTATTAACCTATTTATTTTCTAAGAGATGGGCAGAAGAACAAAATTTATGCCATAGCACATTTTGTGAAGAAATATGTCCAGAATTTAATGGCACAGGGGTTGTGATTTACTAAACATAGGCAAGGGACAATATTGAACATGTGTTTACAAAATGGCAGTTGATGACTTCCGGCATATCATCTGTAACAACAACACATCTTATTATGAGTGAATCACAATGTGTGAGTGTAAACTATGTGATCATGTATGTGATGGCTATCATCTGGAACTCTGTAGTAAAAGAGCAAGCAGAGTAAGTACGTTGCAACCCAAAGCAGAAGTGCAAAAGTATAATTAAACAATCCCTTTTTCTAAACTTGGATGACTATTTGGCTGACTTAAATGTATTATATCGGATATGATAGTAAACTGGGAATCTAAAATGGAAAGGACTGCATGTATATAAAGTTTTGTTCAGAACAGTGCATGAAACTGACTTTAATTGTGAAGTAAAGGATGCACCTTTTCCCCCTTGTCTTCATTGTTAACAATGCTTCCATTATTCCACAGTCTGAAGTAGAGATGACTGATTTAAAAAACTTAATGCATATATTAAAATCAGAAGCAAAATATTGAACATGCACATTTCATTAATTTGATCCTTTGTATACATACATTATAAGGATGCATCACACTAGTTTAAGGCTACAATAAATTCAAAGATTTACTGTTAATTATTAACTCCTCTCAGTTTAGGTTTCCATGTGACCCCCCCCCCACACACACACACACACGCACGCACGCACACGCACACGCACACGCACAATCACCCGCACCCGCACCCGCACACGCACGCACGCACGCACACACGCACGCACACACACACACACACACACACACACACACACACACACACACACACACACACACACACACACACACACACACACACACAGATATATATAATTTTGTGGTCTTTATTTCTTCATATAACTAATTATACATTTATATATTGTCATATTAATATGCTAGGACATTTAAGTTTTAGAAGTATCCTATAGTACTTTTTTCCAATAAATACAGTTGTATTATTTTAGGCAAAGGAGGATATAATGCAATAGTTTTGCCTTTCTCTTTAAATGTTAGGCTAAGTCTTAGTATTTTTAGGAGAATAACTAAAGTATGGTTAGGCTTCAGGTAAAATTATGTCAAAAGGAAAGCAACTGAAAGGACAAAGCTTTCTGAAGTTAGTGATTAGGTTAGTATTTGTAGAGTTTGAGACTGTATGAGTCCATCATGAGACCAACAATTCTGAAAAATAGGGTACCTGGCTTCAAACAAATGACATACAGCATTAAAGTTATGGGTAACATGAATGCATAAAACTGGACCAAATACTTAAAGTAACAAACCCCTGAAATGTATTCTGCAAATTTACATGAAACTACCGCATAAGAAATACTTTTGGACTGTATTACAAGCATACAGTAGTGTGACAGAACAGTTATACCACAAGCTTATCGGGAAGTTGGCACTGATAGACCTGGCCGTGCCGTGGCTGAGTGGTTAGACTGCTCGACTCTCACCAAGGTAGCCAGGTTTGATCCCATGTGACCACAAAGTGAGATTTCTGTTAGACAACACAATGTTGCGGCAGGTTTTCTCCGGGATCTCCTTTTTCCCCCACCATCTCAGTCCATCGGTGCTCCATCTTCATGTAATGTATCATCAGTGTCACTGCCTGCGGTGCCACATGTAGTAAAAATGGGCATTAAACACTATACATTTCACATTTATTGTGGCTGCGCCGTGGCTCAGTGGTTAGACCGCTTGGCTCTCACCAAGGTGGCCCGGGTTTGATCCCAGGCGACCACAAAGTGAGATTTGTGGTGGACAACATGGCGCTGGAGCGGGTTTTCTCCGGGTTCTCTGGTTTCCCCCGCCATCTCATTCCACCAGTGCTCCATCTTCATCCTATGTATCATCAGTGTCATCGCGTGCAGTGCCGTATGTAGTAAAAGCGGGCGTTAAACACTACACACATTTCACATTTATCACTGACAGACCAGCCGGTGAATAGGTAAGCAATTGAAATAGTACCCTCACTTAGTGTGAACACAAGAAGCTCTACTGAGAAATAATAAGATTGTTCTAGAAAGTTCTTTCTCCCCACTTCTTAAACATCCCAGAACTCCTTGGAAAATTCCAGCATCTATAAGAGCAAACATGTTCATGAGTAAGTGAGCTAGTGAGCTGGTGAATACATTTTGTTGCAATATCCAGTAAGAAATTGTCAGGACAGTGATGCTCTAATGCTGTATAATGAGTGTAGCTTGTGGAAGAGGTCTTGTGTTCCTCTTACCAGTGAGTTAACCAGAACGAAGAAAAGGTACTTACTTCATTATGTTGTTTTGTCATGAAGAGAAATGAAGTGATAGTGAGGGATGAGTGAAACAAAAGTGAAAATTGAACTAGATCACATTAATAATTGACTGTGAGAGCTAAGTGAAGTGATAGTTAAAACTGGACAAAGTCAAAATAGAAATGTAGCCCTAATGGTTGTTTATAATGTGAATCTGCACTTTCTGGATTTCAAACAACTGACTATTCTCCTTTAGAACTCTAACTACTCTTATTTGTTATTTATGGAACTTGGACTTCTAGTTTTATACTCTGAACCATTAAAAGTGATAATAAATTTACTTAAGTTTTTAGAACAGTTTCATAGTCTTGTTGTTGAAATTTATTTAAAAATGAACCTTGTTTTTCTTTTTAATCCATTTTATAAATTTATTGTGATCAAACCCTGCTTTTCTTATTGTTATTATGCCATAAAACATAAGTTTGTTAAGGTACTTAAGACAAATGAAGACAAAATGTAACAACAGTATTACACAGTAGTACTATATTCAGCAGTTACACAACTTCTTTCTGCAGTTTTCAACTAAAATTACTGAATTCAGGTAAAAAAAAAAAAAAAGAAAAGAAAAACCTGAAAATGTCAGCAGGTATTATTACCATTATTGCAGTTGCCATGCTCACTGTAGAAGAAGTCTCTGTCAATGAGTAAAGCAGTCCTATCTGCTGCAAATGTGTCATCTGAACTCAAAAAGCAGTCATGATGTACAGTGTTATAATTAAAAGATTTACACTGAAATTCTCTTTCCTGATCACATAATCGTCTGCATTCAACCACATCAAAGGTCTGAGGTACATATCGGTCAGTGTATGGAAGGAATCGGCCTGGCATATCAGTGTATTCACAGCTTGGAGGTTCTGAAATTAAACAACATTTTGGTAAATAAAATTTTATGTGTTAAATATATATTTCACATATACAGGACTAGAACATTCAAACTAACACATCTAGAACATAAGCACATTTTATTTAAGTGATGCTGGAAGATGGACATATTAATACTCAAACATTGACAGTGACAGCATTTTTCAGTTCATACCTAACTAGAAAGCCAAGAAATGTCAGAGAAAGAGAGGAAATATATTTCAGATATCTCAAAAAGTCAGGGAAATAAGTAGTTTTCAGAAAAATGTCAAGGAATGTTATTTGGTTTCTCTTATCTGAGCTTTGCATAAAGAAGAAAAATATAGATGTTAAAATTAAAATTAAGTTCTTCTATTGATGGATGCTCTTAACTACTATGGTTCTCAGTGTCCCATACTATGTTGTGCATGACATAGAATGTATACAAGATGTTGCAAGTATGAGTGCATGTACTTCAATAGCAATGTCGTGACGTTAAGCTGGAACAAAAGTTCCTGTACAATTTTCCTCTATAGTGCATAGTTGCATGAATAAAAATAAAATTGATGAAAGTTTTGATCATGAATATGTTACCACAGCTTTATCGTTCACTTTTGCAATTAGAATAGCGAGGCAGAGCAACAAAACATTAATTATGTCTTCATCACATGTTACTAAAATGATTCGTTTAGCCACAAATGATATTAAAAGAAATAGATTTCAGTGCATCTATTGGAATAAAATCATAAGCATATACTTGGCAAACCCGTAACCTTGGGGTGTGTGAAATGGAAGGTAAAGAGTGTTAACAGTAAAACTACCTGCTGCGACACTTTGCACAACAGCAGATGCTGTCAGTGTTTCAGATGTATCTAATGCATTCAGAACTATGAGAGTCCTTACAAATCAAAGGCAAAGTCAACTGGAACATTCATGAAAGGCAATACCTAGAATAAGTTTGCCAATAGGAGAATTCCAAACCCAAGAGTCATAGCATAGAGTCTAACGGAGCACATTTTGTGCACCTACTGTAACTGGACATCTTTATGTTGCAGTTATTAACCACTAACTAATTTTCTATTTAACAAATATGTGGCTTTGATATAATTTTCCACAATCATCTGAATGAGGTGTTTCCATAATGAACAATTAAATTTGCTATCATTGGTCATCAGACTATAGCTTATGCATAGCTTTCACGCAGCTTTTATTTTAACTCTCATGAATATGACTGAATAGCTTAAAAGAGAAGCACTCTGCCGCTCATTACTGCCAGTAGTTAACACACAGGCACGTAGTGAACTAGCTTTCAAGCACTAGCCCAGTTGAGACTTTCACGCATGCCTGGCTGCAAACAAAAACAGAAATTATGTAAAAAACTGAAGCTGCTGACAGTGAAGTAAACTAGGTTATTAATAATAACTAAACACTAGTAACACAACTTCACTTATCTTATTTAATTCTTGGGACCAGTTTCAAAGCAAACATCTGCTTTATCCTCAGCCACTCAGCTTGACACTCACCCACTAACTGACTGACTGACCTTGACCACTACCGGAGTTTGAAGGATAGCTCCTTATCTAACTGCCATCTACCGGGGACAACACAAACTTATTGATGATGTCTATAGGAGGGATATCAAAATTCATTACGCGATCCTTATTTTTCAAAATAAATATCTTCTCCCAAACCATTAAATCTATCAGTTCCTTCAATTGTTTCAATAATTTAACTTCTGGATTTACTTCATGATTATATGACCAAAAATGATCAGCCACTGCCGATTTCTCTGTCTGTCTATATTTAATATTTCTAAAATGTTCTTTCACTCTGGTTTCTAAATTACGCTTGGTAATAAAGTATAAAGAAATTGCTACAGTTTTCTAAAAAAGACAAAATTTCAGACAACAAAAAATCTGGTATTTATCAAGTTAACTGTTTAGAATGCGATAAGATCTATATTGGCAGAACCAATATATATGATCTGCCAATATAGATCTTATCGCATTCTAAACAGTTAACAGCCTCCAGGGACGGGCCGCGGAAGTCCTAAACGAGGTCCAGACTGCGGCACGAGACACCGAGATACGTCAGCACCTAATGCTCGGCGACTAAACAACCATCCACGAGGCGCTGACGGCAGCATGGAGGCGGCCAAGGTGACGGCTACCTCGACGTTGAGAACGAGGAATGTCCGCTACACCGGAGACAGAAGACCAGCCGAGGGACGCCACCGAAGACCTAGTGGCCTGTGTTGGGGATGTGGACAGCCGGGACGCCTGGAGAGAAACACTAGGGAGAGCAGCCGAGAAACGAGTAAGGGCCGTCGTGGCGAGGGGCATGTCGGCGCCATCACCACTATCCCCTCGAGTGACACTGCGCGCCGTCCGCCGGTGGATGGATTACAGCCTCATCGCGGATGGTTGGGTGAGAGGGAAGCCGTGTAGCGTGCTGGTGGACACCGGGGCAGCCGTGACCGTTATCAGACCTAACATAGCCAAGGGTTTGCCATCCAGGAAGCCAAACCGACCATACCAGCTGATGACGGCATCGGGCAAAACCTTGCCTGTGGAGAAGGAGGTCTTGCTGATGCTGACCTTGGGACGGAGTGCCATGCGTCTGTGGGTGTTCGTCGCGAAGGTGGCTGAGAAGGTGATTCTGGGATTGGATGCCCTCAGGAGCCACGAGGCGATGGTCGACGTCGCCAGGAAGGTCCTGCGGCTCAACGGAGAAGAGGTTATACTCCGTCAACCCGAAGAGCGCCTTGGAATCTGCAGGGTCGTCTTAAACGAAGACGCGGTTGTCCCCGCTAGGAGCGATGTGGTGGTGACGGCGCGACTGGAAGGCCAGAGAACCAGGAACATGATGCTGGACCAGAAGACGCCTGTACACGGACTATGTGTAGCCAGGGCATTGCTGCCATGCCGAGAGGAGGTGCTAGTGAGACTGCTAAATCCAACGGACACCGATCACGACGTCCAGGCTGGGACTGAGTTGGAAACGTGCGAGCCCGTGGTAAGCGTGACAGCAATCGACAAGACACAGGAGCTGGTGCCGACGCAACACCTGGGGCCCTGGCTAGAAGGCGTACTGGAGAGGGCGGCCGACCACCTGATCGCAGAGCAGCTGGAGAAAGTTCGACAACTGCTGAAACGATACCAGCGCGTCTTCAGCCAAGTTAGCAGTGACTACGGCCGCACGGACAAAATGCTTCACCGCATCGACACAGGCGACACCCGGCCTATTCGGCAACCATTTAGACGAGTTCCGCTGACGAAGCGAGGGGCGGTACGAGACATACTGGAGGACATGAGATCCAGGGGAGTGACTGAAGAGTCTGACAGCCCTTGGTGTTCCCCTGTAGCCTTGGTGACGAAGAAGAACGACGAGCTACGCTTCTGCGTGGAGTACAGGAAGCTGAACGTTGTCACCCGGAAGGACTGTTTCCCCTTACCCCGGATTGACGACACCCTGGACACGCTAGCTGGTGCAGAGTGGTTCTCGACCCTGGACCAGAAGTAGGGCTACTGGCAGGTAGCTCTAGACCCGAGAGACAAGGAGAAGACCGTGTTCTCGACAGGCCAAGGCCTCTGGCAGTTCACAGTTATGCCCTTTGGCCTTTGCAACGCACCAGCTACCTTCCAACGCCTTATAGAGTCAGTGATGAGAGGACTGACTTATGACGCCTGCCTGCTTTACCTGGACGACATCATCATCATCATCATCGGTAAGACTTTCGAAGACCATCTGGAGAACCTGAGCAAGGGGCTACAGCGACTGCAGGCGACCAACCTGAAGCTGAACGTGAAGAAGTGCCAGCTCTTCCGCAAGGAATTGAAGTACTTGGGCCACATAGTCTCAGCAACCAGAGTGGCCACAGACCCCGAGAAGACGCAGGCTGTGAGAGATTGGCCTCGCCCAAAGGATAAGAAACACTTTCGCAGTTTCCTGGGGCTGTGCAATTATTACCGACGCTTCATAAAGGGGTTCTCCAACATCGCCAAGCCCCTCACCCGCCTGACAGAAGAATACCGACCTTATGTGTGAACGGAGGACGCTGAAGACACTTTCCAGCGCCTGAAGAAGACACTGTGCAGTGCTCCAATTTTGGGATTCGCACAACCAGGCGGCGCCTTCATTGTGCACACCGACGCCAGCGATCATTGCATTGGAGTAGTCCTATCGCAGATCCAGGACGGCCATGAGCGGGTGATAGCCTAACTACAGCAAGACGCTATCCAAGGCAGAGAAGAACTACTGCGTCACCCGGCGAGAATTAATGGCGGTAGTAAAGACCTTGGAGCCTTGGAGCCATTCCACCTGGGGACTGACCATTCCGCCCTAATCTGGTATTGAGCTTTAAGAACCTGGAAGGTAAGACAGCACGTTGGGTCCAGAGGCTGCAGGAGTACGACTTCACATCGGAACATCGCAAAGGGAAGAGCCACGGTAACGCGGACGCTATGTCCCGAAGACCCTGTCCAGAAGAGTGCGGTCAGTGCACAAGAGTGGAAGAGAAGGAGCGTGCCGCAGCAGTCCGAGTAGTCACGACAGTGCCTGCGGATGGCTGGGATAGCGTAGGCCTGAGGAGCGAGCAGCTGGCGGACGCAGACTTGCGGCCACTCTTGAGGGAAGTGGAGGCAGGGACAAGACCAATCTGGGAGGACATCGTACCGAGGAGCGCCGCCTACAAGTCGTACTGGGCGTGCTGTTCCGGGTATGGGAATCACCCGATGGGAAGACGCAGAGATTACAGTTGATACTTCCCCGGAGTAAGGTCCTGGAAGTCTTGGAGGAAATGCACGCCGGTACTTCAGGAGGACACCTGGGAGCGAAACGAAGGATTGACAAACTACGGCAGCGCTACTACTGGCTGAGGCTCCGAGCAGACGCTGAGAGATGGTGCCGTCAGTGCCACGTGTGTGGCGAGTCGTGGCCCCTAGACTAGGAGACGGGGTCGCATGCAGCAGTACTACTTCAGAGCGCCATTCGAACGGATCCTTACTGACATAGCAGGACCGTTCCCAATGTCCGACCGAGGCAACAAGTACCTGATGGTGGTCGTGGACTACTTCACCAAGTGGCCGGAGGTGTATGCCATCCCGAACCAAGAGGCAAAGACAATCACAGACTGCCTCGTGGAGCAAGTGTTCTGCCGATTTGGGGTACCGTTAGAGCTGCACAGTGACCAGTGAACCAATTTTGAGTCCAACCTGATGAAGGAGGCACTAGAAAGACTTGGGGTTAACAAGACCCGCACAACACCTGAGGAAGGTCGCGGCCAGCCATCAGCGAGACTGGGACGGGAAGGTGCCACTGTTCTTGCTGGCCTACCGCTCTTCAACACACGACACTACGGGGATGACGCCAGCCAGCCGAGAGTTATGCCTGCCTTGTGACCTGGCTTTTGTAAGCCCTCCGGAAGCGAAACAGCCAGCGACCGAGTATGTGGAGAACCTGGTGGACCACCTCCACGACATGCACGAGATGGCTCGCCAGAACATCCAAAAGGCGAGCGACGGCATGAAGACCCGATACCACAGGCAAGCCAACAGCCAAGGTTTCCAGCAAGGTGACCTGGTCTGGTTGTACTGCCCTACCCGGACCAAGAGACGCTGTCCCATGCTTCAGCAGCCATGGCAAGAACCGTACCGGGTGGTGAACAGTATTAACGACATGGTCTACCGCATCCAGAAGGTTCCCCGAGGGAGATGTTGGTGGTACACCTGGATCGCCTGGCCCACTACGATGGTGCTGTTCAGGACGACCAGCTTTGAGAAGGGAGCAGTGTCACCCGAACATCGAAATTCCCGAGAGAACCAACTGGCAGGTAGGGGCCAGACGGGAAGCATTCAGGCCACGCTTACCCATTTATCTGTGTAGCGCTCACGGAGTGGATGGTTGGAACAGCATCACGAGCCACTGTACCGTCTCATTCCCCTCACCCTGATGTCTGGAACAATCGTGGTGATTGTTCCGATCCACGAATCTTCCAGATACAGCGATCTGTCTATATAAGGGCCGCAGTGTACGAGTCAGTCAGTTCTTGGCGAGCAGCCACGAGGAGCGCAATGCTAGCGAACGGACTGGAAAACTGCGTACGTGTATCAGAAGAGTTCTTAGTCAGCTCTAGAGAGAGTTGTTGTGCGGCAAGTTGCCGAGTAGCGAGTGTTACGTAATTGTGAGTGTTGTGTAATAGTGAGTGTGGAGTGGGCCTGTGACAGACGAACCGGCGGATTGTAATTGTGTGCAATTCTATGTAATCGGCAAGTGTACCAACTGTAATTCGGTGGAAATAAAGAACATTTTGAGTTTGTGCAATTGCACTTTTAGTTCTATGGCCTTTTCGTTAGGCTTGAAGTTTCTTTATGTGTTATAAATCTATGACAAAGGACCACCAGCTTTATTTTCCTTCCAAAGAACGGAGGCTAAAGATTTTTACATCCTAAAAAATCTATTGCTCTTCTCCAGGTTTGAACCAATAATCTTGGGAACCATAGGCTTGGGATTTTACTACTAAATCCTAGAGAATGACGTACAAATGTGGACTCATTGGAAGTGTTGAATTTGAATTTTTAGTGCTACTGATTTGATCTGGTTATTTGTAGTGAAGTTTCTATAATTTGTTTTGTGTATGCCATAACAAACATTACATGCACAGATTTGATAAATTAACGCTTTATTTGGCGGTGTTGCTCTGGGGCAACGTTATGCTATATTCAATTTAAAAATATTTTAGTGCATTTTTGTTTTGTTATAATATTTTACTGGCCTTTGTTATACTAGCAAAATTTTGAGTCTTTTGAAATAAAATATTATATAAATTTTATAATTACACTGTAGGGTTTTTGTTTTTGTATAAAGAGGCAAAATCCAAGCAAATGCAGACAAATGATACCTAAATTATATTATATAATTAGTTATATTATAATTATTTATATTATCTAAAACTGATAAACTTGTTTCTTTTGATGTAACTGCCTTATTTCCTAATATTCCTAGAGAAAAACTTTTAATTTGCTTAAAAGTTTGGTTGAATGCAATAAATTGACATGATGACTTAATAGTTGATTTTGTTAAACTTACTGAATTTTGTTCAGATCAAAATTTTTTCACTTTTAATGGTGAATTTTTTCAACAAACTTTTGGCTTAGCAATGGGTAATCGTCTTTCACCTTTTCTTGCTGATCTTTTTATATGTTTTTTCAAAATGCAAGTCACTAAAGTATTCCCTTTAATTTTTAAAGTTTGGTATAGATATGTTGATATGTTTGCAACGTTTCCTAAAAAACTGAAATGATGCTTTAAAATTACTAAATTTGCAAGATAAAGCTATAAAATTTACATTAGAAACTGAATTTAATGGCTTTCTTCCGTTTCCAGATCTATAGGTAAGAATAAATAATAATAAACTAAACTTTGGTGTTTATAGGAAGTCTATTCATATTGATAATTACATAAAAAATAAAAGTTTTAATCTCTTTCACATAAATTTGCTGTTTTCAATAGTTTGATTTATAGATTAATATATATACCCCTAAATAAAGATGAACTTAATAAAGAATATACATATTATTAATATTGCTTTAATTAATGGTTTCAATAAAGACTTTATACATAAAAAATGAAAAATTTAAATATCAAAAAACTGTTAATGATATTTCTACCCTTAAAAAAATAAAACACAATTATAATTTTAAAAAATTTAATTAGCATCCTTGGGTTAATAAACATTTTCAATTTTTTTTTAAATAGTTTGGTATAACTTTAGTTCCTCAAAATAAATATAGAATTAAAAGTTTATTGCATTTCTCTAAAAAATATAAAATTCCTAATAATAAAAAATATGGTATTTATCATTTTAATTGTTTTGATTGTGATGAAGTTTATATTGGAAAGACAAAACGTAATTTAGAAACCAGAACGAAAGAACATTTTCGTAACATTAAATATAAACAGACTGATAAATTGGCCATAGCAGATCAATTTTGGTCAATTTAACCATGAAATAAATCCAGAAGTTAAATTATTAAAACAATTAAATGGTCCGATAGATTTAATGGTTTGGGAAAATATATTTATTTTAAAAACCAGACATTGCGTAATGAATTTTGAAATACTGGCAGTCGATTCTGTTTTTAAACTTGTTTTATTTTCAGATTCTAGTAGTACTGACAAGAACATATTAACATCTAGTGTTCGTAACGATTGTGACAGCTTTTTTGTTTCCGGCTGAAGATATGTAAAAGTTTCACATGAAATCGCAATCCCGGACAACTTACAGGAAAAATATCACCTTTTCTTATAAGTGATGTTTTAAGTTACAAATTGTCATATTTGTAGATAAATGATACCCCATTAACATCCAAGCATGCCATCACACCGATTATTTTACTTGGGCCCTCCCCGTCCTTTACCACAGGCACATTTAACTGCAGTTGCTGAACACACAACATTTAGCTTTGAATGGGTGGCCAACCCATCACTTTAATGACCATGGCTATTCTAATCAAATTAATTGAGGCATCACAGAAGGCTGTATGAGAACTGGCTTAGGAAGTACAGCAAGAGCGGCATAAGTAGCAAAATCATTTGCTAAATAAAGGGTTAAGATTATTAGTTTCTTGAACCAAATGAACCTGAACCAAATTTCCTTGCTGATATGATGTATCTTATAAGTTGAATTTTAAAAACTGAGTAGCTATTCTCTCCCCAAGTATTTCATTAGATTTTCCTTAAGTGCAAAGTATAAAGTTCTAATGTTATGCTGTTTAACTCATGTTTTATTGTTCTTAGTAAACCATAGGATTTATTCAGCTTTGCTAATAATTTTTATATGTGAATTCCTCAAGGTAAATGTTGATCCAGCCAGTTTCCCAGAAATTTTGCTTTTGTCACCTGCAGGATCTGACGTTATATAGCTCGACATCAAATACCCCAGGATTTTTATTTCACTTGTGAGAGAATGACATTGCTGCTGGTGTCTATGAGGAGGATGGAGGCTGATTCAAAAAGATCAATATAGCATAATTGTATACATTCAATTAATTATTTTATTTAAGTTTGAAAAGTTATCGCATTTTCGTTTCAATATATTTAATGATATTTGGGAAAAAAATTTACAGTACCATATTCAGAAATCTTGTTTTTCAGGGAAGATTTTCACTGTGGTTATGGAAGATCAAGGAAATCAATATATGTTAAATAGCATGAACCATGGATAAATTGCATTATTTCACATGGATTAGATGCATCTAAAAGATCTGAAAATATGTGCTTCAATAATTAAACTTACGTGGTGCACATTCATTCTCCATGTAATCTACATCTACACCTGCCCTTCTAAAATGTTGTGTCTGTGTACGCCTGGTATCTGGACTAAGCTTGCATAACCTTTCTCGTCCATAATATGTGGCTGACCTGTAAACATTAAATTTAATTAGACTTAAAATTGAAATAGGTGGAATTACTTAATAAAGAATTAAAGAGCCAAAAGGCTAAATATCCAGAAATTTTAATTAATAAATATTTTGAAAGTCATTCACTGAGAGTCTGTAGATTGTTTCCTAGTTCAGAGGTGACAATTTTAAGTCGATCCTATCCTAGCCTTCAACCTTGACTAGCTCGTGTTAAGTATTCCCAAAGTTCAAGATGAATCAGAGTTTTAGGTGCAAGCTGTACCTAGATCCTCTCATTCCATCACCATTCACCATTATCACCCCCTCATGGAACACATTGGACTTTGCCCTCTGTGTACATCCAATTAATAAAAGAGGTTCATACATTCATTCAGTGTATTTTAATTCAAGACCTTTGTGGTCACTGATAGTTGCAAGTTGATATACATAATTTTGATTAAATATATACCAGGAAATCTTTGACTGTATGAGGAGCATAATAAGTGAACCACATTTTGAAAGTCTGTTTCTATTCAGAATACTGTGGTGGTAAGTTGTCTTTATTTTAAACTGTCTCACTCATCTTATTCTTCACTGATTAATGTGTGGCAGAGTTGGCCTGTAATGCATTCAGTGGGAGACAGTAGTACATCCAGTACTGTGTTAATAATGACACCTTTTCCTTAATCGATGGAAATTAATTGTTCTTCCCCACTAGCCATGTGTAGGCTAAGATTTGGATAGATAGTCAGAATGAAAAATTCAATGCCATGATCAGAATTTGAACTATTGTCGCCAGGGCATTGTTGATTGGAGGCAGCGCGGGTAACAAGATCGAAGAGACGGCAGTGCAATGTGGAGATGGAGGCTTGCCAAAATGGTGGGCGGGAACAGATGGATTTGGCAAGAGTTCGCCTTTGTTCTAGCCAGTCTCGATTGTTCGAGATATTTCTGGTGTGTTAGAAATCGATAAAAAGGCAACCTGCCTGAAAAGAGACAGTGAGTCGGTAATTGAACGCATGTGGGTAAGCAGCTGTGTTGGTTGACCTGTATGTTACATTGTGTATGTGAACAGTGTATTGCTATGGACATAAAGTGCAATTTTTTGTGTTTGTAACCTGGACTTTTTATTTCACGAACCCACAAAGTCACAACTGGTGTCAGAAGTGGAATATTACGGCCATGGAATCGGCATTGGAAAAGATTTTGGAGAAGAGAACGAACTAGCTGCGAAGACGGAAGCTGCAAACAACAACTTGGCCACGACAATGACCGCAAGGATGGCCGAACTGACCACGGAGATGAAGGTGGCGAACGAGGCTCTCGCCGCCAAATTTGAAGAACAGTTGGCCGGCGTAAGGGATGACGTGACGGAGCTGGGCAGGCGGATGGGCCAAGTGGACGATCGCGTCGAGGACCCTGCTGACCGAGTGAACAACCTGGAGGGAAAGGGCGACAGCAGCACAAAGTCCCTGAACGCCAGGGTGGAGGACGTCGTCGGCAGGAGGTTAAAGGATTTAAAGGTAGACGCGCCGGGACGCGACACAACATCGGCGCGCGTCAAACCTCCTAAATACGACGGCGCGAACACTTTCGAAGTCTTCCGCCGGCAATTCGACGCAGTGGCCAAGCACAACAAATGGTGACCAGAGGAGGAGGCCATACAGTTAATAGCCAGCCTCCAGGGACGAGCCGCGGAAGTCCTGAACGCGGTGCAGACAGCGGCGGCGCCCAAGGACATCTGGGAGGCCCTGGAGAATCGTTTTGGAAACCACCGCTTAGCCGCAGCGTACCGCAGCCAGCTAAAGGCAAGGTCACAGCAGCCAGGGGAGACGCTGCAGGAGTTCGCCGTGGCAGTTGAACAATTGGCTGGAAAGGCCCTAGTCGACCTCCCACCAGAGTTCGTATCCCAGGAACCTGCCTGCACATTCATGGACGGGGTACATGACACGGAGTTTCGTCAGCGACGAATGCTCGGCGATTATAAAACCATCCACGAGGCGCTAACGGCAGCATTAGGGATGGAGGCGGCCAAGGTAACAGCTGTCCCGACGTCGAGAACGAGGAGTGTCCGCTACACTGGAGACAGGAGACCAGCCGAGGGACGCCGGCGAAGGCCTAGTGGCCTGTGTCGGGGGTGTGGACAGCCGGGACACCTGGAGAGAGACTGCCCACACCAGGGAGAGCAGCCGGAAGAACGAGTAAGGGCCGCCGTGGAGAGGGGCACGTCGGCGCCATCACCACCATCCCCTCGAGTGACACTGTAAGCCGTCAGCCGGCGTATGGATGACAGTCTCATCGCGGACGGTTGGGTGTGAGGGAAGCCGTGCCGCGTGCTGGTGCACACCGGGGCAGCCGTGCCCGTAATCAGAAATGATATGGCGAAGTGTTTGCCGACAAGGAAGCCGAGCCGACCATGCCAGCTTGTCACGGCATCGGGCGACACCTTGTCTGTGGAGAAGGAGGCCCTGCTGGATCTGACCTTGGGAAGGAGTGCCGTACGTCTGTGGGTGTTCGTCGCGAAGGTGGCTGAGGAGGTGATTCTAGGACTGGATGCCCTCAGGAGCCACGAGGCGACGGTCGACGTCGGCAGGAAAGCCCTGCGGCTCAACGGAGAAGAGATTATACTCCGTCAACCCGAAGAGCGCCTTGGAATCTGCAGAGTCATCTTGAACGAAGACGTGGTTGTCCCTGCGAGGAGCGAGGTGATGGTGACGGCGCGACTGGAAGGCCAGAGAACCAGGAACATGATGCTGGACCAAAAGACGCCTGTGCACGGACTCTGTGTAGCCAGGACATTGTTGCCGTGCCGAAAGGAGGTGCCAGTGAGACCGCTAAATCCAACGGACACCGATCATGACGTCCAGGCCGGGACGGAGTTGGAAACGTGCGAGCCCGTGGTAAGCGTAACAGCAATCGACAAGATGCAGGAGCCGGTGCCAACGCAACACCTGGTGCCCCGGCTAGAAGGTTTACTGGAGAGGGCGGCCGACCACCTGACCGCAGAACAACTGGAGAAAGTTCGACAACTGCTGAGGCAATACCAGCGCGTCTTCAGCCAAGGCGATAGTGACTTCGGACGCAGGGTCAAAGTGCTTCAGCGCATCGACACTGGGGACGCCCGGCCTATTCGGCAACCACCTAGACGCGTTCCGCTGGCGAAGTAAGGGGCGGTACGAGATATGCTGGAGGACATGAGATCCAGGGGAGTGATTGAAGAGTCGGACAGCCCTTGGTGTTCCCCTGTAGTCTTGGTGACGAAGAACAACGGCGAGCTGCGCTTCTGCGTGGACTACAGGAAGCTGAACGCTGTCACCCGGAAGGAGTGTTTGCCCTTACCCAGGATTGACAACACCCTGGACACGCTAGCTGGTGCACAGTGGTTCTCGACCCTGGACCTGAAGTCGGGCTACTGGCAGGTAGCTCTAGTCCCGAGAGACAAGGAGAAGACCGTGTTCTCGACAGGCCAAGGATTCTGGCAGTTCACAGTTCTGCCCTTTAGCAACGCACCAGCTACCTTCCAACGCCTCATGGAGTCAGTGATGAGAAGACTGACTTACGACGCCTGCCTGCTATACCTGGACGACATCATCATCGTCGGGAAGACTTTTGAAGACCATCTCGAGAATCTGAGTAAGGTGCTACAGAGACTGCAGGCGACCAACTTGAAGCTGAACGCGAATAAGTGCCAGCTCTTCCGCAAGGAAGTCAACTACTTGGGCCACATAGTCTGAGCAACCAGAGTGGTCACAGACCCGGAGAAGACACAGGCTATGAGAGATTGGCCTCGCCCAAAGGATAAGAAAGAGTTGTGCAGTTTCCTGGGGCTGTGCAGTTATTACCGACGCTTCATAAAGGGTTTCTCTAACATCGCCAAACCCCTCACCCGCCTGATAGAGGAATAGCGGCCTTATGTTTGGACGGAGGACGCCAAAGACGCTTTTCAGCACCTGAAGGAGACCCTGTGCAGTGCTCCAATTTTGGGTTTCCCACAACCGGGTGGCGTCATCATTGTGGACACCGACGCCAGCGACCATTGCATTGGAGGTGTCCTATTGCAGATCCAGGACGGCCATGAGCGGGTGATAGCCTGCTACAGCAAGACGCTATCCAAGGCAGAGAAGAACTACTGCGTCACCCGACGAGAGTTACTGGCACTAGTGAAAACATTGGAGCACTTCCACAAGTACCTGTACGGTCAGCCATTCCACCTGAGAACTGACCATTCCGCCCTAACATGGCTATTGAGCTTTAAGAACCTGGAAGGCTAGACAGCACGTTGGGTTCAGAGGCTGCAGGAGTACGACTTCACCTCGGAACATCGCAGAGGGAAGAGCCACGGTAACGCAGACGCTATATCCCGAAGACCCTGTCCAGAGGAGTGCAGCCAATGCACAAGAGTGGAAGAGAAGGAGCGCGCCGCAGCAGTCCGAGTAGTCACGGCAGTGCCTGCGGATGGCTGGGATAGCGCAGGCCTGAGGAGGGAGCAGCTGGCGGACGCAGACTTGGGGCCACTCTTGAGGGAAATGCAGGCAAAGACGAGACCAACCTGGGAGGATATCGCACCAAGGAGCGCCACCTACAAGTCGTACTGGGCCCAATGGGACTCGCTGAAGATCAGAGAGGGCGTGTTGTTCCGGGTATGGGAATCACCCGATGGGAAGATGCAGAGAGAACAGTTGGTACTTCCCCGGAGTAAGGTCCCGGAAATCTTGGAGGAAGTGCACGCCGGTACTTCAGGAGGACACCTGGGAGCGAAACGAACGATTGACAAACTACGGCAGCGCTACTACTGGCTGAGGCTCCGAGCAGACGTTGAGAGATGGTGCCGTCAGTGTCACGTGTGCGCGGCGATTCGCGGCCCCCAGACTAGGAGCCGGGGTCGCATGCAGCAGTACAACGTTGGAGCACCATTCGAACGGATCGCCGTTGACATTGCTGGACCGTTCCCAATATCCGACCGAGGCAACAAGTACCTGATGGTGGTCGTGGACTACTTCACCAAGTGGCCGGAGGTGTATTCCATCCCGAACCAAGAGGCAAGGACAATCACAGACTGCCTCGTGGAGCAAGTGTTCTGCCGATTTGGGGTACCGTTAGAGCTGCACAGTGACCAAGGCACCAATTTTGAGTCCAACCTGATAAAAGAGGCACTGGAGCTACTTGGGGTTAACAAGACCCGCACAACTCCTCTACATCCCCAGTCGGATGACATGGTCGAAAGGTACATCAAGACCTTAGAGGAACACTTGAGGAATGTCGTGGCCAGCCATCAGCGAGACTGGGATGTCAAGGTGTCACTGTTTTTGCTGGCCTACCGCTCGTCAACACACGACACCATGGGGATGATGCCAGCCAGCTTAATGTTCGGCCGAGAGTTACGCCTCCCTTGTGATCTAGCTTTTGGAAGCCCCCCGGATGCAAAACAGCCAGCAACCGAGTATATGGAGAACCTGGTGGACCATCTGCATGACATGCATGAGATGGCTCGTCAAAACATCCAGAAGGCGAGCGACCGCATTAAGACCCGATACGACAGGCAAGCCAACAGCGAAGGGTTCCAGCAGGGTGACCTAGTCTGGTTGTACTGCCCTACCCGGACCAAGGGACGATGTCCGAAGCTCCAGTAACCATGGCAAGGACCTTACTGGGTGGTGAAGAGGATTAACGACGTGGTCTACCGCATCCAGAAGGTGCCCAGAGGAAAGATGTTGGTGGTACACCTGGATCGCCTGCCCCGCTGCAATGGTGCTGTTCAGGACTACCAGCCTTGAGGGGGGAGCAATGTCGCCAGGGCATTGTTAATTGGAGGCAATGCGGGTAACAAGATCGAAGAGACGGCAGTGCAGTGTGGAGATGGAGGCTTACCAAGATGGTGGGCGGGAACAGACGGATTTGGCAAGAGTTCGCCTTTGTTCTAGCCGGTCTCGATTGTTTGAGAAATTTCTGGTGTGTTAGAAATCGATAAAAAGGCAGCCTGCTTGAAAAGAGACAGTGAGTCGGTAATTGAACGCGTGCGGGTAAGCAGCTGTGTTGGTTGACCTGTATGTTACATTGTGTATGTGAACAGTGTATTGCTACGGAAATAAAGTGCAACTTTTTGTGTTTGTAACCTAGACTTTTTATTTCACGAACCCACAAAGTCACACTATGAATCTCCCTGTCTTCGTCCAGTTGCTCTTAACCATTGGGCTACCATGGCCAACATGCTAGCATGACATTATATTCTCCATCTGACTCATATTTTTCCTGGTAAACCACCAGGAGTTCTCATATGAGATATGCACCATTTGTGGCAACTTACTATTGTAGGTACTTAAATCCCTGACTTCATAATTAAACCACTATTATTAGTCAATAAGTTCACAATAGAGATAGAAAAAGATGGCTACCTACCTTTCTTAGATCTGAAGATAATCCATGAATTAAATAAAATATCTTTTGGCATCTACATGAAGCCAACACAAACAGATAATTACATCAAGAACAATAGCTACAACCCTACACCCCACAAACATGCAGTTTTGAACAGCTTAGCTACATAGACTAGTCAACATTCCATTGAAACAGAATGAATACAACAAAGAATATAACCACAGGATTAACATAGTTGCAATTAATGGATACAGTAAACAATTAATAGAAAAGAAAATTTGGAAATTCAAGAAACAGAAACACATATTGGATACCACAAAATTAACAGAATCAAAAGCCAAGTCACAGTTCAGGAAATTCACATATCATCCCAGAGTGCATCATAAATTCAACAAGATATTCAAGAAGTACAACATCACCCTAGCCCCAATAAATAAATTCAGTTTACAAAACTTATTATGCAACAACCTGAAACACCCAGAGCCTGAAAACAAGAAATCAGGTATATACAAAATCACTGCTCAGACTGCAATAAGTTCTACATAGGAAAAACCAAAATAAGTTTACATATTAGGAACATATGAGATGTGTGAAATACAAACAAATAGAAAAATCAGCAATAGCCCACCATTTCTGGTCTACCTATCATGAAATTGTACCAAATATAAAACTATTAAAGCCAGCCAGTAATGCAGCTGAACTTGATGTTTGAGAAAAGTTGCTAATTATAAAAAACAAACAGTATACTTTAAATTTCGAATTGCCGCCTGAATACTCTCTTTGGAAGTTCATCTCACAGACAACAGATGCCACTACAGACAACCAGCTCACTTCAGGAAACCACGAATCCAACCAGTCGGATAACTGCTGACGATGGGGACAAACCGTTCTCCGAAACATGTCCAAGTAAGGATAATTTAAGTGATGTTTGTGTTTGAATTACCGACTCATTACTTTCACTATTATTAGGTTAATTAATGGAAATTAACCTATCCAAACCTTTGCCTACAGCTGGTTAATGTGAAAGAATGATTAATTTCCATCATTTAACCTAATAATAGTGGTTTAAATAGGAAGCCTGGGATTTAAGTACTCAGAATAGTAAGTTAACACAAAAGATGTGTATCTCATTGTAAATGAGAACTCCTGGTCGCTTATCAGGAAAACTGCAATTCAGTTAGGGAATATAATGTCAAACTGGTATGTTGGCTATGGTAGTTCAATTACTGATCTCGAATACGAGAACCCTTAGTGGTTTACTGGTAAAACATATGAGTCAGTTGGATAATTTAGTATCATTACCGCAAATTGGCCAATGTAGCTCAATGGTTAAGAGCGACTGGACAGAGACCGGGACATCCATGGTTTTATTCCTGGCCATGGCCAACAAATTGGAGAGACTGTGACAACTTTTACATTGGCAAAGCTAAAAGGAATTTGAACATTAGGCTTAAAGAGCACTTTAGGAACATCAAGAACAAAGAGAAAGATAAATTGGCAGTAGCATACCATTTTTGGAATGATAATCACAATACACAACAAGAAATCCATTTATTAAAAAGTGTTAAGGGTCCAACTGCATTAACTGCGTGGGAAAAGCTATTCAAAAAGAAATATGAAAGAAAACTGTTCAATTTTGCCACCACCTTTGAAGAGAACCTGAACTTCAAGTTCATCAAGATACCAACAGAGATGTCCCTATTGCCTCCAAGGAGTTCTCCAAATCAAAATTCAACAGTCGACATTAGCTGAGGATATTGGGAAGGCCCTGAAAAAACACATTCTAGGTAAACACTAGCAATATCGGAGCATCAAGTACTTGTTTGACTCAAAATTATATTAATGATTATTTGTATTGAAGTGACAAAAAGACAAATCCTCTAAGTTTTGCTCTGCCTCAATTGTAGTTACCTGAGTTACCATCATAGCAGTTACAGCAGTATTTATAAAATCACAATCGGTGGTATGAAGAAAAGCTTCTGCACTCCTGAGTATCAAAAATATTAGTCTGTTATCATAATCCTGAGCCATTCTAAAATTAAATATACATATATAAAGGACCCTCCCTCCATCAACTCTCTTCACAGTTGGTTTGCTGAATTTGTGGACAGCAGTTGTTTATGGTAATGAGTGAAGCATTCTCTGTGTCGGAAGTGGAAGTGAATCAGATCATGAAGACTTAGCTTCATAGCCATAAGGAATCAATTTCCTCATGTGCAGATGCATTAAAGTTAAGCATTTGTTCCTCCTTTACTGGAACTGAAGCAGTGAAACTGAGGTACTTTCCTAAATATTACTGCTGACATTTTGGAATAGATGGACTATTTTTGTAAAGAATGGGGTTTGAAGATAAATAATACTAAATCTAAGATCATGGTGGTAAGACAGAGAGAGATAGATAGATAGATAGATAGATAGATAGATAGAGAGAGAGAGAGAGAGAGAGAGAGAGAGAGAGAGAGAGAGAGAGAGAGAGAGAGAGAGAGAGAGAGAGAGAGAGAGAGAGAGAGAGAGAGAGAGAGAGAAAGCAAGAGTGGATGATAATTTCATAATCATCACTTACCTACAAATAATTCGAGTTTCTTGAAGACATATCTCCTGGCATTGTCTTCTACTAAAAATATTCCTTATTTCTAGAGAATTTGGCACAGCAAGTTCATAGCTGGGCACTCGAGTGTAGGCCCATGCTTTTGGACATATACGTCCTGTTGAACATGAAATAAAATATTATTTTTCTATGCTTTTGGTTTATTGAGTGTATTATATAATTAATATTCACAATATTCTTATTATAAAATAAAATACCCTGAAGGCAAATCTTCTGAAAATATGCAAGCTCTGGAGCTGAAACAAGTATTCCTCCTTCAGAGTCAGCAGATTGCTCAATGGCGTAACATCTCTGACGCCCACCACGGACATTTTCCAGTGAAAGAGCCAAACATCGTTCCCTCATCTGAGCACACTGTATCAGGCATTCTCCACTTATCCCAATGTCAGCTCTAGTGCGAATTGGTTGTCTGGAAGTTTAATAAAAACATTGAAAGCATTGTACTCATGAGTTGAATAGCTTTTGCTAGTCATTAGGATGTTCTTTTAAAGAATCTTGGTGACTTCGTTCTGTAATGAAACAAAATGTCTGCAGGCCCCTCTTTCTAATTGAGTTTTCAGTTTGACTTGCTTAATATTAGATTGATTCAAGATACAATATGAAAATGAAGAGAAGAAAGGGACAAATGTTCCATAAAGTTAGTTTTAATGTGATTACTAAATGGCCGATAGTGCTACTTAAGATCATAGCTGAGCTGTTGTTTCATTGAGAGGACAAATTAATACAATACAATACAACCTAATACCTATTAGAACTTTAAAGTTCAATGACTATGGTGTCAATGATAATGATTGCAGGAAATTTAATTATATGTTTGGTGGTGGTGATAAAAAAATTTAAAAAAAAGTATGTTTTGATGTATGGTGGTGGCAGTTAAAATGATTTATGTTGATTTGGTAAGGGCTGTTTTCTTTGTGACCTATTCAGTGTCCTAGAGTGCTGCTCAGTCATAGGACCAAACGAACAAAACAAACAAAGAAAATTATTTGATAATGTAACTATGCATATTGAGATACATATAGTGTGGCCCATAATGGAATTCATGAGTGATTGATACTGAAAAATCTTGCTTCATTCTCTCTCAGGGTAATCTTCTGTATATTGAGTATAATACTAAATATGGGATTGGCGAAGTACTTTACTCTCCCAAAATATGCTTAAGGATGACATTACAAGCTTATTATCTATATTGTCATTGGTGGAATAAGATTAAGATAATAATTATTACACAAATATAAATATTTGTAACAAAAGGCTTCACTTATCTTAAGAAAATGGTGTTAATTCTTCTTTCTAATGGAGATCGATTTCAAAAACAGATTGTTTTCATCATCAGTCAACTTATTATTACCAACATCTGAAAATGAAACAAACCTAAAAACATAATCAAATGCTGGTATTTCAAAATTAACTATGCGATGTTTATTTTTAAAATAAATATATGTTCCCAAACCATTAAATCTATCAGACCATTTAATTGTTTTAATAATTTAACTTCAGGATGATGACTGATGATGAAAACAATCTGCTTTTGAAAGCAATCTCCATTATAAAGAAGAATTAACGCCATTTTCTTAAGATAAGTGAAATCTTTTGTTACAAATATTTATAATTGTGTAATATTCATTCCTTCACTGTAGATAGCTTCATTTTCTACGTAATAAGATAATAATTGTTTGGATTTTGGCACAAAAATAAAATAGAAGGTGATGTAAAAGCCATTTCTACTTAATATTTTAATTGATAAATCTCGAGAGCAGGAGGAAATATAAAAGTAATTACAAGACATTACTGTCAACATAGTATAGGCACATTCATTTATTGAGCTGTTTTGATTATTATTAATGTGTTATGTAACATTATTTGCTATGATACATAAATTTACTAATAAATAATGCAATTACATACTTCAGTTATGGGGAAGTACGATGGCACCAAGGTTTCTTGAAGCAACATTACCAACTCAGCAACATTTGCAGAAATTCAATATTAAATTTAAGAGAACATGGAACACTACAGATGCTTTGAGATCCAGTTGGCTATGTAATTTCCATAAAGAAGAAAATGTTGAGTTATTGTACATGCATTTGTAGCACACTCTCACAAGTCAACTAAGAAGACGTCTGCTCATTTGCGCATACTTTGAAAGAGCCTACAGAGAATCACAAAATACCAAATTTCAAGTCTTTTTGCCCAAAATTACTTCAAGCATTGCATGAAGATGACTATGATAGATGATTTAATTTCTAGGGATCATTTTTAGAATGCAAAATCAAAGATTCTAACTCTTGGCAGTCAGTTTTATTGACAGGTGAGCCAAGCTTAAAACTAAATGGAAATTAATTGAATATTGATTATGTTTACACTACCTCACATAATATTAAAAAAAAAAATCAGAAACTTGTTTTGGAAGCAAGATTGTTTAAAAAGGTGAGGTAATGTAAACATAACCAATGTTCAATATTATGATTGTGATTTGGCACTCAGCCCAGCCTCATGGTCAGTCATACCCATTTTACCAGATACAATTTATGTATATGTTATAAAATTACAAAATACATATTACCTATATACAAATTATTATATTTGTATGAGGGCTGTTCAATAAAGAATGATCATAGTTTTCTTATGGTCATAATTTTTCGCACTAAAACTCAGTCTTATTATATTCTGTTAGCTTAAAGTGAAACAACCACGTCATAGTAGTTTCATTGTTGCTACTCCTGGATCCTGCCTGTGAGAACCACGGAAGTTCAGACATGTTCAGTATCGCCTACCACTGCAATGGAGGTAACATGCGAAGGTCAATATGCGGCTTTGAAATTCTACTTTCATCTCAACAAATCTTCAGTTGAGGCCTATATAATGTTACAGGAGGCCTATGGAGAGTCTGTTCAGAGAGCTCAAAGGTGGTTTAAAATGTTTAAATAGGGGAGACAATCAATTTCAAAGGAAGGTGGACCCAGTGCTCCAGCTACTGTTTTTACGGAAGAAATCATCAACACTGCTGCTGCCATTGTGAGAGAGGATCGATGAATTACCTTAAGATCACTTTCTGAAATACTGAACATTTCATTGGGTGTCACCCACACGGTGACAGACACATTTCACATGAGACGTGTTTGTGCATGGTAGGTTCCAAGACTGTTGATTCCCGAACAAAAGGACATTCGCATGCAGGTCTGCATGCAGTTAAAGTTGATGTTAGAGGAAGATCCGGAGTTTCTTTCAAGTGTAACCACTGCTGATGAAACTTGGCTACATCATTTTGATCCTGAGAGCAAACAGCAAAGCTCAGTGTGGAAATTTCCTTCATCACCAACCCCAAAAAATCAAAAGTGGTTGCTTCTGCTGGGAAAGTTATGGTCATCTCATTCGTTGACATTCATGATATGGTTTATCAGCATGTTGTACCTGCACACCCTTCAGCAACTGGGCAATACTACAGGGATGTCCTGAAAACATTGGAAGTCCATATCAGGTGCAAAAGACCACATTTCCTTGAAGCAGGCTGGATGCTGCACCACAATAATGCACGGCCGCATATTGCCAATGTTGTTGCTGAATATCTTGCAAAAATCAACACGAAGTGCATCCCTCACCCTCCCTATAGTCCGGATTTAGCCGCATGTGACTTTTTTCTACTACCTAACTTGAGGAAACGCCTTCGTGGGAGGCATTATTCATCATCAGAAGCAGTGGTAAAGGCTGCAGAGGCGATTTTGAAGGATCTCTCAAAAAATGGTTTCCAGCACGTCTTTGAAGACTGGCAGAAATGCTGGGACAAGTGCTTCACATTCAGGGGAGAATATTTTGAGAAGGACCATCAAAATTATGAGGATGAGTAAAGGTACGTTGTCAAAAAAAAAAAAAAAAAAAAAAAAAAAAAAAAAAAAAAAAAAAAAAAAAATTGTGGTCATTCTTTATTGAACAGCCCTTGTATATATTTGTTTGCTTCACTGTTAATAGCTTCATATTTTATGTACATAATACCTATATTATCCCTAATGCTCAATTAATGTAATTAACCTCACTGTTCAAAAGCTTCCAGTTATCAACGAACGAACATGTTAATTATCATAATCAGCCTGATATAAACCACTCTGAGCTAGTGGTGAAAGAACTCCATATTCTAGGCATCTGTGAAGGAATTTTAAGTGTTGCTTAATAGAACCTTATTTTTTGAAGGTATAGTTACTTCAGCAGATTACTTAGACGTGGTACAGAACTTTGCTGTACTTGAGCTAGATATCATATTCAGAATTTCATTTGGCAACAAGATGAAGCTCCACCCCATTTTCAATTGAATATTCATAATTCTTTGAATAACATGTTCACAGAGTAAATGGATGCCATGGAAATTTTAATTGGCCACTATCATTTGTGGTTTGATGGCATGTTGTTTTAATCTATAGGCAATTTGAACAAAAATGAATGTTAAGTTAATTAGGAGTCGATTAATAACACAAAACAACACTCACTTTTAAATTTTCCCGGAACCGGTTTCTGAGGTCTTCCCTCTATCTTCAGCCGGACATCGACTAGTTCTCATTGGTGTAGCTGGCAATATTTTGTCTTCGGTCTCCTCTGGTGGCGGTTCGAGGAACTTGCTGAACAAATCTTTCTGGGGGATGTCGAAATTGAATACTTTGTTCCTATTTTTTTAAATAAAGATTTGTTCCCATGTGGACAGTTCTTCTTTTCCTGTTGTATGTTTTAGTAATTTTGGTTCTGGATTTATGTTGTGGTTTTTTTCCCAAAAATGCGTGGCAACTGCTGATTTTTCTAATTGTTTGTATTTTATGTTCCTAAAGTGTTCCTTTGCTCTTGTTTCTAAATTTCTTTTCGTTTTTCCAATATAAATTTGACTACAGTCACAGCATTCAATTTGATATATACCAGATTTTTTGTTAGATGGAATGGCATCTTTGATGTTTGAGCAAATTAGGTTTTTTAAGGAGTAATGGTTCACTGGAGCTAGTTGAATGTTTTGTTTTTTGAAGACTTTTTTGAATTTATCAAAGGCCCATGGATGGTAAGTGAATTTTTTGAAGATCATTTTAGTTTCTGTAGCTCAGAGGGTTGTGGTTTCCTTTAGTAGTTTCTTCTTTTTTGCTAAGTTCACTTTTTTGTCTACTAGTGATTTGGGAAAGTCATTTTTCTGTGCTATTTCAATAATTTTGTTGTATTCTATTTTGTATTCTTCTGCTGTGAGAGGGATGTTGACCAGTCTGTGTGCTAAACTATTAAAGATTGCCTGTTTGTGGGATCTTGGATTGTAGCCATTAGCTTTTATGTAGTTGTCTGTCTGTGTTGGTTTTCTGTAAATGCCAAAGTTTATTCTATTTTTATTTCTGATTATTTTTAGATCTAAAAATGGTAAATACTCGTCTTTTTCAACTTCTACAGTGAACTTGATGCTTTTTTCTTGAATATTTAAAAGTTTTAGTGCATCACTGATGTGTTTTTTTGGCACTATGGCAAATATGTCATCTACATATCTTTGCCAGAGTTTGAACATCCATGGGAAACCTTTAGTGATCCTTATTTCTAGTGCACTCATGTACAGATCGGCCAGGAAGGGTGATAAGGGGTTGCCCATTGCTAAACCAGAAGTTTGATGGAAATATTTTGTTTGAAACTGGAAGAAATTCTGTTCTATGCATAATTTGGTAAGTTCGATGTAATCTGAAATTTCAAGTGATGACATTCCAAGTGATTTGAGCCATTTTTCTATCAATGTTGGGAGTTGTTTAACTGGTATGCTGGGAAACAGTGATTTAACGTCAAATGAGACTAGTGTGTCTTCTTCATTTAGTTCAGTATCCTTAATGTGTTCTATAAGTTCATAGGTGTTTTTGATGCTTAGGCTATCGAATTTTGGAAATGAGTTGAATTTGTTTGTTAGCCATTTTGCAAGTTTGTATGTTGGTGAATTTATACTGCTAACTATAGGTCTCATTGTTATGGATGGTTTGTGTATTTTGGGTAAGCCATAAAGTCTAGGTAAGGTTGGGTTATCTGGTTTAACTGCATATTTGTTTGATATTATACTTGATTTTGCTATTGTTTTTTCAAATGATTTTATGCAAGCTGTTAATGGATTTTTGTTAATGGTTTCATATTCATAAATATGTAGATGACATATTTGCCATAGTGCCAAAAAACACATCAATGATGCACTAAAACTTTTAAATATTCAAGAAAAAAGCATCAAGTTCACTGTAGAAGTTGAAAAAGACGAGTATTTACCATTTTTAGATCTAAAAATAATCAGAAATAAAAATAGAATAAACTTTGGCATTTACAGAAAACCAACACAGACAGACAACTACATAAAAGCTAATGGCTACAATCCAAGATCCCACAAACAGGCAATCTTTAATAGTTTAGCACACAGACTGGTCAACATCCCTCTCACAGCAGAAGAATACAAAATAGAATACAACAAAATTATTGAAATAGCACAGAAAAATGACTTTCCCAAATCACTAGTAGACAAAAAAGTGAACTTAGCAAAAAAGAAGAAACTACTAAAGGAAACCACAACCCTCTGAGCTACAGAAACTAAAATGATCTTCAAAAAATTCACTTACCATCCATGGGCCTTTGATAAATTCAAAAAAGTCTTCAAAAAACAAAACATTCAACTAGCTCCAGTGAACCATTACTCCTTAAAAAACCTAATTTGCTCAAACATCAAAGATGCCATTCCATCTAACAAAAAATCTGGTATATATCAAATTGAATGCTGTGACTGTAGTCAAATTTATATTGGAAAAACGAAAAGAAATTTAGAAACAAGAGCAAAGGAACACTTTAGGAACATAAAATACAAACAATTAGAAAAATCAGCAGTTGCCACGCATTTTTGGGAAAAAAACCACAACATAAATCCAGAACCAAAATTACTAAAACATACAACAGGAAAAGAAGAACTGTCCACATGGGAACAAATCTTTATTTAAAAAAATAGGAACAAAGTATTCAATTTCGACATCCCCCAGAAAGATTTGTTCAGCAAGTTCCTCGAACCGCCACCAGAGGAGACCGAAGACAAAATATTGCCAGCTACACCAATGAGAACTAGTCGATGTCCGGCTGAAGATAGAGGGAAGACCTCAGAAACCGGTTCCGGGAAAATTTAAAAGTGAGTGTTGTTTTGTGTTATTAATCGACTCCTAATTAACTTAATTTATACAACAACACTGTTTTCAACACTTCCATAAAAGGATTTTTAAAAATGAATGTATTTCTGTGTTGCCAACAGATTAAAATAAAATAAATCTCTACATGTCTTGTCTCTTTATTATGTGATTATGTAATGTTACATAGGAGAAAACTTACTTTTGCACCACCTTGTATAATACAATAAAATTGTACAAATAATTTTATTAATTAATGTTCTCATATAATATCCTGCTGCTTAAAACATTACCATGGCTTTATATTTGTTAACAGAAACCTGTCAAGATAACACACTGATTATTCTCAAAAGAGTGAGAGGGGAACTGTCGCATTTCTCAGTCCTATGGTAAGCACAAATGAACGCATCACTTCAGCCATTGGAACATTCAGGAATCACAAATGACAGATAGAGTTTATGTCCACGTGGAGTTATCAGTGCGTTATCTGAGAGGTTTCTTTTAACAAATATGAAGCCATTGTAAACATTCGAGCAGCACAATAATAAATGTCATAACTGTCATCAAGTTTAATAATACATGCCAACAATTCCTTATCCCTTCCTCTAGAAAGCCATATTATGCTGTATTGGTTATGCCTTTGCTTGTTTACCAATTGTAGTAAAACTCTTTCATGGAGACTGTACCTGAAACATCCCTTCATTTCACATTGATTATAATAATATTCAATGATACATTTTTATGCCCCTGTATTGTTTTCTGTGCCAGCCACATAAAGAATAATGCTGGAGTAAGTAGTGAAAGATTAGCTACTAGAAGGTGGAAACTTACAGATGGGAAAACACTTTTGCAAGTTAGGGAAATGAGACATTATTTATGCGTATCAGCACATTGCATTCCTGGCCAGGCATTCTGGATGGTGCTCATGTCCTCCTTGGCCTGATGGAGAGCATGTATTCATATTCATATTTATTGCAACTTAATACAGTGTTTGAACACAATTAATACATACTCTCAATTTGTAATACATACATACATATATAGATACACAATTTGTAATACATACTCTCTCTTAAAAGTGAACAATTAGAAATAACAAAATAATGGAGAGATCAAATTAAATATACAAGCTATATATATGTATATCTATGAGTGTAAGTTAAACAGATTTGAGCAAAAGTGGATGAGTGAAAAAAATGAGTTTGAATATTAAAACATGTGAAAGAATTGGATGGTAGCACAATGTTTCTGTACGTGGGGAAAATGAGTGAATATAGATCCACATTTGTTATATGGCATTGAGCTCTGGGGAGGTGCAGCTGATGCACATATTAATAGGCTATTGATTTTGCAAAAGAAATGTATAAGAATAATATCAAATGTTAGCAGTAAACATCCTTGCAAAGAGCTATTTATAAAAAATAATGTACTTACTGTTATATCGCTTTATGTATTCAGAGTAATAATGTTGCTAAGAAGTTCAAATGGTCTTGCTAGGCAATGTGATGTACATGATTACAATACAAGGAGTCAAAACAATATATATAGGTGTACTCATACTCGGAAATTTAGTGATAAAGATCCCTTAAACATAGGAGCAACCCTATATAATAAACTCCTAAGAGAATTAAAATCCATGAAAGGTTGTATATTTAAAACAAAATTAAAACAATATCTTCTAAATAGACCATTATATAGACTTAATGAACTATGAAATGTAAACTTACAATGTAAAATTATTTGTATGTTATATTGTGACAATGCTTAAAACTTGTAATGTCAGGTATACAAGCAATAAAGAACGTATTATTATTATTATTATTATTATTATTATTATTATTATTATTATTATTATTATTATTATTATTATTATTATTATTATTATTATTATTATTATTATTATTATTATTATTATTATTATTATTATTATTATTATTATTATTATTATTATTATTATTATTATTATTATTATTATTATTATTATTATTATTATTATTATTATTATTATTATTATTATTATTATTATTATTATTATTATTATTATTATTATTATTATTATTATTATTATTATTATTATTATTATTATTATTATTATTATTATTATTATTATTATTATTATTATTATTATTATTATTATTATTATTATTATTATTATTATTATTATTATTATTATTATTATTATTATTATTATTATTATTATTATTATTATTATTATTATTATTATTATTATTATTATTATTATTATTATTATTATTATTATTATTATTATTATTATTATTATTATTATTATTATTATTATTATTATTATTATTATTATTATTATTATTATTATTATTATTATTATTATTATTATTATTATTATTATTATTATTATTATTATTATTATTATTATTATTATTATTATTATTATTATTATTATTATTATTATTATTATTATTATTATTATTATTATTATTATTATTATTATTATTATTATTATTATTATTATTATTATTATTATTATTATTATTATTATTATTATTATTATTATTATTATTATTATTATTATTATTATTATTATTATTATTATTATTATTATTATTATTATTATTATTATTATTATTATTATTATTATTATTATTATTATTATTATTATTATTATTATTATTATTATTATTATTATTATTATTATTATTATTATTATTATTATTATTATTATTATTATTATTATTATTATTATTATTATTATTATTATTATTATTATTATTATTATTATTATTATTATTATTATTATTATTATTATTATTATTATTATTATTATTATTATTATTATTATTATTATTATTATTATTATTATTGTTATTGTTATTGTTATTGTTATTGTTATTGTTATTGTTATTGTTATTGTTATTGTTATTGTTATTGTTATTGTTATTGTTATTGTTATTGTTATTGTTATTGTTATTGTTATTGTTATTGTTATTGTTATTGTTATTGTTATTGTTATTGTTATTGTTATTGTTATTGTTATTGTTATTGTTATTGTTATTGTTATTGTTATTGTTATTATTATTGTTATTATTATTATTATTATTATTGTTATTATTATTATTGTTATTATTATTATTGTTATTATTATTATTGTTATTATTATTATTATTATTATTATTATTATTATTATTATTATTATTATTATTATTATTATTATTATTATTATTATTATTATTATTATTATTATTATTATTATTATTATTATTATTATTATTATTATTATTATTATTATTATTATTATTATTATTATTATTATTATTATTATTATTATTATTATTATTATTATTATTATTATTATTATTATTATTATTATTATTATTATTATTATTATTATTATTATTATTATTATTATTATTATTATTATTATTATTATTATTATTATTATTATTATTATTATTATTATTATTATTATTATTATTATTATTATTATTATTATTATTATTATTATTATTATTATTATTATTATTATTATTATTATTATTATTATTATTATTATTATTATTATTATTATCATTATTATCATCATCATCATCGTCGTCATCGTCATCATCATTATTAATTTATTATAGATTATAGAAAAGCATTGTTACAATGTACTAACATATTTCTATTGTGCCAAAAATTAATGCTCAATAATTGTTAATTTGGTAACTTTTGGGATAGGTAGGTGTGACAAATGCATTACTGAAATAAAATTTGTAATCTGGTTATGTATTTAAAGATGGCGTCAGCGTGTGTAGAACGTAATAATTTTTTTTTTTGTTGCAATTTGCGTCCTCCAACGTTAAGTCATATCGGACGATGAATGGAATGGGTGAAATGATGATCAGTTGAGCCCAGGGTCCATAGAGCTTAGAGTTACCCGACATTCGTCTTTCAGGATAAGGGAAAACCCCGGGAAAAAACCTTATCCAGGTAACTCGCCCTGGCCGAGATTTGAACTCGGGACCTCATGAACGTGAGGCAGACACTCTACCACCACGCTACCGAGGCGGGCTAAGAACGTAATACTGCTTCCGTGAATTTAGTGAAAAACTGTGAGAATTCGCTAAGAAATCGAGGTGAAAAGCGTGTTACAGCATATCAGGAAGAACGTGACACGAACAAAAAATAGGTAATCAGAAATACAGTTATAGTGAGATAATAAAACAGAAAAATAGTGCATCAAATGGCGACGATGCAGGAAAAGAACGTGATACGATAGCGTCGCTTCAAAAGGTTATTGAAATAATGAAGAACTGCACTCTGTTCTGAAGAACTGAGAAAAGAAGTAATGAAGAACTGTTAAATTGACAGATTGAAAGACGAAAACATCAAACTGGAAAGAAGGATAAATAACGACGATAAACAGCGTGAATTCTACACGAAATGGAGCACTGTACCTGGACAAAAGCGGCGTGTGCCCAGCAGCAAGCACAATACTTTTCAACAAGAAGATACCTTCAACAGCTATAACAGATTCATACTTTTGGCGGATTCTGAATCCAAAAAAAAAAAAAAAAAAAAAGTTTCGAATGCGATGTTCAACCCGGCAAATACGGTAAACGCAGGTAAAAAACAGATCCGAAATCGTGTATTATTGTTAACGGATAGTCACGGACGAGGACTTGCCGAGAAAATAAATCATATGGGACAAAATATGGCGATGTCAAATGCTATCGTGAAACCAGATGCAAAAATTAACAAGGTTTGCAGCAACATGGAAATGAAATGTTCAGATTTTACGAAGAACGACTGTGTAGTACTCATCGCTGGCACAAATGACGTAGGCAACGGTGAACCTGAGAATGTTATTCCAAAACTAGAACGCACGGTAAACGAGTTACAAAACACCAATTTGATCGTTGTCAAACTACCTACAAGATACGACCTACACTCAAATTCCTGGGTAAACAAGAAAATCCGTTCTATAAACTTACACATCACGGAGATGTGTAAAAAATGTGACCATGTGAAGCTAATCAACACCAACATAAGGCGGGACCTCCACACAAGACACGGGATGCATCTGAATAAACTGGGGAAGAGGATACTCAGTGAAACACTAGTGAAAGTGATTTCAATTTGTGTGAACAACAAACCAAGTTGTGAAACAGAACAATCTGAGGCAAATAGAGTAAATTTATCATGTAGTTCAAAAAACTAGGCATCTTTTCAGCAGTAAAGCATGAGGGAATGAGAAGAAATACAAAACACAGTGCAGGCATTCATAAGGAAAGGGGTAAAAAATATCAAAAAGTTCAAAAATCTTCTAAAAATCAGTCGACAGAATTTAAAATATTACATCATAATGTCCAGTCTCTGTCTAATAAAATCAGTGAGCTAGAAATTATCCTCAAGGAACAATCAGATATGCATGTGCTATGTTTTTCAGAACATTGGCTGAATGAAAACCATATTTTAAATACTAAGCTTACCAAGTTCAATCTAGCTGCACATTATTGTAGAGCAACATATAATCATGGTGGAAGTTGTATATATGTAAAACATGGCATTAAATTTAGTATGATATGCACATCCGGTCTGTCGCATGAAAAAGATATAGAAATCTCTGCAGTCGAACTCGTTGAATATAACCTTATTGTAGCTTGTATATACAGATCTCCTAATGGTAACTTAAATATTTTTCTGGACAAACTAGAAAAGGTTCTTAATAAATTTAAACATTTAAGCAAAACACTCATTTTTATATTTAAGTTAGAATTTATGAGTCACTATGTTTACACTCAGTCTTCACTTACTTGTTGTTGTATAATTGAAACGTTTTCAAGATCATTCGATCTCATCATCAGCTGTTTGGTGACTAAATGAACCTCCCTCTTCTTCCACTACTACGGAGCTCCGATCACTCTGCCATCTGGTGTTAGGGGCACTAAGTTTTAATACTTCATTTAATGCCGGGATTTCAAAATTTATAACTTTATCATGGTTTTTGTTTATGAATATTTTTTCCCAAATATCCAATTCTATGGGTGTACTTAAAGATTTTAACAGTTTAATGTTGTGGCCAATGTTGTGGTTTTCTGTCCAAAAATGGTGTGAAACTGCTTGTTTCAACTTAATGTTCCTCTGGTGTTCTTTTTGCCTGGTTAACAAGTTTCTCTTAGTTTTTCCTATGTAGCTTTTTTCATAGGTTTCACAATTAATCTGATAAGTTCCTGATTTCAAATTATTGGGGATTGTATTTTTCAGTGGTTTATTTAGCAGGTTCCTCAGACTGAATTTGTTTTGGGGTGCTAGTTTTAAGTTTAGTCTTTTGAAGATTCGTTCAAATTTTCTAAAAGCCCATGGATGGTAGGTGAATTTTCTATATTGCCAATTTGTGTTATTAAGTGGTGTGAGAGTGGTATTTTTTGATCTTATCTTCAGCTTTTCTTTCCTCTTCATCATATTCCTTATGATGGCTGGGTTGAATCCATTTAATACCGCTATATCTTTTATGTGTTGTTGTTCTTTCAAAAATTCACTCATTCACAAAACACTCATTGTCTGTGGAGACTTCAATATTGATTTTGCTAAAATCTCAAAACAAAAGAATGACTTAATTGATTTGGTAGCTACATTTAACTTAAAACCTTTAGTAAATTTCCCAACCAGAAATACAAAATTCTCTGCAACCATAGTTGACCAAATTTTTACTAATGCTAGTCAGTTGTACAAAAGTCACCCACTGAATATGGGTTGCAGTGATCATAATGCTCAGTTAATATAAATAAATATGGAAAACAGTATAAATCCAAACCTTAGAAAAACAAAATTTACCAGACAATTCAATGATTCAAATATAGACTATTTCTTGCATCTACTAAAAAGCGAAATGTGGCATGAAGTGTATGATACATCTGATACTAATTAAAAATTTGAAACTTTTCAAAAAAAGTTAGGCATTGTTTTGATATAGCTTTTCCACTTGTACAAATAAAAGAATCATTCTCAGGAAAATCAAATTGGTGGGTTACTAAAGGAATTATAACATCTTGCGCCCACAAAAGAAAATTACATGAAATTCTGCAAACAGTGACTGTCACTCCACAATTCAGTGACTATGTTAAAAAATATAAAGCCACATTGAATAAAGTTATAAAACATGCAAAAAGGATGGCAAACAATAAATTCATCAAAAGTGCCTAGAACAAAATGAAAGCCTCATGGAAAGTAATACACAATGAAATAAAGCCCAATAAGAATGTAGATAATTTAGTACTGCAGAAGCATTCAAAATTAATAGCAAATCCAAAGTTAATAGCAGAGACTTTTAATGATCATTTCATAAATCTTGCTGAAAATATTGTTTCACAAAAGAACTCCACAATGGGCACTTCAGTTAAAACAAATAGAGTAAATATATGTGAAACAACAATGTTCTTGTGCCCTACTGATTTCAAGGAAATCGTTTCAATAATATCCAAATTTAAATCCAAGTACTCTTCAGGTATTGATAACATTCCTGATATTTTGCTAAAGAAATGTTCTATTCTTATTACACACCCATTAGCAGACGTATACAATAGCTTACTTGAACATGCAGTGTTTCCAGAAGCTTTAAAAACTGCTAAAGTAAAGCCGCTATATAAAAAAGGAGATAAAACCGAGTTACTAAATTACAGGCCAATTTCACTCTTATCCAGCTTCTCTAAAGTACTGGAAAAGATATTCTATAAAAGACTTATAGCATTTATAGAGATGAATGATTTAATATCTAAAACTCAGCATGGGTTTTGTAAACAAAAGTCAACAGAAACTGCAATTTTTGATTTTGTAAACAGTGTAATAAATACTTTAGATAACAAAGACAAAATACTAGGCGCATTTTTCGATCTAACTAAAGCATTCGATGTACTAAACCACAATTTACTATTCCAAAAATTAGAACATGGGTATTAGAGGGCATGCATTGGAATGGATCAAATCATATCTAAAGGACAGGAAGCAAATAGTAGAAATTTCACATACTGAAAAAGATTGCATTAAAGAATACCGATCAGACAAAAAATATATTAAGTTTGGTGTACCACAAGGTTCTATTTTGAGTCCTATTCTTTTCTTATTGTTTGTAAATGATTTACAGTCAAATATTACAGCTAAAACAATAGTTCAATATGCTGATGACACAAATATATTAATTGAAAGCAATGCACTTGAAGAGCTACAAATCTTATCGAGCAGAATGTTCAGTAATATTTCTAAATGGTTCAGCAATAATAATTTAATTGTAAACTTGGATAAGACACATGTAATTCATTTTCAGTTTTCTCAGAATAAGTCTCCTGTACAATCACAATTAATATGTAATAATCAAGTAATTAAGTATGTAAATACAACTAAATTTCTTGGTCTTTGGATACAGAGTAACCTAAAGTGGGAGACACATGTTGATCATCTAATTAAAAAACTGAGTACAATTTGTTATAATTTCAGACAACTGGTTCACATAGTTAACATAAAAACTCTCAGAAGCATGTATTTTGCATGTGCTCACTCCATTTTAAAATATGGCATAACATTATGGGGTAACTCACCACATTGTAAATCATTATTCATAATGCAAAAACGGATTCTCAGAATACTTGGAGTAGTTAAAATCAACATCTACGTGGAGACCATTATTTAAAAAATTTAAAATCTTACCTCTCCCATGTATTTTCATTTTTGAAATTTTAAAATTTACAAAGACAAATTTAATGAAAGGAAATGGCCACTGTACCTTTAATGACACAGTTCATAGTCATAATACTAGACAGAGATTGGATATTCATGTGAATAGAAGTAACACAAGAGCTCATCAAAACAGTGTAATAAACCTAGGAATCACTTTTGTTAATAAACTGCCTATAGCCAATAAAACCACTTGCAATTTTTCAGCATTTAAAAAGTCAGTTTTGGCATACTTACCAGATCATTGTTTTTATTCTGTTAGTGAATTTATGGAAAGTTTATAGTATTGTTACATTTCTGAATTAATTGTGTATATTATAAAATTTCTTGAGATATCTTTATAAAACATTATTTTGTACGAACACTGACTTGTCCTTATTGGATGTGACTTCTTAATTTACAAGTATAGTTAATGGCACTGTAAATTCACAATTTGACGTGTCTTATATCATAGTACTCCCTGTACAATGTATGATTAACAAGATGAATAAATTATCTATCTATCATAGGGCTTAGATTTAAAGTGTTAAATTTTGGAAAGAAAATGCTATTGAATTACTATTATTTTACTGAAAATACTGTCTCCATGTGCAAATTTTATAGGGAAGGAAGAATAAATGAAGTAATAGCCTTTAATTATGTTATATCTCTAATGTAATTGTTAATGTTCAATGGAAAATAAGTGAACTAATATAAGTAACTTATGTTTGAAGTAGCAGGTACCTGTGAGCTCTGCCATATACAGCACCAGCAATCTTCTCGTATGTCAGGGTGTGAGGACATGGATATGGGGAACGGCTAGGATCAACTGGGTAATTGCCCGATCCTGAAAAGTTGGGATCAGGAATTGGTCGCCCAGGATACATAGGTCTTCCAGGAGGGAATGGTGGATATGTATTATCAGGGTAAGATCCAGGTCCACCAGGAACCAAACCACTACATTCTCTCTCAGCATAAAGTGCTCCACTTTGAATTTGAAATGCACTGCTGTCCAGTCCAGTGGCAACAGTTCCACTCAGTAGACACTGATTTGTGGTTATACCAGTCTGTAATGTGAAAAACATAATATTCACTATCCATTAATTAAAAAGACTTTCAGATTTAGAAAGACAGATTTTGATAAGGACTTACTGTGTTTGAAGACTAATATGAATTACTGTCTGAGGTGTGAGTGTGTATGAAATCTAGGATAATTGCCTATGTCATCATTTGTAAAAGTATGCATTGTATTTGCTTTCATAATGTTTTCATACCTTAATTTATGATTTGCACTTCCATTTGCTAGAAATGATTTTTCTCTCAAATTGATCTCATTATAGATGTGATATCTGGTATTACATCATTTTATTTACAAGCATTATTTGTTTAGTTTAAAATCTGAGGAATAATTTTTCTCCTGTGTTTGGTATGCAAGCTTTCAGGACATAATTTCAAAGTCACATAGATTAGAATGATTTAAGTTATTTGAATATCTTTCAAATTTATAATATAGATCAGTTTATTAACATAAAACAATATCACAGGACTGCAAAATTAAATTGTAGTTCAAAGCTTTGGATCCTGAAGGGTGACGTATTAATTTCTGGTCTTTTTTTTAAGAATCTTAAGTTAGATTTTGGCTATCACATAGAAAAAACTATAATAATGCTATAAAGAATTATCATATTTATACAATATTTAGTCATTTTAATACATTAGTCAAGACACTTACAGCTATACTAGTAACCTGTAAACCGTTTACAAATATGCAGTAAGCAAAATCAAACAGCACTCATTTGTTCATAGACCTAATCACAATTTTGAATTCAACATATTCTAAGCCTTTCGGAAATACTGCACATTTTCAGTACCACTTCCTCTTCATATTGAAATTTTGTCTTCAAAATGTCCTTCTATGTTGTAGCTCCACATTATCTCTTTTTAGAGACCAATAGTAGCCAACCATCATCCCTTCATCCCAACTGCCTTTATAGTGTGTTTCTATTTCTATCATGTGTTTATGAGCCCTGTCTCCACGTTCTTCACTAAAATCACCAAGGTTGTCAGGGAAGAAGTCAAGATAACTATGAAGAAAATAGATTTTAAGGCTCATATTGCATCCTAAATTTTTCAGAGCTATCAATATATTTTCCACCATGGCTGGGTATTTCCTATTGCTTAAGAAATTGTCAACCCCGTTCTTAAACTGTGCCAAGCCAGTCATTCTTCTTGTGTTAATACATTTCCAAATACTTCTTCTTTCTATCGAAATTTAACTGTATTGGAACACCACAGTGAAGCGAAATAATTATTAAATTATAGATGAGTCATATTTATTACACATCAGCTACACTTACACATGTTTCATGAACCATCATTCGCATCATCAGCTCTAATGCGACTGAAGCTTGATCCAGTGGTGTGGGCAGTTCTGGAAGTTGCTGCTGCCATCTGTTGATTTTGTGATGAATTTAAATGTGGGGTTGTCTTCTGACGGGATTTCAAAGTTCATTAGTTGGTTTTTATGTTTTTCTATGTATATTCTCTCCCATATGACGAGTTCACTATGTTTTTGTATGCATTTTAGTAATTTTGTGCTATCTTCAATTTCATGATTTTCAGACCAACTGCTATTGCGGACTTATCAATATTTTTGTATCTTAAGTGCCTAAAGTGTTCTTTCTTTCTAGTTCCTATATTTCTTTTTGTCCTCCCTATGTAAATTTTTTTCACAGTCTTTTCACTTAATTTTGTAAATGCCTGACTTTTCTTCTGGTTTCATCTTATCAGTATTATTACTGTTAAGTAGGTTTTTAATGTTATAATTGTTTTTGGTGCCAATATTATATTGTATTTCTTGAATATTTTTGGAGATTTTTGTGGCCCAAGGGTGGTAAGTAAATTTAACAAATCTAATTTCTTGATCACAGCTCTTTCACCAATGAAACAAGAAATTAGATTTGTTAAATTTACTTACCACCACACAAAAAAGTTCCAAAAAATATTCAAGAAATACAATATAACATTGGCACCAAAAAACAATTACAACATTAAAAACCTGCTTAACAGTAATAATACTGATAAGATAAAACCAGAAGAAAAGTCAGGCATTTACAAGATTAAGTGTAAAGACTGAAAAAATTTACATAGGGAAGACAAAAAGAAATATAGGTACTAGAAAGAAAGAACATTTTAGGCTCCTAAGATACAAAAATATTGATAAGCCCGCAATAGCAGTTCATTTCTGGTCTGAAAATCATGAAATTGAAGATAGCACAAAATTACTAAAATACGTACAAAAACATAGTGAACTCATTATATGGGAGAGAATATACATAGAAAAACATAAACACCAACTAATGAACTTCGAAATCCCGCCAGAAGACAACCCCACATTTAAATTCATCACTAAATCAACAGATGGCAGCAGCAACTACAGAACTACCCACACCACTGGATCAAGCTTCAGTCGCATTAGAGCCGATGATGCGAACGATAGTTCGCAAAACATGTCCTCAATATAGGTACATAAGTGAAGCTGATGTGTAATAAATACGACTCATCTATACTTTAATAACTTCATCTTTCATTTAGCTTCTAATATTCTGTCTCACAAACATTAGGATCGTGCTGTATGGATCTTACAGCTGATTTTAGGTTTGGATAAATAATTCCTTTCATACAGTTCTTGTAATGTCCACCAACTGTTGCCATAAAAAAATAAATTCTATCTATCTAACAAAATCCTTAGCTTCTATATGGCTAGTATGAAGAAATGATTAATTTCTATAAATTAACTAAAATATGTACTTAGTGTTCTTCTCTCCAAAAGATAGAAAACCTGAATGGTAAAGATTTCTGCTGGCCTTGTGTCCATTTCCCCAAACCTGCAATGCATGCATGACAAACTGTATATGGTGCAGAAGTTTTGTCTTGGTCTTCTTAGGATAGGTATGCTTTTTTCACAAATGAGGTTCTGTTTTCTCTCCTATATTTAAGAATCAGACAGCCACAGATGTAATAAAACACATTAGGTTCATTTACACATCTTCTTGATGAAGTCACCCTATTAGGCTGATTTGAAATAACCTGGTAACATCAACACACACAAATTTCACTTCAAATTTGTACTCAAATAACTGTGATGCTTTTGTGTACTTCTAAACAACTCAAGAAGTATCAATCTTTTCGCAGTCAATCATGCTGAACCTCTTTACGAACTATTTCATTATATTATGCAAGAAATTTATAAATTGGAAACTTTAGAAATTATGTAAAGACTGAGAGTGTTAGAAGAAAACAGACTACATATTCATAAGGAGCATACAAAGCCATTGTAATTATATGTTATATGTGTTTGGAGGAATTTAGTAACAGTGATGTCAAAATTAATCTCAGAAACTATTTGTAGTTGGTTTATTAATACTCGTCACTTACTTGTTTATAATGAAACATCCATTTATTCATGGACAAGGGAAAGTTTATGGAAGTTAATGACAGTGTTGCTGGAATCACATTTATATAGAAAATGATTGCGTTAGTAACACTAAACAGCACTCACAGAAATTACATTTATTGCAGAAATAAATAGTTTCTGAAAACCTCTGTAAGATCAAACAGTAAATCTGGAATCTATCATATAGAATGTAATAAATGCAACCACATTTATTCAAGGAAAACTAGAGGGAACTTGGAAATAAGAACCAAGGATCATTTCAGATCCATAAAATGCACACATGTCAACTGCATTTTTGAAGGAAAATTACAACATATTTCTGGAACTCAAACTATTAAAATATGTAACAGGAAACCAAGAATTGTCTACATGGAAACATCTTCATCTGGAGGAACAAGGACAGGATATTCAACTTTGATATCTTACAAGCAAACTATTGTGCAAGTTCTTAGAATCACCACAAGAGCAGTCCATGGAAGGACCAGCATCTACAAATAATTAGAGGTTTGGTTGATAATGCAGGAAACTAACTTCTGAAACATGTTCCAAGAAATTTAAAAAGTGAATGTTGTTTAGTGTTATTAGTTAACTCATTTTCTGCTTTAATGTTTCATTCCTGTCTACTGCGATGTATACATTAGGAATAGGCATAAAATAATGCAATAGTTACTGTAGCGATGGAGACAAATAGTAACTAATTGCTCATTTGAAAAAGCAAATTGGAATTAACACTGTGAAGTAATGCAATAGTTAATTTATACAATGAGTCGACTAACACACTCTGTACTTCATACATCTGAATTTTCTTTCAGTGTATTTCATCAACTCTTGAAGGCATTGTTAAGAAGTTGTTGACTGTTAATGATTACATTACATTACCCATTAATGGTTCCATTAATGGTTACAGAGTATGGATGACATTCACTGCATGTGCATTGGTATTGCTTGTAGGAACTGGTTACCTTAACTCGCAATGTATTTATCTCCTTTGCAAGCGATCATATGTGGCATTGATCTAATGTACTATCTGGCAAAAAATTGCCTACTAATTATCCTGTTTGCAAAATAATTGTAACCATCTGAGACTAACTGCATAGTTTGTGATGTTAGACAATAATATTTCTCTTTTTAACAACACTGTCTTTCATTTTCATGTATTATAAAAGTTCTACAAGTATATGACAACACACCAAGTTGTATTAAGCTCATTTTTATTTGTTTCCAAAACAGCACCACTCTTACACTTATTTTCACTTTTATGAGTCACAGAGTAAACATATCAGTGCTAATGTTTTCTTATGCCTCTGTTGCACACACCAACTTAAGCTGCTCGAGGCTTCTTAATGCTCTCACTCTTGCAGACTGATACTCACTTTAACACTTTTAACTGCTTGCCAACTTTCAGTGATCTGACTCTCTGGGCAACTCATAACTAACTCAGGCTGGCTTTAGCACTCCCTTTTATACCCATGGGTCACAGAAAAATGTTCCTGAAACCAAAGTCTCTGCAATTGCTTAAATAGAAGAAGACAGTTCTTCTAGATTTACTGAAATTGGATGATCTGGAAACTTCAGCACAGTAGAACAAAGGAGCGTATATTTCCAGCTTTTGATGACAGCCAACAGCTGTCCTTGAATGTTCCATTATTGCTTCTCTTGGTGGCAAATAACAAAGGTGGTGGATCGGAGTGACTCATACTTAATCCCTCTGTGGTAGGTATTTGCTGCAGTCATGAAAATATGTTTAATTTCAGTCATATTGATGTCTTCAACAGTGATACATTTTTCTTTGTTATGTCAGTATTTCAGTGATACTAGATTCCCACATAGCTCACTACATCTGTACAACTTTGTATATGTGCAGAAATATAGAAGTATGCTCGAATTCATTTTGCAATTCTAAACCACTGTAGTAATCAAAGTATTGACACAACTAGAGAAATTTCTTTTAGATTGCATCAAATAGCAAATTAAGTCTGTATTACAGTGTACATATTGAAACACGGTTACAGCTAATTGTTACTGTGACCATTATTGCAATGTAACTGTGAATATGATAATCCCCTCCAAAAAATTAATTGTTAGTGTGGTGACAGTGAGACCTTCAAGGTTGTAAATGCAAGCAACGGCTCTCAAATATTTTATTAATCCTATGTTGGTTGCACATTAATTTCAACATGGTCAATTGTGCATATCTAGTAGGTGCCAATAACGTTTTAACAAATTTTATTGATTTTTTGAATGTATATCATTATTTTTGAAAAGGTTCATTGAATTATTTTTTATTTTCATATTCAATCTTAATAATACTAATGGTAAATTAACACAAACAATAGTGTAGTGTTAACAAAAAGGCAGCAGATGTTAAACTATAGTATGAAGGAATAAAACAAATTATTACATGAAAATAGAGCATATAAACAATTCTTACTATAACATGTGACATTTATTTTCTCCTTTATACTCTCTGTTTTCCTAGTTTACACTATACTATATTTCCAACTCCAAATTGGCAAACACTCATAGCATATAATTTACTGTGTTCCAAGCAAAAATACCTTTTGTATTTGATATAGGTTATGTGAACTTGTTCTATATGTAACTCTTGGTTCACAATGTTTTACCCACTTGGTACTTCCATCCTTTCCTAACTAGAATAAGGCACCTCAAATAATAGGTCCACCTTCTCTGTCTCATTCCTCTGTGTCAGAATTTTCTTCTTTTCTCCTAGGTAGAAAAGCATCTGTATCCATACCAAGTATTCTTCACACTGTTCATCTAGTTGCCTTACATCAACATTGCCGCTCTGTAGTAAATGGATGGCTAATTCTAAGTCATTTGGGTTGCTTGGAATAACTATCTTGCACATTCCAGACATTGTAGAAAGAATGGACAGGTTCAATCGCATCGCCTCCATGGATGCAATTGCTGAAATTTGCAGCACATGTAAACCCAATTATAATGGCTTACCAAAAGACCAGCATTACATTGCCAGCCAAGGAGGTAATGAGAGCAGTGGCTTTGAAAAGTAAAAAACCTAACAGCAGTGCAGGTAAAACAGACGGCTGGTGCTTTCTGGATGCATTGTAGCTGATGGAGGGTTAATTGTATGTAACTCATGAGTGACATTCACTTCATTATGAATACTAAATTTTGATGAGTAATGTTGGATCACATGTCTTCATGTCACATTGCCAATGTTGTTCCATTATGATCATTAGATTTTGAGGAGCAATATCACTCCATTTTGAACTGGGCAAGAGATTTTTTCGGGAAGTTGTGGAACTGCATGTAAAATGAACTGTATATTCAGCATATGAAAGAAGAATTTATAATATTAATATTTAGATCCTTAATAAATATACTTGAGCAAGTAAATCAGTAACATATTTCATTGCCATTAGCATAGTTTTGCATTACTACTTACCTGACTTAAGAATGTGTATGACCTGCATATAAACTCTCGTTCTACATCACATGCATGCTGGCAGCTTGCATCACTAAAGGCTGACAAGGACTTGTCAGTGTAGATAAGTTGTCTATCTCTTTGGAGATTTCTGTATACACAGCGTCCAGCAGCTTTAATGAATTTCAGTTATTATCAATCTAAAGCTTTAGATAGAACTAACTGTAAATATATTTAAAGCACTGATTTGATGCTATTCAAATTTTCAGTTATTTCCAAACATAGAAGTTAAGATGAGATGCTATTTAGTGCATAGCTTAAAATTATAGGTCATCATATATGTAACTGTTTATCATTCTGTCCCTCTCAGATCTTACACAGTACGCTCACATCTTTAAAATACCAGTCTATAATTTTATTTTAAAACCCTGCAAGATCATAAAATCAAATCATCTAGGCACTGAGAAACAGTATGTAATTGTTATTTTGTAATGGTCTAAACAAAAGAAATTTGTGAATTACTATTGTATGAAGAAATCATGAATTAGTAGAAAATAACTACAATCACACAACACAAGGTATCATTTTCACTATTATTTTAAGATTGAGACTAAAATAGATAAACCTAAAGCTCCTTCACAAGCAGCAAAAGGCAAAAGATATAGTTTGTAATAAGAACATTTCATGGAATTCTAGCTTTCACTTGGTTAGCGTATAACAATACAATTCTGGTATGTAATTAAAATAGATTAACCATTAAGTTATTCTACTGTATAATAGGCAGCAGTGTGCTGAATGTTCATAAATATAATACTGTCCAAAATACTTTTAAAAGCTTGTACATTTATAATTTTAATTTCCACTACCTATAATCTTTTTAGTGTATTACAGAAGTGCCATAAAATGTGAACTCACCAAAAATTATACTGAAATGCAATATAAATACCAAATATATTTCAATTAATGGAGCCTTTTTCAAATTAAAATATAAAAAATAAAACAATAAGCATTTTTATGGAATGTATGCTTAACACAACAAAAAGTTGAACAGTTCCATGAAAAAATGTCACAAATGTTATTTTTCCTCCAAATGATTTGAAATATATACCTATATAGAACTTTTCACTTACTTAAACCTGATAGTTTTAATGAGGGATATAAGTATTTTCATTCTGAACTGGTACAAATTAGGCAGAGAAATAAAGATGTAGGAGTCACAGAAGAGGGTTTTCAAAAATTGGAGTGTGACACCACAAGTAGGCCACAACACCCCTTTTTACTTTTAACATAACCTCTGGGAGGGAGTGATGAAGGGAGGACCTGAAGGTGTGTCTCATCTGGACATGATGTGCATTAGCAGGGATGGCATGCATTAGCAAGGTTGGTGTCCCTAACAAAAATAAAGATGTAAAATAAATAAACATTCTGTATTCTTAATGGGTATGGATTATGATACAATGAAGCACAAAATCAATATAATTCTGAATCAACCTAGTATTACATGCTCCATATATTGCTAGTGTTAACAAGATGCATTGTAGGTCAACACTAGCAATATATGGAGCATGGAGTTCCAGTTTGACTTAAAATTATATTAAACATTCTATAGTTTTAAAGATTCATAGTTTAGGCCACTATTAGGTCAATTGATGGAAATTAATTATTTTTTCACACTAACCATGTGTAGGACAAGATTTGGAAAGGTAGATCCATGTTGAAAATATCAATGTCATAGCCAGAATTTAAACCATGGATCTTACCCTCTCTCTCCAGTTGTTCTTATCCACTGAGCTACCATAGCAACATGCCATTCATACTAAATTCCCGAATTGACCCATATTTTTCCAATAAACCATTAGGAAATCTTATAATACATGACCTGCATACCTTAATGGTGACTTATTGTGCAAAGGTACTTACTGTATGTTATATTAACAGGTTGTGGATTAATAAGGAATCAGAAGTTCTACTTTCACAACAAATATTTTTAGTTTAGGAGAAGAGAAACATATCAGTTGGTTTCAAAAATGTATAATATTTGAGAATATTTAAGTTTGTCACAAAGCTCTTCCAGATTACGTGAATCAAATGACAGTGGAGTGTACTATGTCATCTGACCATCTTAGTGCAGTGGTACAGCTTTGTCATGGAATATCACCATTCTAATTCTAGCAATGGTATTGAATTTCAAATACTTTTATGACCACATTTTACTATGTAAACTGTGTGTGTGTGTGTGTGTGTGTGTGTGTGTGTGTGTGTGTGTGTGTGTGTGTGTGTGTGTGTGTGTGTGTGTGTGTGTGTGTGTGTGTGTGTGTGTGTGTGTGTGTGTGTGTGTGTGTGTGTGTGTGTGTGTGTGTGTGTGTGTGTGTGTGTGTGTGTGTGTGTGTGTGTGTGTGTGTGTGTGTGTGTGTGTGTGTGTGTGTGTGTGTGTGTGTGTGTGTGTGTGTGTGTGTGTGTGTGTGTGTGTGTGTGTGTGTGTGTGTGTGTGTGTGTGTGTGTGTGTGTGTGTGTGTGTGTGTGTGTGTGTGTGTGTGTGTGTGTGTGTGTGTGTGTGTGTGTGTGTGTGTGTGTGTGTGTGTGTGTGTGTGTGTGTGTGTGTGTGTGTGTGTGTGTGTGTGTGTGTGTGTGTGTGTGTGTGTGTGTGTGTGTGTGTGTGTGTGTGTGTGTGTGTGTGTGTGTGTGTGTGTGTGTGTGTGTGTGTGTGTGTGTGTGTGTGTGTGTGTGTGTGTGTGTGTGTGTGTGTGTGTGTGTGTGTGTGTGTGTGTGTGTGTGTGTGTGTGTGTGTGTGTGTGTGTGTGTGTGTGTGTGTGTGTGTGTGTGTGTGTGTGTGTGTGTGTGTGTGTGTGTGTGTGTGTGTGTGTGTGTGTGTGTGTGTGTGTGTGTGTGTGTGTGTGTGTGTGTGTGTGTGTGTGTGTGTGTGTGTGTGTGTGTGTGTGTGTGTGTGTGTGTGTGTGTGTGTGTGTGTGTGTGTGTGTGTGTGTGTGTGTGTGTGTGTGTGTGTGTGTGTGTGTGTGTGTGTGTGTGTGTGTGTGTGTGTGTGTGTGTGTGTGTGTGTGTGTGTGTGTGTGTGTGTGTGTGTGTGTGTGTGTGTGTGTGTGTGTGTGTGTGTGTGTGTGTGTGTGTGTGTGTGTGTGTGTGTGTGTGTGTGTGTGTGTGTGTGTGTGTGTGTGTGTGTGTGTGTGTGTGTGTGTGTGTGTGTGTGTGTGTGTGTGTGTGTGTGTGTGTGTGTGTGTGTGTGTGTGTGTGTGTGTGTGTGTGTGTGTGTGTGTGTGTGTGTGTGTGTGTGTGTGTGTGTGTGTGTGTGTGTGTGTGTGTGTGTGTGTGTGTGTGTGTGTGTGTGTGTGTGTGTGTGTGTGTGTGTGTGTGTGTGTGTGTGTGTGTGTGTGTGTGTGTGTGTGTGTGTGTGTGTGTGTGTGTGTGTGTGTGTGTGTGTGTGTGTGTGTGTGTGTGTGTGTGTGTGTGTGTGTGTGTGTGTGTGTGTGTGTGTGTGTGTGTGTGTGTGTGTGTGTGTGTGTGTGTGTGTGTGTGTGTGTGTGTGTGTGTGTGTGTGTGTGTGTGTGTGTGTGTGTGTGTGTGTGTGTGTGTGTGTGTGTGTGTGTGTGTGTGTGTGTGTGTGTGTGTGTGTGTGTGTGTGTGTGTGTGTGTGTGTGTGTGTGTGTGTGTGTGTGTGTGTGTGTGTGTGTGTGTGTGTGTGTGTGTGTGTGTGTGTGTGTGTGTGTGTGTGTGTGTGTGTGTGTGTGTGTGTGTGTGTGTGTGTGTGTGTGTGTGTGTGTGTGTGTGTGTGTGTGTGTGTGTGTGTGTGTGTGTGTGTGTGTGTGTGTGTGTGTGTGTGTGTGTGTGTGTGTGTGTGTGTGTGTGTGTGTGTGTGTGTGTGTGTGTGTGTGTGTGTGTGTGTGTGTGTGTGTGTGTGTGTGTGTGTGTGTGTGTGTGTGTGTGTGTGTGTGTGTGTGTGTGTGTGTGTGTGTGTGTGTGTGTGTGTGTGTGTGTGTGTGTGTGTGTGTGTGTGTGTGTGTGTGTGTGTGTGTGTGTGTGTGTGTGTGTGTGTGTGTGTGTGTGTGTGTGTGTGTGTGTGTGTGTGTGTGTGTGTGTGTGTGTGTGTGTGTGTGTGTGTGTGTGTGTGTGTGTGTGTGTGTGTGTGTGTGTGTGTGTGTGTGTGTGTGTGTGTGTGTGTGTGTGTGTGTGTGTGTGTGTGTGTGTGTGTGTGTGTGTGTGTGTGTGTGTGTGTGTGTGTGTGTGTGTGTGTGTGTGTGTGTGTGTGTGTGTGTGTGTGTGTGTGTGTGTGTGTGTGTGTGTGTGTGTGTGTGTGTGTGTGTGTGTGTGTGTGTGTGTGTGTGTGTGTGTGTGTGTGTGTGTGTGTGTGTGTGTGTGTGTGTGTGTGTGTGTGTGTGTGTGTGTGTGTGTGTGTGTGTGTGTGTGTGTGTGTGTGTGTGTGTGTGTGTGTGTGTGTGTGTGTGTGTGTGTGTGTGTGTGTGTGTGTGTGTGTGTGTGTGTGTGTGTGTGTGTGTGTGTGTGTGTGTGTGTGTGTGTGTGTGTGTGTGTGTGTGTGTGTGTGTGTGTGTGTGTGTGTGTGTGTGTGTGTGTGTGTGTGTGTGTGTGTGTGTGTGTGTGTGTGTGTGTGTGTGTGTGTGTGTGTGTGTGTGTGTGTGTGTGTGTGTGTGTGTGTGTGTGTGTGTGTGTGTGTGTGTGTGTGTGTGTGTGTGTGTGTGTGTGTGTGTGTGTGTGTGTGTGTGTGTGTGTGTGTGTGTGTGTGTGTGTGTGTGTGTGTGTGTGTGTGTGTGTGTGTGTGTGTGTGTGTGTGTGTGTGTGTGTGTGTGTGTGTGTGTGTGTGTGTGTGTGTGTGTGTGTGTGTGTGTGTGTGTGTGTGTGTGTGTGTGTGTGTGTGTGTGTGTGTGTGTGTGTGTGTGTGTGTGTGTGTGTGTGTGTGTGTGTGTGTGTGTGTGTGTGTGTGTGTGTGTGTGTGTGTGTGTGTGTGTGTGTGTGTGTGTGTGTGTGTGTGTGTGTGTGTGTGTGTGTGTGTGTGTGTGTGTGTGTGTGTGTGTGTGTGTGTGTGTGTGTGTGTGTGTGTGTGTGTGTGTGTGTGTGTGTGTGTGTGTGTGTGTGTGTGTGTGTGTGTGTGTGTGTGTGTGTGTGTGTGTGTGTGTGTGTGTGTGTGTGTGTGTGTGTGTGTGTGTGTGTGTGTGTGTGTGTGTGTGTGTGTGTGTGTGTGTGTGTGTGTGTGTGTGTGTGTGTGTGTGTGTGTGTGTGTGTGTGTGTGTGTGTGTGTGTGTGTGTGTGTGTGTGTGTGTGTGTGTGTGTGTGTGTGTGTGTGTGTGTGTGTGTGTGTGTGTGTGTGTGTGTGTGTGTGTGTGTGTGTGTGTGTGTGTGTGTGTGTGTGTGTGTGTGTGTGTGTGTGTGTGTGTGTGTGTGTGTGTGTGTGTGTGTGTGTGTGTGTGTGTGTGTGTGTGTGTGTGTGTGTGTGTGTGTGTGTGTGTGTGTGTGTGTGTGTGTGTGTGTGTGTGTGTGTGTGTGTGTGTGTGTGTGTGTGTGTGTGTGTGTGTGTGTGTGTGTGTGTGTGTGTGTGTGTGTGTGTGTGTGTGTGTGTGTGTGTGTGTGTGTGTGTGTGTGTGTGTGTGTGTGTGTGTGTGTGTGTGTGTGTGTGTGTGTGTGTGTGTGTGTGTGTGTGTGTGTGTGTGTGTGTGTGTGTGTGTGTGTGTGTGTGTGTGTGTGTGTGTGTGTGTGTGTGTGTGTGTGTGTGTGTGTGTGTGTGTGTGTGTGTGTGTGTGTGTGTGTGTGTGTGTGTGTGTGTGTGTGTGTGTGTGTGTGTGTGTGTGTGTGTGTGTGTGTGTGTGTGTGTGTGTGTGTGTGTGTGTGTGTGTGTGTGTGTGTGTGTGTGTGTGTGTGTGTGTGTGTGTGTGTGTGTGTGTGTGTGTGTGTGTGTGTGTGTGTGTGTGTGTGTGTGTGTGTGTGTGTGTGTGTGTGTGTGTGTGTGTGTGTGTGTGTGTGTGTGTGTGTGTGTGTGTGTGTGTGTGTGTGTGTGTGTGTGTGTGTGTGTGTGTGTGTGTGTGTGTGTGTGTGTGTGTGTGTGTGTGTGTGTGTGTGTGTGTGTGTGTGTGTGTGTGTGTGTGTGTGTGTGTGTGTGTGTGTGTGTGTGTGTGTGTGTGTGTGTGTGTGTGTGTGTGTGTGTGTGTGTGTGTGTGTGTGTGTGTGTGTGTGTGTGTGTGTGTGTGTGTGTGTGTGTGTGTGTGTGTGTGTGTGTGTGTGTGTGTGTGTGTGTGTGTGTGTGTGTGTGTGTGTGTGTGTGTGTGTGTGTGTGTGTGTGTGTGTGTGTGTGTGTGTGTGTGTGTGTGTGTGTGTGTGGTGTGTGTGTGTGTGTGTGTGTGTGTGTGTGTGTGTGTGTGTGTGTGTGTGTGTGTGTGTGTGTGTGTGTGTGTGTGTGTGTGTGTGTGTGTGTGTGTGTGTGTGTGTGTGTGTGTGTGTGTGTGTGTGTGTGTGTGTGTGTGTGTGTGTGTGTGTGTGTGTGTGTGTGTGTGTGTGTGTGTGTGTGTGTGTGTGTGTGTGTGTGTGTGTGTGTGTGTGTGTGTGTGTGTGTGTGTGTGTGTGTGTGTGTGTGTGTGTGTGTGTGTGTGTGTGTGTGTGTGTGTGTGTGTGTGTGTGTGTGTGTGTGTGTGTGTGTGTGTGTGTGTGTGTGTGTGTGTGTGTGTGTGTGTGTGTGTGTGTGTGTGTGTGTGTGTGTGTGTGTGTGTGTGTGTGTGTGTGTGTGTGTGTGTGTGTGTGTGTGTGTGTGTGTGTGTGTGTGTGTGTGTGTGTGTGTGTGTGTGTGTGTGTGTGTGTGTGTGTGTGTGTGTGTGTGTGTGTGTGTGTGTGTGTGTGTGTGTGTGTGTGTGTGTGTGTGTGTGTGTGTGTGTGTGTGTGTGTGTGTGTGTGTGTGTGTGTGTGTGTGTGTGTGTGTGTGTGTGTGTGTGTGTGTGTGTGTGTGTGTGTGTGTGTGTGTGTGTGTGTGTGTGTGTGTGTGTGTGTGTGTGTGTGTGTGTGTGTGTGTGTGTGTGTGTGTGTGTGTGTGTGTGTGTGTGTGTGTGTGTGTGTGTGTGTGTGTGTGTGTGTGTGTGTGTGTGTGTGTGTGTGTGTGTGTGTGTGTGTGTGTGTGTGTGTGTGTGTGTGTGTGTGTGTGTGTGTGTGTGTGTGTGTGTGTGTGTGTGTGTGTGTGTGTGTGTGTGTGTGTGTGTGTGTGTGTGTGTGTGTGTGTGTGTGTGTGTGTGTGTGTGCTACAGTGATGAAAACGTTTCCCATCTTGAATACCTTTAACTGTCTGCTAAGTTTTATTTGTAAGAATATATTTTAAACTAGATGCATGATTTGAAAACCTCAGCTGAAAGTAGGAAGATTGTCTGGTCAGTACATGCCATTAACAAGATTAAATACTTTTTACCTTATATGTAGATAGCTTCAATTTTAAAGTAAAGTTAAACCTTTTGACAAAAAGATGAGCAGACTCTGAAAGCGTATATTTTTCTAAGTCCACATCGTTTCCACGGCTGGTTTACAATGGTGTCATGGAACATTTCTCTTTAGCTTTGTCCTACTGAATCCTCTCATAATTGAATCTTAGTTACTAAACGTGCAATGATAGCAAGGCAGTTCCAAGCAAGTATGTAGGAGCTAGACCTACAAAGGTTTGAATCCCAAACATCATTTTGATTTTGTTTGCTATAGAAATATGAAATGTGTGCTAGGCACATTGTAATATAACTTCCAATTGCCAAAGTTTACTTGATTTCATGGCATTTATGTTCACCATATACTGAAACTCTCTACTCTGCTTTTAAACTGACAAATAAATGTTTTAATTCTATATGTAAAATCAAATGAAAATGGAAATTAGCTTAGTATGAGGTGTGTAAACCCTCTGTTCCTGGGAAAAAACTATTTGTAGTCAGTTTATTGACACTTCATCACCTCTGTTTCTATTACTGACCTCATTCTGTGGGGCATGGTTGAGACCAAATATCTAATGCAATTTTCATAAAAGGATACTTCACATTATGTCAGCACCATTCATAACAGATGAATGAGCTTGAGTGTTTATACAACCAATATTATGGCAATTTTCTAATAACATTGCATTTATTTTGAAAACAACAAGAATATATTATTTGCATTTTTATGAATGTGTTTAAAATTTTATTATTTATGTTCTGCAAGAAAAACATAAGACATTGCTATTAAAGTAACAGCACTAATAACCTCAGCTGTTGTGCACTCTTAAACCTTACTACTACTAACAAAGAGAAATATGAACATCAAAGATTCAAACTCATGTTGGTCCACCTTATGAGACATATGTGTTCTACCGCTCAGCTACCATGCATATGGCCAAGCCACAAAGCATCTGCATATCTACCACAGAGCTTTGCAATGAAGCCAGAGTAGTATCAAAGCACATATTGGAAATTTTTAATTGTTTTAATTGTTCTTTCACACTAGCCGTGTATAGGCTAAATTACGGAAAGGTAGAGTCAGACTGAAAAATTCAATGCCATGGCCAGGATTCAAATGTATATTGTGAATGCAGAGTCATCGAATGCTTCTGATGTTTTCCAAATCAAACTTTATTTCTGGTAGCTGCTCACTTTTTTGTCTAAGGCTGTATACTTTACTACCTCTTCTTTAAAGAATGCTCATTTACTTGGGAATATTTTACTTACGAACAGCACATTGATTCTCTAGATAATCTGAATCAATAGATGGCTCAAATGCTTGTGGTTGAGAGAATCGATCTTCAGAACTCAAGCGGCATTCCTGACGGCGATGATTATAGGTTGCTGATCTGATAAAGAAAGAAAAATAAATAAAACTTTAATAAATATTTCGAGAGTACTTCACAACAGGAAAGAAAATTTGCTAGATATTGTTATATTCCTAAAATTAAGTGCAATATATACATTTTGGAAATCTTTGGAAGTACATTGAGAAGAATTTAAAATAGTTATTAAATTTATAAAACCAAAATTTGCAAATTCATTCTCACATACCTGCAAATAAAGCTACGTTCTTCTAAACATCTGTCTTCACATTCTGTTTTGCTTACACCAGGAAAGTGCACATTTGTAAAACCCTTCAGTTCTCGATTTATGTATCGTTCAAATGTCCATGCCAAACCACAGCCCAGAGCTGTAAACACAACATGATAGCCATTGCTTTATTATACAAGATACATTTCTGTAGCTATTAAGATAACATGTTTATACACAATTAGAATATATTAACAATTCTTGAAATATAGTATATTAAAGTACAGCAAGGAGATCATGGAAATATGCATAAAGTGAAAGAGAAATAAAAGTAAATACCATATGAAATAATAACAAAACTAATTTTACACACTAAATTTGCTTGAACTCTGAAGAAACTCAAAGTGTGTTTCCAGGATTTTTTCATTGTCATAAGCAGTATACCTAATAGGAAAACATTTAATGCATATCCCAAAGATATGTAGAGGTCCCGAGTTTGAATCTGGGTCAGGGTGAGTTATCTGGATAAAGCTTTTCTGGGGCTTCCTGAAAGATTAATGTTGGGTAACTCTAAGCTCTATGGACCCTGGCCTCATTTGAGCATCGTTTCACCCATTTTATGCATTGTCCAATATAACTTAGCTTTGGAGAATGTTAATTCCCATCCCCCACCCAAATATAAAGAAAAAAAAAAGAATTGCCACCAGCATCAGCTGTAGAGCAACTGACAATGACAACACCATTGAAATATGTTTTGAGTAGAATCAGACTGAAAATTTGAATACAGATCTCTTCAGTAATATAATAATTGGAAGTTATTGCTTTTCATGCTTTTGCTTTTAAGATTCATGTGCCCGGAGTAACAGCTGAGCTACTAGGTTCCCTAAATTAAATTGAGTTAAGTGAAGTTATTGTTACAGTTATACTGAAGAGCATGCTTACTCACTTTCACATATCCATAGTTTACAATTAGGAGAGTGATTGGTGCAACTACTAATATTCCCTCTTAACTCTTTCCTTGCTTTCTTTTCTAGTGCATCAGGAAGTATTCTCAAAGCTTCTAGTACTGCCTAGTCCAGGAACATCATTTCCTGTTCAAGGCTACCATACACTTCAGTTGGAAAGTGAGCCTTGAACCAGAAATAACAGTCCCAAAGTCCCTATGTGTTTGCCAAAATATCAAGTGAATGTTGTTATTCAATTCTTACTCCTGGTACTAGCTTCAAGTTAAAATTTTGGATACTGCAAGCAGGCAGTAAATGATACATGTACCTTTAGATTACTTTTTTGAGGAAATATTTATATAGCATGTATATTTACCATTAGTACAACTATTAAAGTACAAATTTGAATGAGCTAATATAAACAGAATAAGAATATTATATTTATAATTGAGTTGACTAGAGAAGTATTTTAAGTGAAGACTTACATCACTACAACAACAGCCTGCATCCATACAGTATATATATTTTTAACTCAAAAATAGATGCAACACAATTTCTGTATGTGGATCTCTCACAATGTACAAAATGGAATTGTATTTTGCATTACACCTTTCTATGAACACCTCACAGATCTTAAAGCTACAAACAATTTTTCTGTGATAAATGAAGCTATAATGTATCATTACACGAGCAATTTATTATTTGAGTGCTTTAATTCGAGCTGATGTTAACTGATTGATACCTAGATTGTGTAGCTAAAGTCTGTATTTGAAGTAATGGTAATCATTGCGCCTCTATTTGGTCTAAACGTTTTGTTTGCAAGAGATCTATCTTGGAATTTAAGGGAGTTCAGAACCTCTTCAGCAAAACTACTGGAGTGATGCCCTTGGCTTAGCAAGTTATGGGGAGAGAAACTCCCTAGCCACCTTAAGTTGGTGCCTATGGTAGAAAGAAAGTACGTTAATGAAACAGTAACCTTATGACCCACTTACAAGATTTCACATTATAGCTCCATAAACTATATTATGTTTATATGTTTGATATCTTTGATGAAAGTGTCTCCAATGCAATATTTTTGCTCCGGACAATTTGAGTTAGTGCTAGTAATGTGGTGTTTTAAGTGAAAATGACTATTATTGTTTTTTTTTTCACAATTAAAAATATCAGTTTAACAGCATTAATTGAAAAAAGAACTATTTGTAGTCAGTTTTTAATACTTTGTCACTTACAGTTTTATATTATTGAGGGACTAGTTTCAGAAGCTGTTGCGTCCATTATCAACCTCAGTCCATCTATCATCTATTGTTGTTGTCTGCACTCTTCTCTCTGGTGGTGGAACTACGAATTTCTTTATCAAATTTTCTATTGGTGGGATTTCAAAGTTCATTAGTGTCCTTATTTTTTCGTATTAATATGTTCTCCCATATTGTCAGTTTATTTTGGTTTATCACCCCTTTTAGTAGTTTTGGATTTGGGTCAAGGGGAGAGAGAGAGAGAGAGAGAGAGAGAGAGAGAGAGAGAGAGAGAGAGAGAGAGAGAGAGAGAGAGAGAGAGAGAGTGTGTGTTTAACACCTTTTACTACATATGGCACTGCAGATGGTGATACTGATAATAAATGAAATGAAGATCAAGCACCGATGGAATGAGATGGCAAGGGAAACCGGAAATCCTGGGGAAAACCCACCCTAGCACTGTGTTCTCTAGCATAAATCTCAAATGCAGTTGCCTGGAATCGAACCCAGGTTGCCTTGGTGAGAGGCAAGGGTCTAACCACTCGGCCACAGCATGGCCGGATTTGGGTCAATTTCATGGCTTTTATTCCAAATATGAAATGCTACTGCTGACTTATCTTCTTGTTTCAATCATTCATAACAACATTAAGTTATCCTAGATTTTAATGTTTGAGTGCAAGTACAGGCCTTTTGCTTTCCTACTTTCCATGATGAAGGAACTTTGAAACAAAAATTTCATTAAGGGGACCTATTATTGAAAATCAGACCCTGTGCTAACTATGACATTCAGATTCTTTGTGGTTAAGCTACATTAGCAAAATTTCAAGGAGTCACCTTTATAAAGTATTTTAAATTTTATTTAATTTATGCATTTTATGTTATTCATTAGACAACTTCTTGAAACCAAGAAAAAATTTGAGGTAATGCAGCTTATTAAAATATTTCAAGCTATTTTTCTAAATAGCTACATTTTTTATTATTAAACTTAATAAATTATGATATAGAATATTTCATACCATGTAAGCATATTCCTTCAAAATAAGCAATTCCTGGAACTGGTCTTATATCAATGTGTGTTGGATCAGCATCTCCCTCAAGTGCGTTACATTCGTTGCGATTATAATCTAAGTTAAATCCATGGCAGTGAGGATCATTCTTACACAAATTGGCACACTGAACTGCAACACCAGGGCTGTGTTCCCGGAGAAGCACATAACCCCTCTGCCCTTGTAGTTCATAACCCGTCACTTTTTCAAACTCAGACCTTCCAGTAGCACAGTGACCACCTGTGAATCAACAGAATAGAAATGAGTGACTCTGCTATCCTTAATATAACTTGGCAACTACCCTTTTAGAAGAAATACCTCCTAAAGGAGCAAGAGATATTTTTTTGCTGCACAGTTCTTTGTAGCAAAAAGAAGTTCCTGACAGAGATACTAAATGCTTTATTTCATTTTATACTTCACTGTATACCTACCACTTTCAGTTTATTCATATTTAATTACTTTCTCTACCATATACTGATTAGGCAGGGGAGGTATTGCATTTTACCTAAAAATTTGATACCAAGGTTTCCCTAGAAATACACATTTTGAAACACCCTTAATACCAAAAATACAAGTGTTGTATTTTGTGTGTGTATATGTAAACAGCATAACTCAAAAATGAAAAATCAGGTAAGTACCAAACTTCTTACTTAAGTTCAATACCTTCTAAAGATATTGTTGAACTTTTTCACTCACCTGAAAACTTTCACTCACCTCCAGTATCCTTTACATGAAATGTTTTTGAAAACTTTATTTACTCAAAATTTGCTTTAATGACCTTTTTTTTTTTTTTTTTTTTTTTTTTTTTTTTTTTTTTTTGCAATTTATGTTCTCCAACATTAAGTCATATCGGACGATTGCTTTAATGATTTTGATTAAAATAATTTAATAATGATTTATATTAAAAATATTTACATGAGAAATACAAGGTCTCAATAATGGTTGACATCATTCCTCCTGAGGGAATTATCCCCAGGAAAAGTATCAAACCTAATATGATTATCGTTAAGGTAAAAATCACCAAATTTCTAGGAGTCTGGAACCATAATGATTTAAAATGGGATATAGATATTGATTATCTAATGAAATAATCTTTTCCCAATCCATAAATTACTACCCTATATACATATTGTGACTTTGTGGGTTCGTGAAATGAAAAGTCCAATTACACCACTCAAAAATGTTCTTTATTTCCACCGACTTACAGTTTAACACTTGCTAATTACACAGAATTACGTAATGCACACAATTACGATTCACCAGTTCGTCCGTTACAATGTCACTTACACTCGTAATTACGTACAATCCTCTGATGCATTCACAGTCTTCTCGTCGTACACTAGCACTGCATTCTTCCGCCAAGAACTGACTCACTCCTCTTGCCCGACGTGCTGCTTATATAGGGCCAGCGGGTCGATCTGGAAGGTACTAGATTAGATGAAATATCCCGTATGTTCGAGAACACAGGTGGAACAGAAAGAGACGGCACAGTGATGTTTTTTCTCCCAGCCACCTTCTGACACCACTATAAGACAAACGAGGGGGCGGGGCGTGGCTAACACCGACCTCCCCTGCTTCCCGCTCTCAGCTGGTTCTATAGGGTGTTCCAACGCTCGGGTGACATTGCTCCCTCCTCAAAGCTGGTCGTCTCGAACAGCACCATCGTAGCGTGCCAGGCGATCCAGGTGTACCACCAACATCTTCCCTCGGGGAACCTTCTAGATGCGGTAGACCACGTCGTTAATCCTCTTCACCACCCGGTACGGTCCTTGCCATGGCTGCTGGAGCTTCGGGCAGCGTCCCTTGGTCCGGGTAGGACGGTACAACCAGACCAGGTCACCTTGCTGGAACCCTTGGCTGTTGGCTTGCCTGTCATACCTGGTCTTCATGCGGTCGCTCGCCTTCTGGATGCTCTGGCGAGCCATCTCGTGCATGTCGTAGAGATGATCCACCAAGTTCTGCACACACTCGGTCGCTGGCTGTTTCGCTTCCGGAGCAATGTAAACGGCGAGACGTTCGAATGGCGCTCCGACGTTGTACTGCTGCATGCGACCCCGGCTCCTAGTCTGGGGGCCGCGACTCGCCGCGCACTCGTGACACTGACGGCACCATCTCTCAGCATCTGCTCGGAGCCTCAGCCAGTAGTAGCGCTGCCGTAGTTTGTCAATCGTTCGGTTCGCTCCCAGGTGTCCTCCTGAAGTACCGGCGTGCACTTCCTCCAAGACTTCCGGGACCTTACTCCGGGGAAGTACCAACTGTTCTCTCTGCGCCTTCCCATCGGGTGACTCCCATACCCGGAACAGCACGCCCTCTCTGGTCTTCAGCGAGTCCCATTGGGCCCAGTACGACTTGTAGGTGGCGCTCCTCGGTGCGATGTCCTCCCAGGTTGGTCTCATCCCTGCCTCCACTTCCCTCAAGAGTGGCCCCAAGTCTGCGTCCGCCAGCTGCTCCCTCCTCAGGCCTGCGCTATCCCAGCCTTCAGCAGGCACTGCCACAAATACTCGGACTGCTGCGGTACGCTCCTTCTCTTCCACTCTTGTGCACTGGCCGCACTCTTCTGGACAGGGTATTCGGGACATGGCGTCAGCGTTTCCGTGGCTCTTCCCTCTACGATGTTCCGAGGTGAAGTCGTACTCCTGCAGCCTCGGGACCCAACCTGCTGTCTGGCCTTCTGGTCGCGCCGTCACCATCACCTCGCTCCTCGCGGGAACAACCACGTCTTCGTTCAAGACGACCCTGCAGATTCCAAGACGCTCTTCGGGCTGACGGAGTATAACCTCTTCTCCGTTGAGCCGCAGGACCCTCCTGCCGACGTCGACCGTCGCATAGTGGCTCCTGAGGGCATCCAGTCCCAGAATCACCTCCTCAGCAACCTTCGCGACGAACACCCACAGACGCACGGCACTCCGCCCCAAGGTCATCTCCAGCAGGGCCTCCTTCTCCACAGGCAAGGTGTCGCCAGATGCCGTGACCAGCTCGTATGGTCGGCTTGGCTTCCTCGTCGGCAAACCCTTCGACACGTCAGGTCTGATGATGGTCACGGCTGCCCCAGTGTCCACCAGCACGCGGCACGTCTTCCCTCTCACCCAACCGTCCGCGATGAGGCCGTCATCCATACGCCGGCTGACGGCGCGCAGTGTCACTCGAGGGGATGGTGGCAATGGCGCCGACGTGCCCCTCTCCACGCCGGGCCTTACTCGTCCTTCCACCTGCTCTTCCTGGTGTGGGCAGTCTCTCTGCAGGTGTCCGGGCTGTCGACACCCCCAACACAGGCCACTAGGTCTTCGCGGGCGTCCCTCAGCTGGTCTTCTGTCTCCGGCGTAGCGGACACTCCTCGTTCTCGACGTCGGGATAGATGTTACTTTGGCCGCCTCCATCCTTAATGCCGCTGTCAGCGCCTCGTGGATGGTATTATATTCGCCGAGCATTAGGCGCTGACGAATCTCCGTGTCCCGTACCCCGTCGACAAAATTGTAGGCGGCTTCCCGGGATACGAACTCCAGTGGCAGGTCAACCAAGGCCTTGCTAGCCAGCTGCTCGATGGCTATGGCGAACTCCTGCAGCGTCTCCCCCGGCTGCTGCGACCTTGCCTTTAGCTGGCTGCGGTATGCTGCGGCTAAGCGGTGGTTCCCGAAGCGATCCTCCAGGGCCTCCCAGATGTCCTTGGGCGCCGCCGTTGTCTGCACCGCGTTTAGGACTTCCGCGGCCCGTCCCTGGAGGCTGGCTATTAACTGTGTGGCCTCCTCCTCCAGTGACCATCCGTTGTGCCTGGCCACTGTGTCGAACTGGCGGCGGAAGACCTCAAACGTTGACGCGCCGTCATACTTGGGAGGTTTGACGCTCGCAGATGTTGTGTCGCGTCCCGGCGCGTCGGCCTTCAAATCCTTCAGCTTCCTGCCGACGACGTCCTCCACCATGGCGTTCAGGGACTTCACGCTGCTGTCGGCTTTCCCTTCCAGGTCGTTAACTCGGCTCGCCAGGTCCTCGACGCGCTCGTCCACTTGGCCCATCCGCTTGCCCAGCTCCGTCACGTCATCCCTCACGCCGGCCAACTGTTCTTCAAATTTGGCGGCGAGAGCCTCGTTCGCCACCTTCATTTCCGTGGCCAGTTCGGCCATCTTTGAGGCCATTGTCGTGGCCAAGTTGTTGTTAGCCGTTTTCGTCTTCGCTGTTAATTCGGCCTTCATTTCTTCCATCTTCCGGGTGATGTTGTCGTTGGCCGTCTTCATTTGTTTCAACTCGGCGGTGAGGTTGTTGTTTGCTGCTTCTGTTTTTGCAGCGAGGTTTTCATTTGCCGTCTTCATTTCCGAGGTCAGTTCGGCCTTCATTTCCATCATCTTCTCCAAAATCTTTTCCAATGCCGCGTCCATAGTTGTAATGTTCGGTGATGTTTTCCCGCTTCCTGACACCAGTGTGACTTTGTGGGTTCGTGAAATGAAAAGTCCAATTACACAAACTCAACAATGTTCTTTATTTCCACCGACTTACAGTTTAACACTTGCCAATTACACAGAATTACGTAATGCACACAATTACGATTCACCAGTTCGTCCGTTACAATTTCACTTACACTCGTAATTACGTACAATCCTCCGATGCACTCACACAGTCTTCTCGTTGTACACTAGCACTGCATTCTTCCGCCAAGAACTGACTCACTCCTCTTGCCCGACGTGCTGCTTATATAGGGCCAGCGGGTCGATCTGGAAGGTACTAGATTAGATGAAATATCCCGTAAGTTCGAGAACAAAGGTGGAACAGAAAGAGACGGCACAGTATGTTTTTTCTCCCAGCCACCTTCTGTCACCACTATAAGACAAACGAGGGGGGGGGGGGGCGTGGCTAACACCGACCTTCCCTGCTTCCCGCTCTCAGCTGGTTCTATAGGGTGTTCCAACGCTCGGGTGACAATATAAATAAAAAGGAAAACCAAGAAAGGAGGAAAAAAACTGAAATCGCCTATACTGTCATTGCCTCTGGATTCTCAAATCAATATACATATAAATATAACATATACAGCACAGAGAAAAATTATATTATTCCAAGAATCACTTCATCACTTCATCACTTCATCTCCGGCAAAGATATGTAGATGACATATTTGCCATAGTGCCAAAAAAAAAAACACATCAGTGATGCACTAAAACTTTTAAATATTCAAGAAAAAAGCATTAAGTTCACTGTAGAAGTTGAAAAAGACGAATATTTACCGTTTTTAGATCTAAAAATAATCAGAAATAAAAATAGAATAAACTTTGGCATTTACAGAAAACCAACACAGACAGACAACTACATAAAAGCTAATGGCTACAATCCAAGATCCCACAAACAGGCAATCTTTAATAGTTTAGCACACAGACTGGTCAACATCCCTCTCACAGCAGAAGAATACAAAATAGAATACAACAAAATTATTGAAATAGCACAGAAAAATGACTTTCCCAAATCACTAGTAGACAAAAAAGTGAACTTAGCAAAAAAGAAGAAACTACTAAAGGAAACCACAACCCTCTGAGCTACAGAAACTAAAATGATCTTCAAAAAATTCACTTACCATCCATGGGCCTTTGATAAATTCAAAAAAGTCTTCAAAAAACAAAACATGCAACTAGCTCCAGTGAACCATTACTCCTTAAAAAACCTAATTTGCTCAAACATCAAAGATGCCATTCCATCTAACAAAAAATCTGGTATATATCAAATTGAATGCTGTGACTGTAGTCAAATTTATATTGGAAAAACCAAAAGAAATTTAGAAACAAGAGCAAAGGAACACTTTAGGAACATAAAATACAAACAATTAGAAAAATCAGCAGTTGCCACGCATTTTTGGGAAAAAAACCACAACATAAATCCAGAACCAAAATTACTAAAACATACAACAGGAAAAGAAGAACTGTCCACATGGGAACAAATCTTTATTTCAAAAAATAGGAACAAAGTATTCAATTTCGACATCCCCCAGAAAGATTTGTTCAGCAAGTTCCTTGAACCGCCACCAGAGGAGACCGATGACAAAATATTGCCAGCTACACCAATGAGAACAAGTCGATGTCTGGCTGAAGATAGAGGGAAGGCCTCAGAAACCGGTTCCGGGAAAATTTAAAAGTAAGTGTTGTTCTGTGTCTTTAATCGACTCCCAATTAATTTAATTTATACAACAACACTGTTTTCAACACTTCCATGAAAGGATTTTTAAAGATTAGAAGCTTCATTTCATAGCTTCCTTAGTATATATAATTATGAATAACAGTCATAGAAACTATATATATATATGATTTTTGTGTGCAAACCTGGAATAATTGGTCCACTGGGCCCTCCTGGACCTCCTGGAATGGATCCAGCTCCTGCATGGCAGTTTCGTTCATAATAGTTTGTTCCAGGTCGACTCATGAGTGCTTCATTCCCAGCAGATGCTAAAGTAAATCAATAATCAATGAGTTTATTATTAAAGCTGCATTTTTATTATGAAATATTATGCTGCAACATCCCAAATCTAAAACTAAGAATAAAAGCTATGATTTATTCAAGGTAACCCAAGTGATTTTATAGCCCTAGCTTGCTTATTCATTGATACCTTTTAGTTGACACTAAATAGATTTTAATCTTAGGAGCTTGATTCAATAAGAAGTAAATTAATCAAAGGAATAGCAGTGAAAGAGATAACCAAAGTGTTCATACACTGAAATTCTGTATGAGGCAAACACTTCACTTTGTATATAAGATATATTGAATAAGACTTAAAATTCTAGAACTTATCTCATCATACCTACAAAATCGACGACAGTGTTCCCTATTGTTTTTTGCTTTATGTAAACAATATACAATGCGCAGCTGATTGTAGTATATGTTATGCTGATGGCACATCATTAATTTGTGTGGACAGAACTATTAGGCAGCTAAAAGGTAAGGTCTGTACATCATTAATGCAAATTTCAAATTATCTGGAAAATTCAAAACTACAGATGAATTTCATAAAAACAAAATATATTTTATTTGAGCTATGTGATATTAATGAGTGTGATTTAGTCATTAGTATCAGTAACACAAAGATTAAACAAACAGATTACAACAAATTTCTTAGAATTTGCATTGACAAAAAACTGTCATACAATACTCATGTTGATAAGTTGAGTTAAAAACTATGCCCTAATATGTACCTGTTAAGAAAATTATCAACTCATATAGAAAGAGGGTGCTTCACTAGCTCTATGTTTCTTTCAATTTTTATACTTTGAGTTATATCATTGTATATTTATAAAGTTATCTTACGATAGTTATATAGTTATATTACTTATATTATTAAGGGACTAGTTTCAAAGGCCATTTCCTCCATTTACAACCTCTCTCCAACTAGCATCTGTTGTCTGCTCACCTCTCTCTGGTGGTGGCGAGAGGAGAGCAGACAACAGATGCTAGTTGGAGAGAGGTTTAAAATGGAGGCAATGGCCTTTGAAGCTAGTCCCTCAATAATATAAGAAAAGTAAATGACGAGTGTCAATAAACTGACTACAAATTATTTTTACGATTGTATAGAATTAGTTGCCCAGGTACAGTCACCTACTTGTATACAAGCTTGGAGTGATTTGTCAGCTCATAAATAATTTCAGTGCATTAGTATGCTTCACTGTGGTTTTCCTATTACATATGTAATGTGACCATACTTTTTGAAGCTGAAAATGAGATACTTCTCAATTGACTCATTTTTTAAACTAGCATTTAACTTAGGCCTTTGAGTTAATGCAATTATAAATTCTAACATCTTATTTATGTATTTATTATTAATAAACAAGATATAATTACAAAAGTGAATCGAGAAGATATTGACACATTGCTTCACTCACATGTTTATTCACAGGACATGTTTCAAGAGCTCTTGCTCCTATCATCAGTTTATACTTTGAAGATATAATTACCAGAGTACTCAGTGTATTCATTATAACAAAAACTATGTTAAAATAAAAGTGAATCGAGAAGATATTGTCACATTGCTTCACTTACACATTTTTTGTTCTTCAAGAGATTTATCGACTCAAGTGAGTTTATGCCTTGAAAGACTGTTATTACTATGTACAAAATAATATTATGCATAGCAATACTATTATAATAAATATAAAAAACTAAACTATCATCATATTATATAACTTATACAACTGTTTGGTATTGGACATATTTTTCTGAAGAATGAATTTTCTTCAGAAGTTTCTCATTCTGCTTCAAGTAATTGAAAAACTCAAAACAACTGTATTTGAAATTTATTTTGGTAAGAAAAAATGCTTTCAGCATTCCATCTTTCAAGTGAATTTTTTCTTATGTCCATATTTTGTTAATGCATGCTGGTCACTGAAGAAATGTTCTAGAAACCAAAATCTCTCAAACTGAAGAAATGAAACATTGTTGAAGTCAAATCTTTTAGATCTGTATAAATTGGTCTGGAAAACATCATAACGGTATGACAATAAGCATTGTTTTGGCTTTGTGACATCAGTTAGTGACTATTGTTTACTTCTTTCACAGCAAACAGCAAAAATATGGAATGGGGTATTCCTCATTTAATTCCATTTTGGTAGGTATTCACACTGCCACTGTGACTATATGTTCTTTAATATATATTTTATATATATTTATTGTATCAAGGAAAGTTGTATAGTCATATTGTTGCAAGTTTTTATGAGTATACATATAAGTTTTCAAATGTGATAAAACACTTTATCTTAGCAACCTTACCTCTGTCATCACCACTTATGAAGCACTGACTGCCACTGGGATAGTATGAAAAGGAGCGACATATAAAGTCAGCATAGTTAAAACATCGCCTTTCACATTCTGATTCATCTGTGATGAGGGAAAGTACAATATCCAAGTAGCGAGGATATGAATTTGGAACAGATTTAAAGTTGCAACGTGTTTCAGCTGTTAAAAAACAAAATGAGAGCAATCACTGTAATTTCATTTGAATTTGCATAATTCAGCACTAATTGCCTCTATTTATGTACATTTTACTGTGCACTCACAACTAATCAGGTTCAAACTGAGGAAGAAAAGAGTTATTAGAATATCATCAGGAAATTTGATAATTAATTGTTCTTTCACAAGCCATCTGAGGACAAAGTTGAAAAGAAAGAATTAGACTGAAAATTCAATGCCAAAATTGGAATTTAAAACACGGGTCTTCTGCTCTCCTAATGGCTTCATTGCCAAAAACTAGCATTTGAAAACAACAAGAACAACAACATGCCGGCATAACATTAATTTCCTCAACTGATTTTCATTTTTTGCAGTAAACCACAAGAAGATCTTAAATTCATTTTGAGAGGGCATATTCTGATGGTGACTTACACTTCAAGTACTGGACTTCATAATTACCTACTATTGGTTAATATTAATAGCTACATTGGAAACCGTACTTAAGAATATCAATAAAAGAATTTTAATACAATTGGATATAATTATAAATGAGAGAAATGAACAAGCTAAGTAAATTCATGTTTTATGATTATCTGGATTTGTTAAATTGCAGATATTCCTTTACTGTATAAAAGCAGTGCTCCTGCAAGAAAGCCCTTGTTGTAGTTTTAAAAACGTTGTAGATATCTGTGCTTTTGATGTCATTAGGAAGGGAATTATAAACTATTGTACAGGAATGCTGTACTCCATTCTTAAACATTGTAGTTCTGATTGAGGTTACGTGTATATCCTTAATATGCCTCGTGTAATGCATATGGACACTTCCGTTGTTTTGAAAGTTAAATCTATTTCTTTTTACAAATAAAGCTGTCTCCAGTATATAAACACATGCTAAAGGAAGTATGCAAAGCTTTTTGAACAGTGGCTTACATGAGCATAGCATTTTTTGTTGCCTGTAATTCGAATGGCTTGTTTTTGTTTAATAAATATATCTTTGGCTTCTGGTGAATTTCCCCAAAATATTATTTATGAGGTTCTTAAAATACAAAGTAAAATAATTGATACAATCATCAAAAACTTCATAATTTTAATATTTAGTATATTAATTATTTATGGATTTCAATATTAACAATCTGAACACCTCAAAAGTTTTATATACAGGATTCTTTTAAAAATATTTTGATCTAAACATACAGGAGCAGATATACATATTCTGAATACATATATGCCTTTAACAACAAAAGGAAACTATTAATCCCAGAAAGATGAAATTGTATTAGCTTTATTAGTATGCTATGAAAAATTTGTGTGCCTCAGTCTGACTCTACCTATTCAAACCATAGCCTGCACATAGCTAGTGTGGAAGAATGATTAATTAATTTCCATCAATAAATATAAAAAAATAATGGTTTAACTATAAAGCCTGGAACTTAAGTACTTACAGTACAGGAGGTCACCACAAATGGTGCATATCTCATTGTATATGAGAATCCCGAGTGGTATACCGGCAGACATATGAATCAGTTGGAGAATTTAATATCATGCTGTCATGTTGGCCATAATAGCTCAATGGTTAAGAGCAACAAGACAGAGACTGGGAGATCTGTGGTTCAAATCCCGGTTATGGCATTGAATTTTTCAGTCTGACTCTACCTATTCAAAACATAGCCTACACATGGCTGGTGTGGAATAGCAATTAATTTCCACCAAAAATAAAGTTTCTCGCTAAAAGCTAAAGAAAATATAAATTTTACCCTTTTTCCCACTTAAAAAAAGTGCTTGTTTTAACAACTATGTTATGATATAATTCAATGAAAATTATAGCAACCATAATAAATTTTGATCTCTATTATACCCTAAGTGATTAGGTTATTTCTAACTATATTGTACAGGAGAATGTAACATACATTCTAAATATAAAGATACAGAAAGTGAAGAAGGTTTCAGATCATACAGTTTTTGTTATAATAAATGTTAAATACTTTATTTATGTTTGCACTCAGAGTTTAGAGCACTATGCATAATACTTACAAAGAAGAGGAATAGGAATTGGCAAACTATTTGATGGAGATAGCAGGAATTTAGTAAACACATATTTGATATATAGAACTTCCAGGAAATGTTATTAGTAATGAACTGAATGGGTAGATATAATCTACCATGGGTATCACAACAAAACAGATTAGACTAAATTAGATATTTGACAGGAAAATGAACGAAAGCAACAAATCCCTGGAGGCCCATACCTTGGGTTTATTAGATGGTTTCCTCTGTTTTTTAACCATCACCTCGCTAAACTCTAATTAGTATCAGGAGCCCATAGATTAGATATTTACTAGAACTATTTCATTTTTCTCCTGGCCCTTGGCTTTTCAACATTCCTTAATGATCTTTGACCCAATGAAGGGTGCTGATAGTGCCTGAAGTGTCTCCTGGCTGTCTGAGAATATTATAACATATTTTCTTCCTTCTAGTATTTAAAATATTTTTGTTAAAATTGTGTATTTTTATGTATCAACTCTAACCCTAATATACCACTGTGTAAAATAGGGTTCATAAATCTGGATAAATAAAAAAAAAAAAATGTGTATACTTCCTGTAGCACTTATCCTCACCCTCCTTCCCACAAGCCCTGATGGCATATATTTCTACCTGGACTACTGTGGTTAGAGCTCCCAAAGGATATTATTTCTCCATCTTGAACTGCTTTCCATTTTTTGTTTTTGATCTGTCTACAGTGTTGCCTAATCGTGTTGATGATTAGAAGTCCAAGCTCTCTATCTTTAATTAAAGCAATGAAGAATTCATTAAAATAGAGAAACTGCTTCATTATATCTCCTGGCATTTCTACAACAGAATTACTCTGTCTTCTAATATTCTTGTATTTTATCCCGAACATTTCTAGGTTTCCAGTTGCCCTCAGTCTTTAATCTGTGCTCTTCGGCCATTGTTTTCATTTTAACCCATAGATACAACAGAGACAAACAAAGCATAGGTTTACTGTCAATGCCATTGATTATGACTAAACAGAGTTATCTCTAGAAACCTTTCCTACTTCCTGAACAGCTCCTATCAGTTCAGTCTTTTTCCACTATAACTAATTATGGGCTTCATATAAGTCCTAACATGTGGTCCTTACCTGAAAAATTAATCATTCTGATTGCAAATGAAAAGAAGCTACAGCAACAATGATCAGGATGAGTACCTTGATATTTGATTTAGTGTTTTTTTGTTCTGGTTGGCATTTCTAAGAATGTGTATTATTAATAGCCAATAATAAATTTTAAATAATAATAGATAAAGATGTACAGTGAACACAAATGGATATTAATAAAGGTATACTCACATGGCAGACATTGGTTTTCAAGATATTCTACCGAAGGTGGAGCATCAATATAATCATTTGGTCGTGTTCGGCGATCTTCACTACTAAGACGACACTCAGTAGTCTGAGTATCATATTCAGCAGATCGACAATCAAATCTGTGCTCTTTTAAACATGCTTCCATACAGTCTCGGCGGCTCTGTATGAGATTTAGTTTAACATCATCATATCCACGAAGTTCCTTGCCAGGCCTTCGTTCAAATGCCCATGCTCTTCCTTCACAGCCCCTTACATTTCCTGTTCAATATTTATCAAAAAGATGTCCTTTAAATTAGAAAATAAAATAATAAATCATAGGATAATTAAAATCAACATATCATTAGACAAGAGGATCTGATTCTTCCAAGCATGTGAACAAATACTGCTCATTGTGCCAAAAAAATATATCACCTGAATTCAAGAACCAGATAAAGGATCTAGAATCCAACTAAAATACAATACAATCATTTTTTCTGCTAATTTATATCACCACTTAAACATTATGGTACTTCAGATGAAGAAGTATAAGCCTTGAATATTAAGTTATGGATTATAATATATTTTAGTCTGGACCAAATTATCAAGAAGTATAATTATTTGGGAAGGTAATAGATATGAGAAGGCAAAATGTCAGTTACATTTACCTAAAATAGTATTATATTGTGTACATAGGGTAATTTCAAAAACCACTCAACCATTTTCATAATTATTTCATCAATGAAGAACCCTATCCTCCCAGTCTATATAATTTTTCCAATTACTGGAATATTTTTCATTTATATGTCTTTAAATTTCAATCAAATTTTGTTGAGTATAGATATCAAATGCTACTTGTAGTACCTAAGTTAAAAATGGCAGAGTTTAATTTAACATGGAGTAATGGCAGAAGAGATAATGGGGGACATTATGGATCTTGTAAACAACATTAGATCAAAATCAAAAGAAACAAAAATCATAATAAGTGGGGTACTTCGTAGGTGGGATGTAAATATTAGGAGAATTATGAAAATAAATCAAGAAATTAACTGGCTATGCGAGAAGAAAGACTGTTTACTGGTTGATGAAAATTATTGGTTAGAAGATAGAGACTTTGCTGGAGAGGGAGTTCATTTAAATAGAAGGGGATCCTTCAAATTTGGAAACCTGTTGAATAGGGCAATCTGTTCAGTATTAAGGGAAAACTAATTAGTAAGGTGGTGGATGTTAAAGCTAATGGTATTGACGCAGTAACTGAAACAGTTTTCACTCCTCAAACTAAACAAAACATTCCTGTATTAAATATAAACGTTGTTAATAGTAAAACAATAAGGTTATTTCATCAAAATATACAATATATATCTAACAAAATTGAAGAAATAGATATAGTATTAAACAAATGTAAACCTGATATTGCAGTGTTGACAGAACATGGACTGGACAATATGCAAATTAAGAGCCTTCAAATACAAAATTATAAATTGATATCACACTTTTCTAGACAAAATCATAAAGGGGGTGGGGTAGCTATATTTTTAAAATCTGGAACAGGAAAACTAAACTTGCAAATAGTGGGTTTGTACAGATCGCCAAGTACCAAAGTTAGTGATTTTATTTGCTATCTAGACGACATGCTAAATAAAACAAAAATAGGTATAAATAGCAAAATACTTTTGATAGTGAATCTAAACATAAATACTGGCACAAATAATACAGATTATAAAAACCTATTTGACACAATTTCAAGTTATAATTTAAAAGACATTATTAAAGAATCAACTAGAATCACACCCACCTCAGCTACATCAATAGATCATATTATAACCAATATTGAAAAGAATAATTACTCAACAGAAATTGTAGATTATTGTATTTCTGACCATAGTTCCCAAATTATGGATATCAGTTATATAGGGGAAGAACTTGAAGTAACAGAATTCATGAAGTTAAGACAAATGACTACTAACAATCTGAACCAGCTCCTAGTTAGTTTAACAAAAGAGAGATGGGGCGCAGTTTATACATTGCAGGATAGTAATAAAAAATGGGACTGCTTCTTTGACATTATAAAACAGCACCTTGAGACACACTGCCCAATCAAAAACAAGAGAGTTACCAAACCTAATAATCAATGTATTAAAATTCTATATGAAGTAACAAAGATTAGAGATAAAATGAAGGATTACCATACATTCTATAAATCAACAAACTTATACATTTTTAGGGATAAATATAAAGCTTTTAAAAAGAAGTATGCTCAAGAACTAATTAATCTAAAGAGACAACAATTTAGTGACAAAATAATAAAATCAAATAATAAGGCAAAGACGATATGGGGAATTGTAAAAGAACATCATGTAAGCAATAAGACATTTGAAAACATAACCTTAGAAGAAAATGCGCAGCTAGTTAAAAATCCTAAAGAAATTTGTCAAATCTTCAATAATTATTTCTTAAAAATGGGAATCAATAAAATCAGTCAGATTAGGCATACAACACAAGGGACAAATGAAATATTATCAACCATTTATATAAAAGGAACCACTAAAGAGGAACTAGAAAAAATAATAAATGAACTAAATAATAACACATCGACGGGGTGGAATGAAATATCTACAAAAACACTGAAACATTGTAAATATGCCCTACTAGATATACTTGAGCACCTGATAAATACATCGATAATGGAGGATTCTTTTCCCGATTGTTTAAAAATAAGCATAGTTCGACCAATATTTAAAAAAGGCAATAAAACAAAAGGAGAAAACTATAGACCTATTAGGTATTTGAAAAAGTGTTAAATAATAGATTAATAAGCTTTCTAAATAAATTCAATATACTAAGTAAATCTCAACATGGATTCAGGAAAAATCACTCCACAACCAGAGCTATAGCAGAGCTATACCAAGGGCTTGAAAATGAAAGAAATGAAGAAAAGATCACAGGTATATTCCTTGACCTATCTAAAGCACTTGACAGTGTATCACATGAAATGCTGCTGAACAAATTGCAGAAGTATGGCATAAGAGGGAAATTTCACACAATATTAAAATCCTATTTAGTAAACAGAAAACAATGTACAGTAGTTAGAACCAAGAGTAGAAATACAATAGAATCAATCACATCCAATTATGAAAACATCATAGCAGCAGTTCCTCAAGGATCTGTTCTAGGACCAATACTTTTTTTGATCTACGTGAATGATCTTCCTATAACTACACACTCAAAAACAGTGGTGTATGCCGATGACACCTCATTGATATTTGGTACTAAGGAAGTAAATGGAATGGAGAAAATAATAACTACAGAAATGCAAATTATCTATACTTATCTTACAAACAATAGCTTGAAAGTAAATCTTCAAAAAACAAAGACAGTCATGTTTCAACACCGCAATAACAGGTATAGTAGTAATCCTATCAATATAAATATAAATGGTGAACAAATCAAGCAATTAGATAAAATAAAATTCTTAGGAGTGATTATTGATGAAAACCTAACATTCAGACACCATATCGACTACATATGTAAAAAGATAGGTACAAATCTTTATTTATTAAGTAACCTAGCAAAATACCTAAATTCTGAATATCTGAAACTAACTTATTATGGAATAATACATTCACATCTACAATATGCAGTTGAGATATGGGACAGCACTTGTATGACAAACATGAACAGATTGCTAGTTTTGCAGAAAAAATGTGTAAGATGTATATATAAGGTACATAGAAGAGAATCATGTAGAAATGTTTTTGTAGAAAACAAAATCCTAACAGTAGTATCTCTATACATTTTTAAAGTAATATAGTTTGTAATTAGCAAGGATGAAATGGGTAACTTAAACATTGTCACAAACACGAAACAAGGACACAAAATAATTACCACAGAATAACTTTAAATAAGAAGTCAACAGATAAAGATCCCTTAATAATGGGAAAATTATTATTTAATAAACTACCAAATTCACTAAAAACAAAAAAAGTTAAATTATTTAAAAATAAACTAAACAAGTTTCTAATACAAAAATGCTTGTATAGACTGGATGAATTGTAATTAAATGTATATAACTGTTTATTTTGTTGTATCCGACAACATGTAAGTGTTATTATGGATGAAAATAAATTATTATTATTATTATTACTATTATTATCATCATCATCATCATCATCATCATCATCATCATCATCATCATCATCATCATCATCATCATCATCATCATCATCATCATCATCATCATCATCATCATCATCATCATCATCATCATCATCATCATCATCATCATCATCATCATCATCATCATCATCATCATCATTATCATCATCATCATCATCATCATCATCATCATTATCATTATTACTTCTAGACCAAAGGGATCTTTGGAGAGGCTTAAAATATCTGAGATATTTAAGGAGGCTAGGGTACATTGTATATACTGCTCATAAAGCTTCATTCCCCTATATACTTTCTGAAGCTTTATCAAGTAACATTATTGGTATAATTTTGAAATATCTAGGTAGGTACCTTTGGATTATTCTAGAAACTAAAATGGTAAGCTATGCTTACATTCACTCCCTATTTTCAACTCCTTAAATCTATACTATTTAAACTATATGGTCAAAATATTGTGCAATTCTACAATAGAAGGCAAAAATCATTGACTATAAAGCAACTTTCAACAAGCAAATGAATAACCTTTATTTTGAAAATGTAGTTTCAAACATTTCTGAAAAGAAATATTAAATTATTTTGAATTCCCTATAGAGGAAACAAGGACTATTTTAGGCATAGCATGAATAAAAGTCTTATTCTAAAAGACATACATATTTCCAGAATCATGTTTTATAGTAAACTACCACCAGAAATTAAATCTGTGGCTGATGTTTCTACACTGCAATTTGAAAGGAAGTTGAGGATGTATCTGATAAATAAATGTTTATAAGATATGAAGGAATTTCTTTATTATTTTATAATTGAACTGCTGTAGTTTCCACAATTCTTTGCAAGGATTAATCATTGTATTGTATCCTTTAATTATGTATAATTGACTTATTGTATTCTTTCTTAATCCTTGTATCCTTTTATTCTTTTTAATTGGCGTATCCCATATCTAGACAACATTTTGGACATTTACACTCTGGATACAAGTGTAAATTACAGACTATTTACAATATTAAAAGATGACCCCTATCATTTATTTCAACCTTGTACTGTAGAATGCAGCAATGCAATATTGGGTAGAGCAGCTATAGGGACAAAGGAGTTGATGTTTGAGTTTAAAAAGGCTGTCCGTGAACTGCCAGGCAGCCAGCTAGTACAAAATATAATTTTATTTCATAATAAAATACAGCAGCAGTAATGCAATATCACAAATTACCTACAAACTTCTCTGAAAGAAGACTACTGGAGCATATACAAAGGTATACATAATGTAATAGAGCAATAACTGGTAGAAAGACTTCTGCAAAGCTAAACGAATATGCATCCAGTCACTCTACACATAGCTTGAAGTCTAAAGTCTAAATCACTGTTGCCAATAAATAGTGTCTGCGTACAAATATTTCCAAGCACTTGTTCAACCAGTGACTAGTGTGCTAGAAACCAATAACTTCTTCCATGTCACCATAGTGTTTGAGCATTTCTGTATTTTGTAATACAGATTCTTCAGCTAACACCATTTGGTGCTTACTCATATTAAATGTTATAAATGTTACACATTTACCCTTCCACATCTAAAGTAGCTATCAATGAAACTTATCTTGTGCCACCAATAGACCCAATTTCTCTTCAACAGCCCAATAGATCTAATAAGTTATCTGTAATGAGATATTTTCAAAGCCTTTCCAACCCATTATTAATTTAACTTCAATTACTTGTTTCTCCTGATGTGGGAGTTAGATTTATACATAATTTTTCAACGTTCATGCTCTACATTGTGAGTTCATGAAATAAGATATTGCCACACTGTAACAACTGGCCACCACACTGTTGGATGAATGCTTCAAAACATTTAAATTAGAAGCACTATAGAAGACATGTTTGTTGACAGTCATTTTGCCACATGTTTATGTTAGACCCATTTCAAGAATTTCAAAGAAGTGTAAATTTAGGCATCAATACAAACTCTTCAGCCATCAAGGTGATCAGATGCCTGGTATTTTTTCTGTCTTGCTGTCATTACACACTTAATATGCTTTAGCAAGGTAATTTCTGCTGTTAGAGAAAATAAAGCATAATTATATGATCATAGTATCAAGTAGTTTACCTCTTAAACAAATTTTTTCAAAGTAGCTTTGACCTTCTCTAGCAGAAAGTTCACTTCCTCGTCCTTGGGTATTACGATCTAACTTGAAACATTTCATGGCACTGTAATCGAGAGTAAAAGCAGGACAATCTGAGCCTGCTTCTAGACAGCGAGCTCCACACTCTAAAGTAATGCCTGGAGATGCAGCCATTGCAAGTCCAACTTGTTGTGCACTACGTAGAAAGTGACCTGTTACTTTTTCAAATGTGAATAGCCCATCCTCACATTGACCTGCATCAAAAATGTTTTGTATTACATGTAATTATATTTTAAAGTAGGTGTACTATTTTTATAATGAAAGTATATACAATAATTATGCACATTAGAACAACTTGATGGAACAGAATTTTATACTCACTTATGCTGCACTGTTTTTCTGCATACACAGCATCTCGCTTTATTATTAGAGGGGCATTATTCAATGAAATGGAGTCATCTCCACTGAGATAGCAGCGCTTTTCCTCTACAGCATAGGTAAAGGCACGACATGTGAATCCTCTTGCCTGAAACATGCATTAAAGTAATTTACTTCTTTAATGTTAAAGATACAGAAGCACCAATATATGAACCAACTAACAATAATGTTATTGCCGTTTTAAAATTATAATAATTTATAAAGTTTTAATAGAATACCAGTCTCAAAACTTCCTTGTTTTATTCCTGAACACACTAGAAATCTGCAACTGCCCATCATTACATGCTAATTTTGCAATTACCTTGCTGTGAAGCACTACCTGAAACATGCAATAAAACAATGTGTCTCTGAAATTAAGAAATGCACAATTCTCTTTTGACTACTGTGGCCTTTTTTATCATATACGTATTGTAAAACTTAGTGCACACAACATTTTAATGAGCTATGTTGTTAACATATTGTTTTTATAAGTAATGAATCACTTTCTGAAATTAATATGAAATGATTCTTGGAGCCTACAGTTCACTGTATCATTCCCATATTTTTAATTTAGTATAGTATGCAAATGTAAACATATTTTTTACAGCCATTTTTAAATTTTAATTTGTTTAGGACAAAACAATTTTTATAAACATTTAAATATTCAACTTTTTCAATGTGAGCTATGGAAAATAAACAATTTCAACTGAATCATTTCGTATTTTTGTACTAGTGGAGAAAAATTGATAAATCTATTTTTTAACTAGCGGAGAAGCATTGTTAAATTCATAATTCCTAAAGCTCTTTTAAAACATACATACTAATAAGTTATTAAAAAAGGAATTGAGAAAGCCAGGTTTAAAGTTCAGTACTGTGCTTTGTCTAAATGATACAAAACCACTAATGCTGATCTATTTGTAGCTTAAAATTGTTGTTATAAAAATAAAATATTGTGACTTTCTGGGTTCGTAGAATTAAAAGTCCAAGTTGCAGAAATTCAAAATGCTCTTTATTTCTGTAGAAACACACTGTTTGTACACCCTTAGCAGCAAGATGAAGTAACTTAAACCAACACAATTTTTCGTCACTTCTGCACACATAAATAAACAACAGAGTTCACTTTCAAATCACAGCTGCATGTGCACACCTATCAGTTCTGATTACTCCCATGATGCATTGCAGTGATAGTTGACAGCTTGTTGTCGTCATTTCACTCATTACAGAATAAAGTGTGTTTTGTGATATTCAAAAGTATTTGTAGGTAAATTTTAAAGCATTTTAATCCACTAGTACACATGCGACTTGAATATTGATGTTAAGTGTAAGGTACACTAAAAGAATTGTAGCTTGTTTTACTGTGGTCGTTTTCTATCTGACAATGTTTTGTCCATTACTTTAAAGATGCATTGTCCAAGATGCCATGTCAGATATTATGGAATTCCAGGTATTTCTTAATACCCAACGTAGAAGTATACTAATGTTCCATATAACCGTACAGAATATGCTGAATAGAAAAGTTAAAAATAAGTTTTGAGTATAATATTAGGAGCTAAACATCCATTATTAGTTATATAAATAGAAATATGGCCTAATTAAATCCAAAGTATATTTAAAAAAAATTGAATTCAATGAAATGCAAACAAAACCTATTTTTTCTGTTATTCTAGACTTGGTCTATGGTCTAGGTCTATAAACATTTATTTATAGATGTATTGTCCATTTTAAACCAATCATGTTTCATGTTTTATGAAATAAGTTTAATTTTTCAATGTTTTAAGCCACCTTTTTCATAATATCTGACTATCTCATATTAGCATCTATTTGTAACTTTTTATAAATACATTATTTTTATAACAACAAAATGAATAACAGTTTTCTTTTTTACAAGTGACAGTTCATCACTAGTTATAGTATATACTCATTGTGTTTTGGCGATACTTATTCAAAAACCAGTTAAGAGTTTTTGGAAATGAAAATGGTATTCCATAGTATCCTGCTCTCATTAAAGTATAATAAAGATATACAAAACAAAAATTGATAGCTTTCATAAGTTTTATTAAAGCTTACTGATGCAATGACAAATTAATTTTATAAGACAAAAGTTGCCTAAAAATTACCTTGCTAAACTCTTGTTTTATCTGAACAAGATCTCATGGAAAAAGGTGAAATGAAAGGAAGGAAGGGAGTGAGGGAAGAAGGGAGGAAGAGAGGGAGGGAGGGAGGGAAGAAGGAAGAAAAGAGGGAAGGGAGGAAATTCTGTAATTAATGATCATGTTTACTAGATTACATTTAATTTAATGTATTATTCATCCTTTAAAGTATGTACATGTTTGGAACATCCCTAGATAATATTATTGTGCTTTACTAAACATGCAAAGTAAACTGTCGTAAGTACATTTAGACTAGACATGATTTTGACTGCCTTTGTTAAGAAGCACATTTTACTAAGTTTTTATCAATGCCTCTTTGTATGTTTCCAAAGATTTGTTTGTTTTACATGGTTTATTTGGCAGTTTAAATATTGCATCTAATCTACTCAGATGTATTACCCTTTATGTACTTTAATGGGCACTTGGGGGTTTCCTATGAAACTAAGCTGGGTGGCTGGAGAAATAAATTACCCACAACAGTATCAAAGGGCATAAATTAGTATTTCCAATTAAGTGAAATAGTATTAAATGATCACAGGGAGAGATCATACTTTGCCATCGCATTACACATCAATGTCATCTTACTTTTACTTACCTGATCACATAAAGCTTCACATTCTCCTTGACTTGCTGCAAATTGCAACTCATCCATAGAAATAACTGCAATATCTCTCCTTACATTGTATCGGCAGTCAGGAAGTGCTACAAGACCAACAAGCTTGTTAAATAATGCTAATGAAACAAATTATTTTGTCATTTATTTTAGGTATATGATCAAGAAAACATCTCTAGGCAACTAATATTTCCAAAGAGAGTTAGTAAAATACCCAATCATTATAAGCACAATTTGGGCTAGTTACTGCTTTCTGTTACCAGCACATCCTTTGTTTCTCATTAGGAAATACAAACCAGAACTTCAGTAGAACATGCATTAAATAAATTTATTAGATAAGAAATAACACATTTATTCTCTAGTAAATTAGGCATTATATGAAATTATAATTATAAGAACCACAAGATACTTTAAGCAAGAAAGAATTATAAGCTTACTTGCTCTTAAACCTATAGGAAATTAACACTGAATCATTAAAATTTCAGAAAGTTATAACTTGTTAACTTGGCCTTGTATACTGGAAATTTTCAGATTAAAGCTTTGAATAAGATCCAAGTTTATAGTATTATAAGCACAAACATGAGATGAGAGCCCCTCAAAATGAATTAAAATAACATATAAGTGTAATACAGTATGCAATCAGGTAGTAAACATATATATGGAGAATTTTTCGAAATCCTTTACAACAATATCTATATCTCTTTATTCCTGCCCTCTCTCTGCTGCTCAGTTGCCTATAAATGTATATTATATATAATATATATTAAAATATATTATAATAAATATATTATTGTTATTGTTATTATCATCATCATCATCATCATTATCATCATCATTATTATTATTGTTATTATTGGTGAACATCTTAGGAGGGATTTCATATGATATCCCAAAAGTTTGCATTTAAGCAAAGGATTTATCATTATAATTGTTACATAGGAAGAAAAATGTGAAGTTTTATAACAAAATTTCTTGGTGCTCTTATTCCAAGTGGAACCACTATAATAAACTTTGTAAAGATGTTTTGAGAGATGAGAATAAACATGGAAGTAAATACCCAAGTGTAAATACTGAGGAAAAGAAAAGGGTTAAGAAATACGACTCATCTAAAATTTAATAATCCTCCTCAAAGTTCTTTGCCATACTTTTCACAAGAAAGAGTTTTCAAAATCACAGAATTTAGAGACATAAAAATTCCTAGGTTAAAAATTGCAGTAGAGAAACTTATATGTGTAAATGTCAAATTCTTTTTAAGATTTCAGAAGTATGTTCCAGAAGTTAGACATAATTTTCAACATGTTCTGCAGCCAAGGTTAGTTAACAATATAAAGATGTATCTTTAGTAGCCAACTATAGTGTACCCCATTTACCAACAAATGAGTGCTCTGCTTCATAGACCACATGTAGCCTAATGTAAACAATTCCAAGGAGTTCTGTGTGTGTAGTGTTAGAATTCAAATATGTCTTCTCTGAGGTGGAGAAAATTCAGTAACAGTAACATTTATTATTACAGATATTTTGGGCAATAATTCTGTGATTATGTATTGTTAGGATTATCAGAAGCATGTTTTATTGGTTTCCTACATTAAGATAAGAAGTATCTGTAGGAAAAAGTTATATTAGACAGAACCATCATGTTAAACTTCAGAATTTATTTCCCTACTTACATCTCACACACTGATTTTCCAGATAATCCACAGGGCTTCCTGGTTGAATTCGGAAAGCACTAGGCTGACTTCTCCTATCTTCTTTACTTAGCCGGCATATACTTAATGACTCATCAAATTCTGCAGATCTAGTATATAAAATTAGGAAATGTGATAATAAAAACATTGCAACATGTAATTTAAACTCCTCTGTATTTGAAATTTAAAGATTTAATTTTCTGTATCTCCATTTATTTAATTGTTTCTTTAATAGAGTATTGATATACTTTCTTCTACTACTGAGCCCCCATGATTTAATACTTTTAGCTTAGTAAGCTAGGTATTAAATAATTTTGAATTCTTTTAAAAATCATAAATATGTTATAAGTAAATTACATGATACTTACCTGCATGTAAAACTAGTTTCAAAAAGACATAGCTTTTCACATTCTGCCTTTGTTTGCACATTTCGTTCTTCTCTGTCATCAAAATCTTCAAGAAAGGCTCCAACAACCCTCTCAAAAGCCCAGAGGCGGTCTCCACACATTGCACTGAGATTTGACACTACAGAAAAAAAGGAAATAATACAGTAACTTCTTAATTTTATACATAACGAATAAATTTTTACTTTTTCTGTAGCAAGCCAAGTAATGTCCTGAAAAAGAACTTAAACTTATTGGGGCTATTATATAACCATCACTTCATGTGTAGTGTTTAACGCCCACTTTTACTACATACAGCACCGCAGGCAATGACACTGATAATACATGAGATAAAGATGGAGCACCGGTGGAATGAGATGGCGGGGGAAACCGGAGATCCCGGAGAAAACCCACCCCAGCGCCGTGTTGTCCACCACAAATCTCACTTTGCAGTCGCCTGGGATCGAACCCGGGCCACCTTGGTGAGAGCCAAGCGGTCTAACCACTGAGCCACGGTGCGGCCACCATCACTTCATGATTAGGGTATGGTTTTTGATGATGACTAAAGAGTGTTAAAATAATCACCTTAAAATAATGAGTTAATGGGCTTAAAATTTATTAAAAATTACTAAACGAATAAAGAATAACTTAAAAATTACCTTCACTTGTTGATCTCTTTGCATATTATACTTATACGAGTACTTTATCACTGAATTTCAATACGTTACAAAAACCTTTGGTAAGTTCTCAAATTTGAAGGCTTATCTATTGACAACTAATATGGTCTAAGTATAGAGAAGTTTCTTTCATCATCATCAGAGCATACAGGGGCATGCTTAAAGCAACAAATTTTGAAAGTTTTCAGTCCTTCATTAAGGGAATACTTCTTACATGACAGTACATCAGCAATTTTGTTATTGATTATATCCACTATTCTTGTTCAACACATTTTTCATTACAGCAAAGACAAGTTTAGCCACTTCACCATTCACATGACTTACAAGGGAACTATCACTATGGTCATACCTGTATTTGCTTCAGAGTTTGATAGTATCATCTCTGCTCTATGTGGGCCATGTGTGCCAAAAATCTGCTGCAGGGTAGAACTGCAATGTTCAAAACTGAAGCCTGAAAAGTGCCATATGCGACCACTTGCAAGTAACTGCTGGACATCCCTCTTGAGCTCTGTGCTGCCAGGGCTCCTTACATATGCCATGTGTAACTGCTGCCCGCAGGGGTAAACAATCCCTCCCATATAATGCTGTGCTATTAGGTCTATATGTCCCTACGTATTCTGGAGACATTTTCGGGTACTTCCAGCTACACTCCATGCCCTATTTTTGGTACACATGCCCCACATAGAGTAGAAATGATGCCATCAAACTCTGAAGTGAATACAGGTATGAGCATAATGATAGTTCCCTTGTTAGATTATTGCAACTAATTTTACCAGTTCTATTTAATTTTCAATGTCACAGAAATACTTGTTTTTACCTTAAGCATGATGAAATACTAAAATCACCTCAACTGTAGCTGGTATATTTACCACACATTCTTTTAGAGAAACAGCCTCTCTTACAGTAGAGATAAACCATCTAGTTGGACTATTAATCTGTCACTGACAAGTCCAAATGTTTAACCAAATAGGGGAACCATATTCCAACAGGTGTTTAATTATTTTTAGAATTTGAGGTTCTGAAAATTGATTCTTGTGCTTATATAACATATAATGCAATCAAACCCAGAAAAATAAAAAACCTGGGATTTGTTCTTAAATCTTAAAATAACTTACTGCCTGTAAAAGATGCCTTATTAGATAAATATTCTAAAAATGCAGAAAAATGACTTTTAAAAGTAGTTACTCAAATCATAGTGTTATGAGCTACATATATTTTCCACGTAGCATTGCCCTAGTACCATAAAAAAAAGATGCAAGGTTATCAAAATCTGGGTCCCAATCATGATTATCTTCATCACTAATCCTTAGAATGGAATATCCGTCTTGCAGACGGATATACTTTCATTTTTTGCTACCAGATGGCACATTTATGAATTTTGCGCGCAAATCTCTTCAGGGAGTCTCCATTCAGGCTTTGCCTGCAGTGAGAGCATATAGTCCGTTGCATCAAGTGATTGTTGCGACCGGAAGAAGCCATTGTTTATGGAACATGTTGCCTGACAGAGGAATATTCCTCACAGGGTAAGTAAAAATACCCGTCTCTTTGACGGATGTTCCTTGCAACATAAAAAGCATCTTTTTCCTTGGTGTAAACATGTTTATTATGATAATTAATTGATGGAAATTAATCATTTCTTCATACTAGCCATATATAGGCTAAGGTTTTTGATAGAGCCAACATGAAAAATTCAATGCCATGGCCGGGATTTGAATCACAGTTTAATGTGGTTTACTGGGGAAATATACGAGTCAAATGGAGAATTTAGTGTCATACGGCTAGTTGGTCATGGTAGCTCAATGGGTAAGAGCGATTGGACAGAAACCAGGAGATCCATGGTTCAAATCCGAGCCATGGTATTGAATTTTTCATGTTGTATCTATGTTTATTATGAGTTCGTAATATTTATTTTCAGGATTACCTGAACATTTATTTTTATAATCTTAGGTTCCTACAATGAGTAGTAATCCGAATACTTTTTCGAATTGCACTGACAAGGCCAGATGCGTAGGATAGTGTATATATGGATACACAAAGGAATATATACTTCTTTCTTATGCACCAAAGAAGTCAAAACCAGTCATTTTATTGTCATTCATGCACCATACCCAGTATACTGATGAAATTATTTGATTTGATTTGATTTATTGATTCATCCATTAAAACATGTACATGTTATAGGACAACTTGACAAAATCTGTAGTTGACACCCTTGATGTGAAATGCAGTAACTACTATGTAACCAGAAGGACAAAAAGATGGTTCCTTGCTATATTCTACCATTTGATTGCAGTAAGCTCCAATAACGCTTATGTCCTGTACACACATTTTGAAAAAGCCAAAAAAGTGAGCAGATTTGATTTAATATATGCCCTTGGAATATCTTTACGAAAACTCATTTACAACAAAGAATGAAGGTGGAAAATCATTCTGATGGTTTGAAAATTTGTATGATGGGAGTCTTGAATGAAATTGATATTACACAGCAACTATCAAGTCAAAGAATCAGGACTCCAGAAGAAGGATCAGCGCAAGGGGCAATAAGGAGTGATAGGCTACCAAAATGGAAGAACTGTCACTAATGTCCTTATCAGAAGAACAGAATGACAAATTACAAGTGCATCAAATGTGAAACTCCAACTTGCTTAGAGTGCTCAAGAAAACTGTGCAATGCTTGTGTTGCTGACATATAATGTTATTTTCATCCATTATGCGATTATAAAGTTAATATTTTGCTTAGTTTTGCACAAAACCCGTTGTGATATATACTTAAATGTATTGCAGTAAGTTAGTGTGTAGAACATTTAAAACAAATATAACCATCTCATAGACGGATGTTCCTTATATAAGTATAAAAAATGTGTCCATCTCTGAGACAGATGTTCCTCATAAAGGGCTAAAAAAAGATGTTCCTATCTAAGGGTTAATGCCCACCTGCATGGGTCAGGGTAACATATCTGCTTGACCATATAGACGTCCTGATTTCAAATCCTAGTCGGATTGAGTTGTCTGGAGCTTTCTTTTTGGAATGTTCCCTTACCCATTTAAGGAACATTTTAGGCAACTCTAAAAAAATATATATATATATATATTAGTACCACCATGCCTGCCTCTATAATGTAGGTGGTGACATGTCTATCTCACGTTCAAGAGGTCCCAAGTTCGAATCTCGATCAGGGTGTGCTACCTGGAAATGGTTTTCCCTTAACCTAAAAGTTGAATATTGGGTAACTCTAAGCTCTATGGACCCTGGGCTCATTTTGAGCATCATTTCATCAATTTCATTCATTGTTCAATATGACTTAACATTGGAAGACATAAATTAACAGAAAAACAGACAGAAACACAATCACCACCATTACCATGTATTAGGGTCTAAGGGTATTTTAGTCTGAGAAGATATGAAGGGCAGAAATGAAATAAGTAGGTAGATTTCACAAATGCATTCCTGTATTAAAAATAATAAAAACTCTTATATGACACTGCTGCTACATGCATGTAATTCCTTAAAAACAATTTTATTTTCTGCAAAGTTATACTGTTATTGGCTTGATAAGTACTTAGTATTTCCATAATATCAGTTTTTAACTACTTCATTTGGTAATTAGTAAGTAACAACTGGTTTCTTTGAAATTTTCTCGTGAATATAAATACTATTGCAGCATTTGCTATTTAATTTCTGCAATATTGCACCACTGCTCTGGTTGTTATTAGACAGATCATACCAGTTTTTTGGACCTAGGCCAATGAAACTCATAAAGCTATCCAGAGTGACAAGCAAAGGATCAACCAGACAATGAAGACCGTTTAAAGATCACAGTTTTTCCATGCATGCATTGTTTCAATTAATAGCATAGAAATGAAACTCTTCTCTCTTCCATTCACTCCACATTGAACGAAGGACTTGCATTTTACCTCTTCTCTCTACCATTTGCTCATTTGCATATCAAACACAGAACTTCCATCTTGCCTCTTCTCTCGTATATTCACTCACTTGCATGTCAAACAAAGGACTTGCCTCTTGCCTCTTCTTCTACCATTCATTTAATTGCATATCAAAAACATGACTTGCATTCAGTACCTCATATGTCACAAATAGGATGTGTTAGCCACCGCACTCTTCAAATGGTTCATTCATGTATCAAAAATGGAACTTATCTTCCAGCTTCATACAAACAGAATTTGTTGAATGAACAGCATTTGGCAGTGAACCTCATAATAACCTTGCTAGGCAGCAATTACACTTCTTTTCATACACACGCCCCTCATAATCCAACTTCTGGATCCACGCCCCAAGGGGTGAGCAACGGGAAGTAAGGGAATGTCTGTTGGAGTGAAGTACACTGGGGACTTCATGTGCCCCAAGACTGTTATGGTAGCTGTGAAGGTCAAACAGGAACCCTGAAAACCGGCAGAAGAGGCAATGGTCTGGTCCTCCAGGTTGGGGTTTGGCAGGGGGTTAGCAGCCCACTCCTGTAAAATAAATCTTGCTACGTTTCCCAAGAGTGTGAGGCAAATGGGAATACAGGGCAACCACTGAAGAGTGGAGAAATCTTTAAAAGTAAAACAAGTAAGTTCATACACACACAGACTCTTGAAAAGGTTTGGTACATGCATCTTCTTGCTCTCCCCTTAACTATACATCTACCAGCTAGCACAAAAGTGGCCGCACCATGGCTGAGTGGTTAAATCACATGACTCTCATCAAGGCAGCCTGGGTTATATCCCAGGTGACCGTAAAATGAGATTTGTGGTGGACAACACGACGCTGGCGTGGGTTTTCTCTGGGATCTGCAGTTTCCCCGCCATCTCATTCCATCAATGCTCCATTTTCATCTTATGCATCATCAGTGTCACTCCCTGTGGTGCCGAATGTAGTGAAAGCGGGTGTTAAACACTACACATTTTTAGCACTAATGGAAAGGTAGCAAAGGCTCCAGCACAGTATATATTTGTCTTTCTTAGAACCTACACCCTACAAATTATTCACATATGATTGTGGGATACTTACCACCTCTGAGGCATATTTTCTCAAAGAAGTTGCTTCCAATCTTATCATGTAGGCTATTTCTATGACCAACAGAGTTCATGTTATATGACTGACATCGAGAGTTTTCATAATCTGCAAGGAGAAGTAGAAAAACAGTTATGCTCATTTTGTTTTATTGTTAATGTGCAAGAAACACATTGTAATTTAAAATTATGAAAAAGATTTGAAACATATGTACCCTTTAGACATGGAATCTCTGTGTAATAAACTAAAATTAATTATTATTTTGAATTCAACACTTCATCCTTTAAAGGAGTAATTTTATAGATCTGTTATTTTCAACAACAGGAAAACATAACCAAATATTTATATTCCTAGAAATAAAGGAAAATTGCTGCATATTGTAATTCTATAGCCATAAGTGCTTCTCCATGCTGACAGTCTTGCAAATTTTCAAAGTATTATGTAGTTCTCAAGTTTATTTAGTAGTGAAAGAATAATCTAAACGTCTAATAACTTTTAGATAAATGAAGCCCCTAATAATTATTTAATAATGTAAAAATAAAAATTCTCTAATTAAGGAAGGAAACAGCCCCTGCCACTAACAAGAAGAAATAATCTTTTCACTTGTGAATCACAAATATTAATTAAGTCCTTTTTGAGATTTGAAAAAAGCTTAGTGTGGCAATTGCAGTTAGTAAGACAAAAATGACCCAGTTGACAAAGACCATTAATAAACTTCAGAATCCCACCAATCGACAATTTGATAAAGAAGTTCATTGTTCCACCACCAGAGAGAAGACTGCAGACAATGTCAACAAATGACTTTCAGACCACTGAAGTTGAAAATGGAAGCAGCAGCTCCGGACTACAAATAGTTCTATGAATCAGCAGTTGTGTTTACTCCCTGCATTTATAAAAGTGAAATTAAGAGTAAGTTACCACCATGCTAACAGTTTGGTGACAAATAAAGGAAGTTTAGTACAACTGTGGTGTCATTTTGCCACAATATGTTTACTTTTGAATAAAGTTTATTAAAGATATAATGCTCAACATAACTACACACCTCTAGAGTATCTGAATAAAATGTAAATTTAGGAAATAAAACATCTATATCATATCAGTTTTTATAAAGAGGAAGTAGCTTTTAAAGTATCTGCTGTTTTGTTCAGTTCTTTGGTTGGATAGAATATAATGTAATACACATTTTTAATTAAAAATCAAAGCCATCTTAAAAACTATTTACTGTTTTTAACATAATGGGCTTATATTTAAATATTCAGAAGTTGTAAATCCTTTTTATAAGTTGGTCATTGGCATTTACCATCAAAAGCTTTAAAGTGACCTATGGATGGTCCACTAAAATGTACAACTTTTCAACATAATATAATGTTCACTTGTTTAGTCATGTTTAGCAAACCAACAAATAAGAACCTATAGATGAAAGTATGGATCATCATACCAACAGTGAAAGCATTGCATGTAGGTGTTTGTCTGCATATAGCGGTACAGTCTCTTGTAATCCCAGTTCCTGGTTGTGTGAGAATACCTTGTGATGCACCGAATACAAATTTGACTCCTGTTGTCTTTTCATAGGTTTCTGTGCCACCAAAGCATTGACCTGCAATAAAAAAAATATAATAGTTTATTACAGCTTCTTCTTATAGCTTTCTATGTGGAAAGTAAAAGTATTACATTACCTAATTTTTTATACGCTATTTGCAGGGAAATGGATTTTTGTTTGCAGTTTTCATTTTATATAGTTGTCAGAACATTAAAAATAGGAGAGTGTTTTTCATTAAGAACTTGTTTTTTTATTTGTATTCATTTATTGATTTTCCTAAATGTCATAGAAGACAAATCCCACCAGGTAGCCTTTAAGTGAGGATATTTTGCTTTGCCAAATGAGAGTAGTTATTGAATTCTGAAGCTGTGATACAAGTTTCTACAGAAGATTGAGAGGTTTTTCCCTGGGCCTATGTATGACTAACTTTGATTCTGGCTCAGGTCAGGGAATATTCATTTACAGTATAATCTCATTTATCCGGATCAACTGGGACCAGGGCCTATCCGAGTTAACAAAAACCTGAGTTATCCAGAGAATAACAGAAAAACGATAAAAAAAACATGCACATCACCGAAATATTTTTAATAACCTATGTATTTGCACTGTACACATATAGCTACAAACTAGTTGGTAGTAAAAATGGCAGTAAGCTTCTGCTGTTTCAGTTTAGTATGTCGCTTATGAGCAGTGTGAATTCACATCCAATTTAACATTAATAGTTTATTTGGCAATGATTCGACTTAACTCTGAAAATAAAGCATCAATTTCTCTATGTTTGTTACTGCTTATGTGTGGGTCATAATCACAGCTGGTTAATCAACACTGTCTGAATCTGAATATTATTCATTTTTATTTTCAGTAATACTGCATGATGCAATAATGCCTTTCTCCACAATCAGTTTATAACCTATCATTGTCAATTTGCAACCAGTTGTTAATGTCTTCTTCATGAACACTGGAACAGCAATTGATACTTTTGAAAGTGTCCATAAAATCTTCTTACACACTTGTGTTTTCTTCAATCTTGTTTTCTGACAAGTCACACACACCATGACTTTTTCCATGACTTTATCAAAGTTTCTCTTCTAAGCTGGTTCCAAACAGATGGGGTGAGTTCAATGAATTTTCTTGCTTGCAAGAGAATTCGAGTAATGTACTTAGTGAGAATAACGATTTATCTTCAGCAAAACAATTCTTCATTTACTATGAAAAAGAACATAATATTTTTCCAAAATTGGTCTGGCAGCTGACAATAATAAAAGAAGATAACTTTTGAAAGTAATGAGTTGGTAATTCAAACACAAACATCACTTAAATTCATTCAGGTTTATCCTGTGATAAGAATGTGCAAAATTCACTTTATGCTGAAACATGAGCTGAACAATGGATCAAATTTGCATTTTATGTCAGTTTAGTATTTTCCAAGCAGAAATAGTAACTACTATTACAATTCAAGAACATGGGTTTTCATCCTGTCCCTGGAGATTTCTCATGGTTTGATAACAGTATGTCATTCATTATTGTAATAATGTGTCTTCTTACATGGACTGTTTATATCCCGTAACCAGACTTGATAGTATCAGCATATTTCCTTATTAATTTCAGAGAAGCTATCAATGGTGCAGTCATATTTGAATAAGATGAAATATTTCAAATTAAATTAGAATGGATGACGATTCCAGTAATTCTGAATGGATATGCAGGTAAAAGAATGTTCTGATGTCAGAAGTTCCAGAAACTAGAAGTGTGCCACTCTTCTTAAAAAGTGAAGCAAAAGTAAAAACAGCTCCAAAATTAAATGCAATTATGAACTTGCTCTTTCACCTGCAAATGCTAAAACTATAGGAAAAAAAAAATGCAACGCTGCTGAACTATAAACTGCAATTGAGTTTTTATTTATGGACACTCTTTAACTGCTGTGGTTATTAGCCTCTCATTCCATATGGGAAATGAAAGACCACTTAATTTTGCTCAGGTGTCTCTTTATCAGGCCTTTATGTGCCGTGAATTTAGGACACAGGACTACAAGCTTTACTTCCCTTCTGAAGGAAGCCATTCTAAGGACCATTATGCCCAAAAACATCTATCACCTTCGGTCAGTTTGAAGCCATGATCTCCTGAACCAGAGATTAGCTTATTTCCCTTAGACCACAGAGAACAATATGCTGAACTATGCTAGGATGTATACATCCATTTTCGTATTGTGACTTTGTGGGTTCGTAGAATTAAAAGTCCAAGTTGCAGAAATACAAATAGTTCTTTATTTCCACCGAATACAGTTGTTACACTTACAAATCACAGCAGGATCACGTACCACAGACAATTATGTAACACTCACAATTGCATAACACTCGTAATTACGTAACACTCACAATTATGTAACTCTCACAATTACAATCCACGCTACCCAGCGCCTTGCCATACGACTCTCTCTAGAGCTGACTAAGAACTGGCTGACTCGTCCACTGCATCGCTTATATAGGAAGATCGCTGTTTCTGGAACTTTCTGCACACGAAGTCGTCCCAGTGTTACGCGATCTTTCTAGGCTAGCAGAGTAGGGGGAAACCAGTGATTACTCTTCTTGCTTCCCTCCCCGAGCCGTCTCTCCTCGATGCGTCATTGGTGCTGCGCGTTGGGGTAGGCGTGCTTTATACGCTGTCCATCTCTCCTACTCCCAGCAAGAGCCATTCTGTCACACTAGTAGGCGTGGCTCCCTGCTGTCAGCTGGTCTTGTACGTTCGGGTGACAGTATTTACGTGGCATCTTTAATTTATGTTTCTCTTAAAGTTTTTGAAAAATAGTTGCATGGTTGTGACGCTCTTAGGATTCTTGAAAAGAGTTGAAGATTTAAGAATATTCAGTTTTTTCCAATCCTTGGATATAATTACATAACTCTAGAAAAAGCATTTGGTAGAGACAAAAAGTCATACAGAGAAAAGGAAAGCAGCTCATCTCCTAAAGAATATCACATTTCAGCAAATTCTGCAAAACTTAAATGATAGTGCACAGAAAGTAATAAAACCCAGATTACCATTTAGCTATTTACCAGTTATTCAGTTACCATTCAGCTATTATTGCAACATACTAATAAAAGCCAAAAGTTTATTAAACTCCTAGAAAATTTAAATTAATTACTACCTGAATTTTGAATTGCTTTATACTCATATATACATGTAATGTTTGCTGGAAGAAATAAAGAAAGTAAGCCTATTAAATCATTTCAAATTAAGCATTGCAGATATAATGTTCAGATTCTGGCATTCAAGAATATTCCAGAAATAAAAATTAAATCCTCATACTCAGAGGTGTTACCAGCATTACCAGCAGAAAAACTTTATCTTACCATTTATGAAATTTGGAAAGGAAAGAAGTTTCACTAGATAGAAGATGCAAAATTTCCGTACAGAATCCCATATCTGAAAAAAAAGGAACAAACAAATATGCAATTAAAGCAGTACATGTTTGACAGTGTAAGTGCTGTAACTTATTATATAGTAGGTATATTTTTAAAACATTGCATTTAGAACAACTGTAATGTAATACTAAATACTCTAGGCATGAGTTTATTAAGCACTCCTAGCTCAGGGCTACTATAGAAAGAGAGTTCATCCAAGATATATAACATTAAATATATAGTTGAAGGTGTAGTCCAAAAAATTGTGAAACATATTCTATAAAATATTTAAGATTTCTCTTTATTTCTCCTCTCCCTCTTCCTGCCATTCTCACACTTTCACAGTGTCAATCAATTTTTTTGTGGTTTTCTTTCTGTTTGCTCATTCAGAAGTTAACAAGTGTTTCAGAAGTGACAGGGTTCTGTCTTCTAATCCATAGAGTCTGAATTGAATCTTGTTTGGAACAAGGTTTTCCTTAGACTCTTTAGAAAAGTGTTGAGTAGTACTCAGTTGAATGCATCACAGCTTCACCACACCACACCACAGAATCACCACACCATATTTAACCATAGCATTTTAACATCATTTTACCTATTCCTTCTTCACATCTCTGCAGACTTTTGTTATTAAAGTGGAACAAAGCACAAGTAAATGAGTAATTAAAAGTAAAATAAATAAGCAAGATCTTTTACAGTAGTAGTTCAGCAAGTACAAGAATTAACAATTATGATTACATTCTCATAGAGCTTAGGATCATAATGTATACTATTCCTCAGTTGTAGAATTTTGTTTATTAAACTTCTGAATAGCGTGGATGAGCTGTCCTTTAAAATATTCAAAGTAACAGAATAAACCATTTCCAAAAGTTGCATTTGGGTACACTTTAGCACTTTAGCTATTATGTTTTCCTCCTTATGTAGCCATTTTATTCCACCCACTCACAAACTCCTACTAGCCTTCATTGCTAATGGTTCATGGTTAATGGTCATTATAATGGTTAGTCTTGAAAACAGTGAATAATAAACTAAAATAAAGTTTTCTGAATTTTTCTGGAGGTTTATCCAAAGTTGCATGTTTGATGCTTCTAAAACTACAGTTGGTGAACTATCAAATTCTTCTTCTGGCTTCATTTTTAATTTTTGAAGCAAGGAAGTGAGATCTAACATGGAGAAAACAATAATGATTATGCTTTTCTTTCTTTTTTTTCCTTTTTTTTTTTTTTTTTTTTTTGGTAATTTACATCCTCCAACGTTAAGTCATATCGGGCGATGAATGAAATGGATGAAATGATGCTCAAATGAGTCCGGGGTCCATGGAGCATAGAGTTACCCGACAATCGTCTACCAGGATAAGGGAAAACCCCGAAAAAAACCGTATCCAGGTAACTCACCCTAACCGAGATTCGAACTCAGGACCTCTTAAGCGTGAGGCAGACATGCAATTACGCTTTCTCTTACTACCAGAAACTCTTTTTTTCAATCATGTAAATGTACAATTTTTAATATTTGTCTCCTTATACTAACCCATGGCACAACAGCCCATATAGGCCCAAGGTCTGCCAACCTAAGTGCCGTCCTCATGCCCACATATGCCAGGTAGAGGTGGCATATCCAACCGATATGGGGAGGAGATGTGGTCAGCATCTCGACACCCCCAACCGGAAAGTTGGCTTTCTTGACCAGGGCTCCTTACCTACTGTAAGCTCTTCAATTTTCTCATGATGATGAGTGGGCACTGGTCCTATACCCGGGACTTAAAATCTGCACCCTGTGGAATCGAATCCGGGCCCATTCCATGGTAGGGAACCAAAGCATAATGCCATAGCCCACTACACCATGGTGCAGGACAATAGTTGTCTCCTTAGTGAAAGTAAATAGCTCAACTACTTACTCTTTTGACTCACTGTGAAAATAATGTGGTTAATAATTTTGAGTTATCTCTTTGACTGTTTATGCTAGTTGAATTTTCATGTAGAGTTTGCATTATTCAGTTTTAATTTACCATTATGTGATATTTGCACTCTCATACCTCAGGTATCATGTACTCGTACATAGAGTCAATAAACTAATATTCTGTTGCTATATTTAATTTGTCAGGTTATATTATTTATTTTTAATCAAGATTCCATTTAGCATTACATAAATGATTAAAATAACTTTTTAAAATTTATTTATTCCTTTGTGCTTTTATAAAATTGTAATTACATTCTAACCAAATGAATATGGTGTGTTAATAATAAGACTTATGTGATATGCTTTAAGCTTGTACTTGAAACAGTTAATACAAGAACAGATTCTCACTGAGCCAAAACTTGGTATCTATTCAGTGAGAATTTAAAGCATATATTTAAAGCATTTGTGGCTAGTTGAAAGTTAGTCTATACTTTAATACATTTATTGCCGCATATGTATAGGGAAACTTTATTTTAATATGCACTTTCTTTTATTTAAAGGTATGTCCTCACTTATAAGATGTTCTGCTGCATTAACAGGGTTTTCTCTAAGTCTCATTAACTCCAATCACTGAAAGCCCTTTTGCATCCTTTACTATGAAGGTAAGCTGGGCAGCATAATGTACTGTGTGATAGGTGGGAACAGAAATTTTAAGTTCTAACAATTCCTAAAATATGTATGCATTTATTTACTGTAGTACTCCATAATATGTGAACTAATATATCCATTTGAAATGTATTATGACACCATATTAACATAAAAAAAATATTTATGACAGTTCCACCTAATATCTCTGTGAATAGAACCATATGAATTATTTAACTCATCAACATATTTGTAATACTGAGGGTCTAGGATTATACCTCTGCAACCTAGCTTTGTTGCTCACTTTTGACATGGCATGATTACACAAAAATAAGGTCTTAATCAAATATAAGAACCACACCACTGCATTGAATGACCTGAAGCTTCAATTAGAGTATGATTGTGAACTTGCAGGAATATTTGAGAATTTAATTTATAAAACTATGTATAGTTGAATAATCTGAACTGATTTTCTTTGGGAAAACAACCATTTTAAACTTTATAAATTTAATACTAAACAATACAATTTTAAGCATCGCACTGAAACTTAATTCTAAGATTTCGTTAATAGCCACTTCATATGGTGAAGAAATGGCTATGATCAGGTAAGTTGGAGATTCACTGATGTTATTTATCTAAGCTATTTGTTGTCATGTGTGAAATAACATCAGTATTGCCAAGCTGCAAGACTGACTCAATATCACATATTATTTGCAAATATTTATAAATCCAATATGAATGTAAAGTGAATAAAATAAAACTATATGTATTTAAAAGATATACATGTCAAACAGGTAAACATGTAAGATAATTTGCAACTGCTGAAATATTATGCTTATTAACAAAATAGCTAACATATGCATTATGTGCAACATAAAATATTGTTTGAATTGTTAAATGTGATTAACTCATACACCAAATGAGTAGGGGAGATGTGCCCAGTACCACACACCTAAGGTTTTTTCAAAATTCAAAGAAAATGCAATGGAGATCAAGTAGAGTGTTACTATTATCATGAAGCTAATGACGTACAGAAACAGCATTAGAAATGAACATTCATGAACGCGAGTCATGTTGACTTTTAAAAACTGAAGTAAATATTAGTGATAACTGTGCATCTCAAAAAGTGTTTCCTAGTACCGGACAGATGTAAATAGGCACATATTTCTAAATAAAGGAAGAGGAACTGCATAATAAAACACAAGATAATTATTCTTATCATAATTATTGTATTTTTGAGATAAAAACAGAAAACGGTAACATAATAATATATTTTTCAAAACGTTCTCTAGAGGTTATCACAACAAAATAAAAATGTCTTAGAACTAATGAAACATTTTCTTTAAAACACAGTGATCACATCTGTAAAAATCAATGTTCTCTTGCCCTGTATATTCAATATGTGGCCAACCCTTGCACGATACACACTGAACCCAAGTCTCGTCTGTGATTTCTAAGCAAATGATACACTCTGTTAGAACACACTGGTTTTGGTTCGAAAATTTAATTTTCTTTTGGTCTTCTAAGGCTCTTCACTATTTCCATTTTCTGTTGGCACAGATTTAGAGCTAGGTTCTTTTTTTATAGTTTTATTAATGTTAGTATTGCGTTCCTTTGCTATTGGTTTGTTCTTCTGTTTTTGTGCCTTTTCCTGCAACATCAACTTATACACAGTTGATGTTAATGTTTCAGCAATATATATTGCTACTCCCAGGCTCATTGTTCCTTCTATCACATTGTTTATTGCTTGTTTCATATTTTCTTCTAACCATTTTCCTTTCTTTTTGCCCTCCATGTTGACAGGAATGCCTATAAGCAAAAATTAATCTAATGCCAGTGCAAGTTCAGGGGATAAAAATATACCTTCACGTACGGTACTGGGAAAATTGCTATCATACGGTACTGAGCAACTCACACATACATATATATATAACATTATAGCACGGCCCAATTCTTTTAAACCGACACTGCATTTTGTGTTTGTGTAGTGTACTTAATACCAAATAATATGAGTACAAATACTTAATTAGTTCCTCACTGGACAAGGCAGCAGCAATGTCAGCAAGTTATTAACAGCTCAGCTCCAGTTCACTACACAACTTCTCTGAACAATAACTTCTGATTCAACGGTCAAAGAGGAGGGAAAACTTCCCGCTGGTAGCAAAGGTAGTTGTTTGTCTAAATACACACCATGAGCTTCTATTATCTATCGGAAACTAAGAGATACTGACACCGTGCGGTACTGGGTACTGTGCATCTCCCCTATACTTTCTAACTATAAACAAAACTGTGCAGTTGCACTAAAATAATATCCCTAATAATCAGAGTAAAGAAAATGAAGGTTTGAGGATTTCATTGCATTAGTAATTAATTATGGCTTCACAGCAGACCAACTGGATCAGATTTTGATTATGGTAAGCTTAGTAGCCAATCTCAGGAACTGATAATCTCCTGTGAATCATTTTAAGGTATTGTAACGCGAGCGCTGGAACACCCTATGAAAGCAGCTGAGAGCGGGAGACGAGGGAGGTCCGTGTTAACTATGCCCTCCCCTCGTTTGTCTTATAGTGGTGACAGGCGGTGGTGACGGAGGAAAAACATGACTGTGCCGTCTGTTTCCCTTACACCTGGTTCTCGATCATTCTTTTACTGGAACATTCTCGCGGACACTGGAAGGCGGCGATATTCCTATATAAAGGGGGGTTGCAGACAGTCAGTGAGTCAGTCAGTTGGTTAGTGAGTGTGAGCGAGGAGACAGTCGCAGTTCTTGGTGTAAGAGTTAGTCAGTGACGTGTTAATGAACGAGAAGATTGTGCAACGGAAGACTGTACGTAACTGGTATGTGCATCGGAGTTTATGTAATCGCGAGTACAAGTGAAATTGCAACGGACGAACTGGTGAATTGTAATTGTGTGCAGCAAGTAATTCTGTGTAATTGGCAAGTGTTAAACTGTAAGTCGGTGGAAATAAAGAACATTTTTGAGTGGTGAAATTGGACTTTTCATTTCACGAACCCACAAAGTCACAGTATGTATAATCCTTTGCGTGCATAAGAAATTGGACTCAAATTGTTTCCTGCTACTTTAATTATCTTCTTCTTCTTTAAATGCCCTCTCTTACCACTACTTGGTGTCAGGGTATTGTTATTCCTCTTAACCCTTATGCAGGTTGAGGAACGGAGTCTCTGGATCAGTGACAGAGGGAATCCAGAATGGGTGATCAGCCCGGTGCCTGGTATGAGAGTGAGGGAAGTGGATGACAGAATGAGGGCAAGATGAAATGATGGGAAAGACGTTGATGAAACAGTTGGTGGAATTCTGGTGTGGGAAACTGGAGGACCTGGAAAACACCTGCCCCAGCACTGTGTTGTCCAGCACAAATCTCTCATTGCGGTCACCTGGGATTGAACCCAGTCTGCCTTGTTGAGAGCCAAGTGATCTAACCACTCAGCCATAGTGTGGCCCAATTATCAATATTTTGCAATAAAAGTGAGTAATAAAAGCAAATGAAGTGAAGAACTTATAACTTAAAACTTATATGAACCATAACTCATTCCTTATCCAATATGTAAATAAATACAAGTAAGAAACATAGAAGCACCATTAACATTGTGATAATGATTTGTAACTTACATCCCGACAAATATGTGCAACTCTGGAAAAAGCTAAATCAATATATGCTGAATAATGTATGCCATAACTAATCCTGTTGTGATTTGATTACCTAAGCATAATTCTATAAGCGACCCAAGTTTCATTCATGATGCAATGTTAGATGTAGTAGGTAAAGCTATTAAGGCACTGTTAGAAATAGGGCAAGTTTTACACAAATATTTACACATTTGTGTATTTCTGGTGGTCCTTTATAAATATTAATGTTTTTAACCACTGCAATTAAAGTTAAAAATAAATAAGATGCAATTGGAATTAGAATTTATTAATAGATTGAGCTTTAAATCTACTGTAGGAATGGTACAATCTCTGCAACATTACCAAATAAAATGTCATTGTACTAAAGAATGTTCTGGAATTAGAAGCAAGATATATTAGTACTCTTGCAGAAGAAAAGTCAGCATCTTGTTGCACTTGAAATAATTTCTTTCACTGAAGTTTATCTTAGTGAAAATGCAGATGTCAAATGCCAAGAGCATTAGAACCAAAATTATTGGCCAATCTTAAGGAGAAGGATCACTTTTGTTCCATATCTTCTAAAAATATAATTCAAGGTGACTAGCAGGAGTAGAGCAGACTGGAACATTAAGTCTATCTATATCGCAATGCTCTCTAATGTAGGCAGTGGTCTAACCGAGCAAGCTGGTTCACAGTTATGTGTGACGCTTGCATTTGGCAGATTCTGGGTTCAATTTCCATTAACCGCCCTCTCTGACCATGGGATTTTTCTGCTTTTACCCGGTCATTGACTATCAAGCATAAGTAGTAACAAGAATCAATAAATTGCAATAATAAAACTTAGTTGTTATGAAATGAAAAAAAAATTCCATAGGTTAGCAAATAAAATCATGTTGTTCCTTATAGTTGTTATCACACATATAATATTCACTAAATTTTTAAATTTTGATAATGTGTTGTGAATCTGCATAATAAAACAACCTGTTGGTTTATAAAATTTGAAAGTCTGCTTATCTTCACACTATGCTATGTGGCACAAAATCCTGAAATGCACATTCTGGCACTTATGTTCCCAGCAGGATATGTATGTATTAAGAGGCCTTGCTGCAAAGGTACAAATGGAAACCCCTAATTGCAATCTGCAAATGTGAATTCTGCAGTTTTAAGTTTTATTTAAATATATAGACATTATATGAAATTAGATGTACATAAATTATGCAATTAGTAACAATACAATATAACTGTATACAATATGCATTGTACTTGGTTTAACAAACCTGAAGAGCAATGTCTATTTCAGCAAGTAATGAAATGTGAACTTTGTGATTTAACTCTGATTTAAGATAGCCTTTGATCTACTGTAATTTAGAAAATTATTATCTTACAGTTCTGGTCACTGTAACAAGAACAGTTAAGTACATAGTGCAAGTGGTGTACATAGAAATCAAAGTAAGTACAGTCAAGAAAAGCAAGCGGTTACACATTAGTGATGTTTTTAATCTTACAGCTGATGGAACTTATTAGTGATAATATTTGTGGTGCAATTGAAGATTCGAAAATGTTTCTACAAAATGTTCTGCTTTCTTTTCCAGTTAATTATCAATACTTGGAAGTCAAAAAAAAGGGTGAATTATCCTATATGCATTTACTACTAACTTCATATTGTGGCAACCCTGTATGGGTTGTCAGGCCTGGGGCCACTAGGCTGAACTTTGTTCGTTGGCTGCGCTGGGGAGGGGGATGGCACTTCCTCTTCCCCAGACGACCGGCCGCCACCAGAGAGAGAGGACGTGTTTGTAGCAACCCTCCGGGACACAAACCTCATTGAATGTAAGTTGTCTGAAATTATTAAACCTCCTTTAAAATGCACTTGTGAGTTTTCCTTCGCTGGGCCTTCCACCTTTCACCACCATACAGGTAAGCTAATTATCAGTAAAATAACATGTCCACCCCACCGCGTGGTGTGTAACTAGCGTTTGTTAAAATGGTTTAGCTCTACCGCTACGTTTTCCCCCATAGATAACAAATATTTAAATCTATTTTAATGTAGGGTGCGACATATCTAGGAGCATTTGGTCGACGAACCACATAAGTAACAGGAGTAATTTGTCGAACAATTTCAAAAGGCCCAAAATATCTATGAAGCAATTTGATACATTTTCCCTTTTTCCTAATTGGAGTAAAAATCTTAACAAGCTGACCTACTGCAAAATGAGTATCTCTATGCTTAGCATCATATCTTTCTTTCTGTTTAATCTGTTGCTGATTAATATTATGGATGGCTACTTCACGAGCTTTCTGAATCTCTTCCAAAGTTTGCCGAACAAATAAATCATTTGAAGTGGCCTGAAGTTGCACCTGATTTGGTAAGGAAGGTTCACGACCATATATCAAATAGAATGGTGAAAATTTTGTAGTTTCCTGAACAGAAGAATTGTATGAAAAAATCACATATGGTAAAACATTAGACCAATTGCGCTGATTTGAATCCACAAAATGACTAAGACAATTTAGTAAAGTCTGGTTAAATCGTTCAGTAAGGCCGTTGCATGCAGGGTGGTATGAACTAGTAAAATGAGGGGAAACTGACAAAGCTTTCCAGAGTTCCTGGGTTACTTCACTCAGAAAGACACTACCACGATCAGACAGTAACATGGCAGGGGCCCCATGCCTGCAAATAATCTGATGTAAGATGAACTTAGTAACCTGGGGAATGGTAGCCAAAGAGAGAGGGGCAGCTTCAACCCACCTAGAAGCATATTCTGTAGCAACTATGATATACTTATGACCCGACGTAGAACGAGGCAAAGGGCCTAACAAATCTATTCCCCAACGTTCTCCAATAAAGTTAACTGGAATAGGCTGCAAAAGACCAGCAGGTTTTTGATTCTTAGGTGCCTTCCTAGACTGACAACTTGGACAAGTTTTCACAAAATGCTCAATATCTTTTTTCATACCTATCCAGTAGTATCTTGAATTAATCTTACTAAAAGTTTTAGAAAAACCTAAATGACCAGATAGTGGATCATCATGACATGAGGACAAAATTTCATGCTTTAACACCTCAGGAATGACTAGTAAATGCAAGGGACCAGTAGAACCCGAATTTTTCCTGTACAAGACATCACTTTTCAAAATATAGGTAGAAGCTTGACGTTGAACCTTAGCAGGAGCAGATTCAGGATCCTTAAGGGCATTAATAATTGGAGTCAGAACTGGATCATCATTTTGTTTCTGAGCAACCTCAACTGGTGATAGCAAACAGGTAATTAGCTCATCAAGTTGTTCAATTTCATGCTCTTCAGGCTGTAACACAGGGAACCTTGACAAAACATCTGCGTCATTATGTTTCTTACCAGATTTATAACATATATCATAATCAAATTCCTGTAACTTTAGACTCCATCGAGCCAACCGGCCTGTCAAATCCTTTAAATTGTTCAGATAACAAAGGGAGTGATGGTCTGAAATAACATGCACTTTATAGCCATACACAAAAGTCCTGAAATGTGTTAAACCAAAAACGATTGCCAAGAGCTCTAACTCTGGTACACTGTAATTTCTTTCACATTTTGACAAAGTTCTAGAAGCATATGCAATAGGTCTAAGATTATCATTTACTTTCTGTAGTAAAACACATCCTATTCCTAGACCACTAGCATCAGTGTGTAATTCTGTATAGGCTCCAGGATTATAATGAGCCAACACAGGAGCAGAAACAAGAGAGTTCTTTAACTGCTGGAATGCTGTTTGCTGATCCGGGCCCCAAATAAAACTTTGACTTTTCTTGGTCAGCTGAATCAATGGATGGGCAATGTAAGAGTAATTCTTAATAAATTTCCTGTAGAAATTGAACAAACCCAAAACTTTTCTCACGTCTCTAACATTCTTTGGGCGTGGTAGTTCTTTGATCACTGTAACTTTCTCAGAATCTGGGGAAATTCCATCTTTAGATACTTCAAAACCCAATAACTTTATCTTTTCCATAGCAAAGAAACATTTCCCAGGTTTCAGTTTAAAATTATGCATTTCCAAACGTTGAAAAACAGCTTCTAAGTTTTCTAATAATTCTTCAAAAGTTTTGGCAAAAACAACAATATCGTCCAAATATGCTAAAGCTTTCTTAAATTTCAAGTCTCCTAACAATTTCTCAGCAACAAAACTGAAAAATCTTGGTGCATTAGCAAGCCCAAAAGACAAACGTTCAAATTCATACTGCCCTTCATGAGTAACAAATGAGGTATACTTTTTACTATTCTCCTCTAAAGGAATTTGAAAGTATGCTGACAACAAATCTAAGGAAGCAAACCATTTAGCTTCTCCAAGGTAACTAAGGAGGTCATCAATAAGAGGCAAGGGAAAGGCTGAGTTTACTGTAACCTTATTCAGTTGGCGATAATCTACACAAAACCGCATAGAGCCATCTTTTTTCTTTACCAACACAACAGGTGATGACCAAGGTGACTGAGAATCTCTAATAATACCAGCATTTTTCATTTCCTCTACTTGTTGGGAAATAATCTGTTTCTGCTTATGAGCTACCCTATAGGGTCGTTGCTTAATAGGTTTTTCATCCTTTACCTCTATTTTAAATTCAGCTACATTAGTTGAGCCTAAATCTTGCAATGAAGTGGCAAAAACATGTTCATATTTTAACAACAGATTATGAAGATCTGACTTTTGAGCTTCAGTTAAGTTGGTATTAACATTAAATTCAAACTTTGGAGCGTTCAATGGAGTAACATCCTTAGGTGAAACTGAGTTACTTTGAACAAATGCAACTTCATGAGCATTAGCTAATACAGTTTTAGCAAAAAGTGTTTGAGGAACAGCTGAATTATTATGTACTGGTATCACAAAGTCCTTTGAAGATTTGCAAACTACAGGTGGAATAGAAATATTCTTCTTATGCATAATACTGGTAGAAGGCTCGAACATAACCTCATTTGTAATATCAGCTGAAGGCTGCACTGCCACAAAACAAGTAGTAAGCGGTGGCAATTTAACATCTTTTACAACAGAAACTTTATTAACTATCTGTACCTCATCGTTCAATGGAATCACAGCAATATCTGTAAAGGGACCACCACATGTTGTTTCAAAAGGAATGTGTACCATTTCTCCCTCATGAGTTTGAATCTTAACTTCTGCACAAGAATAATCAATGGTAACTTTATGTGAAGTTAGAAAGTCATTACCCAAAATGAGATTATGTGCCAAGTCTTTTACCACTAACACATCTTCCTGAAAAACAAAGTCATTAATTTGAAATTTCAAATTTGTTTGATAAGGCGCATCTAATAACTTGTTACCAGCTGTTTTAAGCAAAATCTCGACAGGTTTCATTTTAGAAATGTCATTGATATGAGCTGCATTCACAATGCTAACTGCACTTCCTGTATCCAACAAAATTGGAAGTTTTGACTCCCCAATGGACCCCAAAATTTGCAAAATTTGACCTGGAAGAGAAACAACATTAGACACAGGTGAACTTACTTTGGGTACCTCTAGGTTATGTCGTTGGAGGCTGGGCCTCTCGAGTTTTTTGAACCAGATGGTGAAGTCCAGCAATTACGTGCCATATGACCACGCTTGTTGCAATTGTAACACACAATAGGTGCCTGCTGTCTCTTTTCATGATATCTTGGAGGCTTAAGTGGAGGTGGCTGCACAGTAGATGCAGCAGCAGTGAATTGAGACTGAAGTTGTTGCATTTGGGTAGCAAGTTTAGTGACCTGTTCACTCAATGTGGAAACAACATTAATAACTGGTTCAGAGTGATTTACACTTTCAAACCGTGATAAAACAGGTGCAGATGACACAGGTGGAGAAGTGTAAGTTGATGTTTGTGCTTGTACTAAATGTTGTCTATGTTGCACATAAAAATTAGCTTTATCAACGCTTTTAATAATTTGTAAAACCTCCTCAACTGTTCGTGGATTTAATGGGAGCAAAGCTTGTACATACTGAGGTTTCAATCCTTTCAATAAGTGTTTTACCTGATCCATTTGTGTCATTGCAGCGTTAACTTGGTCACACAAGGATAATACATCATAAATGTAATCTAATACAGGTTCATTTTCTAATTGTACCCTCTGCCTAAGTTTAATTTCCAACAATTCATCTTGATTGGACATTTGAAAAGCTGCCAAAAACTGTTGAGTTAGAAAATGCCAATCATGCTCAGGGTGTCTATGGCAAAAAGTTCGGTACCAAAGTACTGCTGTGTCTCGCAAGTAACATGGGAAAAACTTCAACTTTTGTACATCTGACCAACCATTTGCTGTAGAAGCTAAGTTAAATTTTCTCAAAAATTCTGAAGGAGATATCAGTGCTATCCTGTCAAAACAGGGTGGATCAATAAAAGGCCGAGAAACTTGCATTGTCTGAGTCTGATTAACATTAGGTGCCATGGATACTTCTAAATTACTAGGTACATGTGCACTTTGATTAGCTAAAGCAGAAGTCGAAGCTATTACATCATGTGAATCCATTGTAACTGGCACATTGGATGATTGCCGCGTTTTCTTAGGCATTTTGACTTACTTTTAAGTAACACTGGACACCAGAATAAAATAAGCAGAATTACCAACTGGAATGAACACAAAAGTGAAGTGCATCCTTCACAAAAACACCAAAAAAGAAACTATTTACTTTGAATTTTACTGCTAAAATTCACATAGCGTCCCTGGGAAATTAACACGTGACCACGTGGTCGACCAAAATTTAAGTTCACATCCCAAAATACTCAAAATTTAGAAAAACAAATCTCCGCAAATTTAAACTATAAACTCTGTATTAATAAATAAACCTCACATTAAGCCTGAAAAGAAAACTAAAGCCTGAAAAGACAACTAATTAGAAACAAATTATGCCACCACGTGGTGTCCATTCTTCAACGCAAATAATCAATTTCCATGTAGTTATAAAAAAAAATTTTAGCACAATATTATGAAATAAGTTTGCTATTAAAGAAATCAAATAAAAAACAGACCAAAAGTTAAAGGATTACGACACGATGACCAGATTAGAATTTCTAACTAATTGAACACCACGCGGTCGGCCATGTTTCCTCCATCTTTCACCAGCGTATACATTCAAATTTTTTCATCAAAACAGGAATAAAGCAAGGAGAAAAAAAAAATTGAGATCTTACCCGCGTCTCCACCCATATGTCGCACCCTACATTAAAATAGATTTAAATATTTGTTATCTATGGGGGAAAACGTAGCGGTAGAGCTAAACCATTTTAACAAACGCTAGTTACACACCACGCGGTGGGGTGGACATGTTATTTTACTGATAATTAGCTTACCTGTATGGTGGTGAAAGGTGGAAGGCCCAGCGAAGGAAAACTCACAAGTGCATTTTAAAGGAGGTTTAATAATTTCAGACAACTTACATTCAATGAGGTTTGTGTCCCGGAGGGTTGCTACAAACACGTCCTCTCTCTCTGGTGGCGGCCGGTCGTCTGGGGAAGAGGAAGTGCCATCCCCCTCCCCAGCGCAGCCAACGAACAAAGTTCAGCCTAGTGGCCCCAGGCCTGACAACCCATACAGGGTTGCCACAATATTATTGAGCTGATTGTAAAGTTATGACCATTTTATGTTAATGATGAAGTAATATGAGACTAGAGCTGGCACATGCACATAGAAGTTGGACAAATTATACAGCAAATGTCAAGTGTACTGAGGGAACAATGTGAATGCCCTCTCCTTCAGTCACTGTACAACTAGATTGTAATTTGGAGTTTTGAAATAATTATCTCAACTGCAATAGCAGAAATAATATGAAACATTCTTAAATATTTGTTTGAGATGTACTTAACTTGTTACCGTATCCTAATGAACAGAAGCCTTTCTCTGGAGCCTATGAGGGCTTCGTTTGAGGGCCTAGATGGCACCAGCCTAACTATGCCCCTTGCATAGTCTCTTATGAATATGGTCACCCAGCGGTGGGGAGTTTACAAGCAACCTTTGACTTCCTTATTTATATAATGCTCATTATTGCTCTGAAACTGCTCCAATTTTCTTGCAATGCAGCTTTCTGGCACTCTTTAGAAAAATCGATGTGCATGGTAAAACTTTTCAAACTCTGTGGTGTGTTAATAACTTTCATTTTTTTGTGTAAGTACTTCATCTTTGCACAAGTGGTGCCTACTATAGTACTTTTTTCATCATACAAGTTTTTACTTTTTTCAATCTAACTTCCTACTTAAACTGAGTTGAACAAGGAATGGAATGTATGGTGATAGAACATTGTTGCTATAATTTCCACAACTTTATAACTTTAATCATCCTCTGATCATTGTACATGATATGGAATACAATAAAATAAATCAATAATACAATAAGTCTAAACACAAGCATTGTTATTATAGTTTACAACTGTTCACATAAATTCACTTGTCATTGGCATCAGATGAAATGTATTTACCTTGAAATTTTTTCACATACAAGCAGGGCCGTAGTGGAAGGGGAACGTGGTTGTACGCTGTCCCCCCAATATTTTTCAAAGGGGGACATAGTTCCCTAACTAACAATATTATTTATACTTTTTTAATCCATTACCTTTCTTAATTTAACATTCAAAATATTGAAAAAATACAAAATATATACATTCAAAATACATTCACATAATCTTTATGACTATTAACGGACCTCCAGTACATATGTGGAACCCAGAGGATTACATAAAAAAATGGATAAAAAGTCATACGCATGCTGAGGAAAACCAAAGCAGGAAGGCGAATCTACAAGTACAGAAATCTGATCGGTTCTCCAGCATCTGGAAAAATTTTTAGGTGTGCGTCCCCCCTTTTTTTTGTTAGGAATACGGCCCTGCATACAAGGTAAATCCAATTTACATTTAAGGTAAATCAGGACTGGCTCAAGGAAGGTGTCAAGTCATGAATTCGCCCAGGTTGGATTGAACTGGATTAGAAGTGGAGCAGATTCCACACTGAACCTATAGACAGTCTATGTGAGACTTCTGGAAGGAAGAGGTAACATGAGTGCTCTGCGGGCACATCGGAATCCAGGGGTTCACCGTGCAGTCCCAGCAACATAGGGTTTCATACCGGCCCTCCCCAGCAGGACAGGAGAGTATAACGCCATCTCTATGCCGGGACCAGCTGTTATAATACACAATGCTCCCACATGTCAGTGCCAACTCGCCCATCTCCGTCACTGACAAAACGGGAAAGGCTGAATGAAAGAGGAAGTAAAACGAATTGGAAGGACGGAAAGTCGCAGAATGTAAAGTGTCCAACTTGGCATTCGCCAAGTGGCCAAAGAAAAAACAGCGAGAAAATCTTTGGTTAGAATGGTAATGGTCGGCCATTGGGGGTCGAATTCGGGACCTTTGAATGTGAATGTCAATAGCTACCACCTAAGCCACTCCATTTGGGACCAGCTTAGGAGTGCTAGTTATAGTTGCGGAAAAATCTTAAAACATGAAGAAACTATTTGAAAATTAGATGAATTATAATCATGCTTAAATTCCAGTGATTTCCTGAAGATTTTTGTTATGAAACTAGTTATAGATGAGGCACCAGAGTTGGACACTTTCGATGTGACCTACATTGATTATTGTCGAAACATCTATAATGCAGCAGGTGTTTAACAATGAGCATCATTTTTATAATCAGGAGGATTTAAAGAATTTAAGCCTCTTTCTTCATCCTGGGAGGTGGTAGCTACAATAGACTCCTCGTAGGTTGCAGTGCACTGGGTGTCCTTTTCGTTGTGTACACTATAATAAAAATAATTATTAACCAGTACAGTTCACTATCAAGCATATTTACATTTCGTGTTTGTTTTTAATGTCTTAATATATTTATGTGAGAATGAGTAGGTGTGGGTTACTGTCATTGCAGATGAAAATTAGGTTATGTGTGAAAACGCCAGTGGGGAGCACTTGTAGTCATCTCACGGGACGGCAAAACTGGAGCAAGCCCTGGCTAAATGACCTAAGTCAAACCTGAATGTCAGGAAACAATTGATTTTTGGTGACTGCATAAAATATGAAAACGCCCTAAGAGGAAATTGTGTTGAATTCTTTCTTCCAAAAGAGGGAATTATATTCCATTTGCCAGTAGATGCACTTCTAAGCATATCTGTCTAAGCTATGTTATAATGAAGACATGAAAACATTTATAAATATGCACCAAATGAGAAAGTGATGTACCTACTGCACAGTCTAAGGACATCACATTTTGTATGTGAACACGACTATGAATCTATCATTTCAAAACCCAGTTTTCAGTTAATATTGAAGAATTTGAATTATAAAACCTCAGTGTCTCTTTAACAGAGAGCTAAGATATAGCTATTGTAAGTATCTGCAACCAGACTGTTGTTTATTGTAACCTTAGTGCACATTGTTGAACACTGATCTAAGGGTATTGTTTTCAGAGGCCTCGCGTCACTCTACTGGAAGTGTGCTACGTGTCTATCAGGCGAAACGTGCCATCTGTACAGGCAAATTATTGACAAGGATAAACTATGGCAGTTCCCAGTCAAGGCCAGCTCTGCAATATTGCCTACAACCCCACCCCGATCAGCCTACCGGATGCCTATTGAGTCTTCCGGAAGTAGCGCTGTATAGAGCAGTAAGGTCGTCGTACCTTGTCGGCCTGTCATACAGGATGAAAGCCGTGTAACCGTGAGATCTGAGAGATTATTCAATTCTAGGAGCTGATCTTTCCGTTCCCCGCGTTTTCGCTGTATCCGCTGACATCTCGTCTGCTGTCTATTAGTTATTCACAATCACGGATCTTATTACAATCACGGATATACGCAGAGCGATAAGATAGGTAAATATGAAAGATGAAATTTTATTTTCACTAATCGAAAGTACACCACCTTTTCATTCTATGGGCCGAGGAAAGCCTCGCCCGGTCAGTTTGGCTCAAGTGAAATTTACACCTACGTATTTTATGTTAAATAATTATCCATTTCAATAAGCTGAAGAAAGTTATCTTTTACTAATCATGGTGTGATTGCTAGCTGAGGGGTTAGACCACTTGGCTCTCACCAAGGCGGCCCGGTTTCGAACCCAAGTGACTGCGTGAGATTTGTGGTGGACAACACTGCGCTGGACGGGTTTTCTCCGGGATCTCCGATTTTCCCGCCATCTCATTCCACCGGTGCTCCATCTTCATCTCATATGTCATTAGCGTCACTGCCTGCGGTGCCATATGTAGTGAAAGCGAGCGTTAAACACTACGCATTTCACTACACAATGCGATTGCTACTAAACTGCAACGGTGTGCTTGTGCCCATCACATTGGAATGGTTCATCATGTGTTTACTCAAATATAAATGATTGCTCTGCATACTACCGCATTGTGCCAACTCTAAAACATTTAAAGATGGGCTGCATAGAATATCAAAGACATTTTCTTTATACAGAAGGCAAGGCGAGGTACCGTAGAACAAGTTGCATTCGTTGCTTTCACTGCACTTAGTTTTGGGGCAGGAATTTAAAGCTGACGTTGCTCTAATCACAGGAGTTGCCAACTTTGCAGATAAAAACACTAATTTCAAACACATTAGTAAAAACTGTTGTGCAATTTCAGAAGTGTTTTGGGTGTTCAAGTGCTGCTGAATGAATATAAAGAAACTGCAATTGAGAAAAGTTTCATAAAGAAATTTGCAAGTTTCTGAAAACTTTCCCAGCGCTGAATGTTTTCGTCTATTTAATACGAAATTGTGTTGCATAAAATTATTTAATAACAGTTCAATATTTGAAACACGCATGAACACATTTCCACATAAAAATTCGCATAGAACACAATGGTATCTATGCAACCAAAGATTGCTCTTAATTCGGCAGTTTACGTACATGACTGCAAGATAATATCTATGTCTACAATTAAAACCAATTATCTTTATGGCGGGGAGGATTTTAGTAACCGTTGTTGGTACTGAAGAAAACTGAACAGATGGAACGACACCAAACATAACCATTGACAGAGCACTATAGGGGGCAAATGTATTAAGTTGACTTGGGTGAATTTTGATATCTTGTGCTAGCCAGTTACAAATCTGTCTCCTGCTTAGGAGCATGCTGTAGTAGAAAAGAGGAAGTTAATTATTCGCATCATCTAACCCCTCGTTGCAAGAAGGATGCTGTATACATTGCAATCCAAATAAACCACATAGTATTAGGAGGAAAGTTAAATAAGGGGCACGTTGTTTCACCGTACAGTCAATGTTCATTATGAAAATATTAGTTTTTTTTTCGGTAATTGACAGGTATCAGCACTGTGAAGCATTTTCTTTATAGCAGATACGTCTTACGTCCTTACAAAATATCGAAACAATACAACAGCCGTGTTCAAATGTGGCTGTTCGCAACCATTATCACTAGACAGTAGTGCCTGAATTGTTATCAGACTGATCACACTGAAGTAAATGGGAACAACACTCAGTTCCTTATAAAAGTAACTAGCCGCTTTAACACAAATTGGAATTACACAAATTGGATATATCCACGCCACAATCAACTATAAGGGACAAGTGAAATGCCTTAAACTAAAATATGATCGGACGTTTATGTACAACTCTTTTATTAGCATAGGTATTTGGTAATAGAACTTGGTGATAGAACTTTTAAGGTAGCCTTTGATCTGCTGTAATTTACAAAATTGTTATCTTTCAGTTTTGGTCACTGTAACAAAAACAGTTAAGTACACAGAACAAGTGGTGTACATAGAAATCAAAGTAAGTTCAGTCAGCAGAAGAGCAAGCTATTACAAATTAGTGATGTTTTTAATCTTACAGCTGAAGGAACTTATTGCTGACATATTTGTGGCGCAATTGAAGATCCGAAATATTTCTGCTAAATGTTCTGCTTTATTTTCCAGTGGATCATCAATACTTAGGTAGAAGTCAAAAACAATGGTGTATATATATATATTTACTACTAACTTCATATTGTGAAAATGTGATCGGATGTTTATGCACGACTGTTTTACTAGCTTTGGTATTTGGTAAATGTTAGCTGTCTCGTATTTTAAAGGCAGTGGCAAGGAAAAGTAATTTAACTAAATTTTAGGGAAGATAATATGCTTCGACTGATTACATAAATAATGTAGATAATAAAATAAATACGCCTTGTTTTCTGGCAAAAAGCAAACATGTTAAGGAACTGAAGATCTGTTCAAGTCGCTTCAGAAAAGAACAATAGTACTAACATTTCGAACAGTAATCAGAATTAAAAATGTAATACCATGGTCATAATTCGAGATAAGAAACTTCAACCATTCACTTATTCTGGCTAGATATATTAAACATTCCAAAAATACTAGGACATTAATGAATGACCCAACAACAACGCAGAATGATACAGATTTTATAGAGAGGCAATGAAAACTATTTTAAATCGAGCGGGTGCAAGTAAAACTCCAGAAAACGATATTATAGTTGAAAGTTTTACTTTAAGTGTTTTATATATTTCCGAAAAATATAATGTCAATTTGCAACCGTTGTCTAACAAGAGGAAATTTCCCTAAACAAAGGAAAAACCTGCATTAATATCTGTTTTGAAACAATGAAAGAGAAGATCTCAGAAGTAACAAACTTTTGATCAATCATTCTACTGAATGTAGGAGAGAAACTATTATCAAAACGTTTAATTGGCCATGTGTGCACCATGAATACTCACACAACTTAATGAATAAGTACCAGTTTGGATGCACTGCACAAACTAGCACTCTGATGCAGTGATGACAGTCAAAGTAAATAGGTAAAGAAAGGCTTTAACGAACGTTGATACTCAGAGAGAGCCATAAATAATGTTAACATTGAGCCTTCACTAAGATCAGAAATAACCAAGTAATATTAAGTAATGTTTTTCGTTGGCTTAGTTTGCTCCTTCAATTCCAGCAAAAGAAGAACGATAAGCAGTATTCACCATAAGAAAAACCATAAGTAATTATGAAAATGACTTTGGCCTTCTTCACTACGAGCAAAAAAGAGACAAAAGATTTATGCCACAGAAAGAACCACAGGTAATATTGATATTGGTCTTGATCTTCTTCAGAGCGACCTCAAAAAGAGCTACAAGAAATTATGATACTAATCTTGGGCTTAATCACTACCAGCACAAGAAGCTCCACCATTAACTTTGAGAATGAGCATGGCGTGCTTCTTCACTACCAGTACATGAAGAGTTACAAACAATGCTGATATTGTACTTGGAGGTTCGATTCCCGTCAACGGCACACTTGACTTGGGTATCTGTGCTTTCCTAATGTCACTTATGCGAATGCTGGGGTGGTTACTTTCACGCCGCGATTTCCTTACACGGCATTTCCCTTTCCATTTCGTTATCGTTTTTCAAGTTTGCATTCAGACTTGCGGTGCATGGCGGTCCGAATAAAATGACGCCGCGTTTGGTCGTGGAGGTGACGGCGTTTGAGTTTGCCGCTCCTGGGCTGGAAGAAATTACTCTCACCACATAGTCTCTTCTACTTCACTACGAATATTGGAATCGACAGAAATAGTGGGAGGTCTGCGTTTGTTGTGATTAACCACAAGAAAACGGAACAGCGCCAGCAATGTAGACCTTAAGCTTTGGGTACTTTACTACCACAACTAGTGTTGAAGTTAGCGTACTGTGCTCGTAGCTGCAAAATATCATATGTTAACTTTGAGTCAGAAATTGAAGGGGTAACTTGAATGTGCTTCTTTGGTTCATAATAAACAAAAATAAAGAGCGCACTGTATTCCAAAAACGATTATTCCAAAAATTATTACTCCAAAAGAAAGAGGAAATAAATGCCATTTTTGGGCTGTGTTGGTCAGGATTTTGAATTGAAAATCAACATGATAGGAGAATTAAATGCATATTTAAAAACAAACAAGTGAAATCAGAGAAACTATTATATGGTAAAAACATTTATCCTAACATGTGTCTATATCCCATGAGTGTAATAATACAAAGCATTGACACCTTTAAAACTTTATAGAGTGTATCCATAGGCTGAAAAAACAGCAGCTTAGGTTGGCTTCAACGAATGAGGGTAAAAAGATAACTTCCTAGGCATGTCATGATGGATGGTAAGTTCGTAAAACGCACGGTCGCCCAAAAAATAATACGCGATATGATTAACTGTATCCTTGCACGGATGGGCATCCGTTCGTTGACGTATAACACAAGTCGCCTAACTGTATGCAGCCCATGTAACTCACAGTTTAGTCCTCCAAACCTTGCAAATATCCAGCGCCTAGTCAGATTGTTTCTCTACATCCTTGCAAAACTGAGCAGTGGGGGCTATGTAAAATGTAGTGTTCGAAAGGTTCCACAACTCTGGAATGAAGCCAGTCTTATGATGTACTACGACGTTACAACAGAATTAGGAAATGGTGAGAAACCTTCAACAATGTCCTCGTATGTAATTAAAGCAGGAATATATAGTTTTTATAAAACATGATCGGAAACAAGAATTGAACAATTTCAAATGACATTAAGGAAGTTAAACAAATTAACAGTTTTTTTTAAAGATGTTGTGTAAACAGCTAGGAAATGACCGACAAATACCAAAACAAAGTTCGAGTACTCGAGAAGAGAGATATACATAAGTATTAATCGACCAGTTTTCATACCCGCTGGCAGAAAATAAAATGCTTAATCCAACCGCTATCGCTTTCTTTATGCGGCTCGCTATCAATTTGTTTACACTACTGTGCTGGCAAAGCCACCAAATATGCGACTAACCAACACAGCTTTCATTACTCTCTAAACCGAGAAGTTGAGGGCCCTAAATCGCACAGCATAGCCGGGGAATGTGTTTTATAAGAAGAGGAGTGAAGCAGGTAGTACGAAGCGATGACAAACAGTAGCAGTAAGATTTGTTAAGCTAAACCCCAAAAATCGCCACAAATCAGAGCATTTCACACCTTCCCTTAGGTTGGCCATCTCATATAGCACATGCATCAATGTCAACTTGGCATTGTATACTGTTTTCACAACATAAATCTGTTACAAAAAGGAAGCCTCTTCTGTAGAACTGACGGGTGAGTTACGGCGTACTAAAGTCGTAATATCTCTGCCCAATGCAAATCTAATGGTAGTCGGAGGGGATTCGACACGTCGACCAGACGAGATCTATTGTACCTATGCCCCAAGTGGGGCGTCCCCGGGAGGGAGGATGAGAATTAACAGAGGGCGACCGAACCAAGGAGTCACTACAGTACAGAGGGCGAGGTCCCTATACTTTACGAGATATAAACTCCCCTGTGGTGGGCTTAGGACAACCATCATCCCATCTGCCGTGGCCCCGAAACCGTCACGAGGCCGGTTCGGAGACCGGAGGCCGCCTCCCAGAGCAGGATACTCTAGGCAGGCTTACACAATCGGCATCCCGCCTGCCACGTTGCTGAATCAGCCCACTAGGCCGGCTCGGAAACCGAAGTCCGTCCCGCTGGAGGGGAAAGCGTTTTCCTCAGCATATCAGCCCGCCATGCACCACCGAGACTCCCGCCGACACTTCTACCCTAAAAGAAACCGCCAGATGAGAGATGATATGAAATGATAATGGAGGGGAAATGGAAGGGCAGGAAATTCGGGGGATGTAATTAACCTACCCAGCACCCGGGAAAACCCCCGAAAAACCTATGGGTCAAGTAAGTTTGCCACAGCAATCGAACCCGGGCTACCCGAATGCGGGCCACAGACTTAACCCTCAGTTAGGCGCGTGCCTTGGAAGAACACTGTTGGTCGCGTGGGGCCTGGACGCTATATTTATGCAGTTATATGCCTGTATTTCTTTTTGTTTTCATTTTTCTTTGCACCGCCCCAATTTTTGGCTTTATTTAGGTTAAATATACATGACTTTTGATTGTATAGTCATCTTAAATGCATCAGCTAAAATAATAGTGTGCATTACAGTGTGTATCAAGTATATGTAAAGAGAATAACCTATTCTTTTAAAATATATCTTGTCATTGGAAATATTCAGTTACAAAGAGTCATTAGCTATTTTTCCCCGGCTAAGTAGTTATCGCAAATAATTTTGGCGTGTTTTCTCAAACAGAGAGGAGCGTTGCATTTCCCACTTGCATATTTAGTTTTGCTGTTCTTATTGTCTTTACTGCAGGGTTCATATCGTTTCTTTTTTAATGATTCTGGTGCATTCGGCAACACATTTGCTGTTGTTTGGCTTTATATTTCTTTAGAAGCTCTTTCAGATCATTTTGTAGCTTCGATGCTGTTGCGGCAGCAAAGCTAAGGGCAGTACTTTCAAATATTTCTGTCTTGTGGAATATTTGTTCTGGTTTTCAAGAAAGTTAACACTAAAATTAATACATGCATTATTCAACATATGCTTAAAAATTACCATTGGCCACCTTCATGTTCTTCTGGCTACAAAGTACGTAGCACACAATTTTCTATTACATCAACTCCAGATTTAGTATCGTTGTAATACATGATTATTTCAGGCCTTTTCTCGTCACCTTCTGACAGTATTTCCGACGAAACATGTAGACTTGAGATCCAAACTACTGTTTTACCCTTTTTGGGACATATGAAATAAGTGTTTTGTTTTTTGTGAAGCCAAATACGCTTTCGTATTGACTGCGACCTCTTGGAGAAATAAAATTACAGGGCAAATCCTTCTTGTTTTTGTATATGTACCGACGAAAGAAAGTGGTCTTTTGCCCAGCTCATTCGCCAGGGATACACTAATGAACCAATAATCTGCTGTAATACTTCTGCCAGTGTTATAGATTGGTTCAGTTAGTCTTAGCACTACAGGCTCTGCGGAATTATTTTGCAAATGTGGTCCGTTCGGCTACTGTCCACAAATTTCCATATTAGTCGTGTAAAACACTTCCCATCACTCAAACAATATTTTTATGCCATACTTGTTTGGCTTAGATGATATATATTGTCTAAAACCACATCGACCACAAAATGCAGGTAATTGCTCGTTGACTGTGACGTTTTGTCCAAAGAGAATAATGCTTCTGACATTTATTTACAAACATTGTAAACATTTCTCTAACATCAGCCGATTTGTCCAATAGCAATGAATACCATTTGGTACCCACGATGAAGTACTAATGGCTCCTTCCACTGGCAATGCAACATTCCACAACTTACTAACGAAGAAAAACATGTCATCAACATGTAACTGGAGCAGGCGCAAGGGGCCCACTAGACCTGTACTACACCTAGCTGCTGATCCACCATTCTTGCAGCTACAATAATAGACAGAAAAATTTGTCGCAGCAGCAATCATTTGAGTAAGGTGGAATGTTAAATGTCCCAGTCAGACAATTACGTAGGTGCGTTTGTTCGTAAAATACAACGTTTAAATAAAGCTAGGGGCCTCCCAGACCCCAAGCGACTAACAGAGGGTTAACCGCCTGAGCTATCCCGTTCGGTATGTAAATCCTAAAGTACTATCATTAATATTATCTTTTGTTGCACTTCATTTTCTTCCACTGGATCCGAATAATCATATCAATAACTTGGAATTTTTCTATATTAACACTACATAGAACAAAAGTACATTAATTTCAATGTTTGGTCCTAATGCAGCCCAAATACGTCACATTCTTCACCCAAAATATGCTAGATTTGACTGTAACTCTAAAAAATATGATGCTACTTAAAGGTACACTTATTTGTATCTTACTGGTGTTACTACAAACGAGAGCAGAGTATGAAATGAAGTAGTAGTTATCAACCAAATTGGCAAGGAGTCATAATCAGCATTTGCATTAATCCTGATGCAAAAAGGAACTTCTGGAAAGGAACCATTAGCAGTGTCTCCCTTCAATTTATTACTAAAAGACTCCAGGAAGAAATCTCTATTAATGGCTGTCACAACCTTGTTACTAATAAATTATAGACAGTAAATGGTATCCCTCTCAAACTTGTTAGCAAATACTCTAGCAAGGAATAATTTTCATCTCGCCAAAACACTCCAGCAAGAAACATTTATCAATGTCAGTCTCAAAAATTAATACCAAAACACTCAAACAGGAAAACATTATCATTGTCTATCGTCACCTTGTTACCAAAACACTTCAGCAAGAAACCCATTATCAGTGTTTGCCTTAATTTTTTTCCAAAATACTCTAGCAAGGAAGCATTATCAGTGTCTGTCTCCATCGTGTCACCTACACACTCTACCAGGAAACCCTATCAGCACATATCTCAACCTTGTTACCCAAACACTCCAGAAAGAAACAATTATTATTGGCGTCTCTCTCCACCTTAATAAAATACTCTCTAACAAGGAACAATTATATGTACTCTTCGTGAAACCTTTATAAAACACCCTAGAAAGGAACATCGATCTTGAAACTGTTATCAAAATCTTCGAGTAAGGAATAATTATGAATGTCTTTCCTGATTCTGTTAACACAATCAAGATTAGAGAACATGCTGGGTTAGCTGTTGCAAAACACTCTAGCAGTAATCAGTGATACTTCTTTTGGATCAGTGACTATAATACCCTACAAGTTTAACCCATTTTTGAGTACATTTGTGATTCGGATTCCAAAACTGCGTCTAGTTTTGGCCTAAAAGTTCTAGTTTTATTAGATACAGGAACAACAGGAACAATGTAACAATTTCGAAAACCGAGGATGAAGGATAGAAACACATATGCCATTAGCATCGTATGCACTGACTTTGGGACGCAAGGCACTTTCTTACGAATCAATTGCCCTAAAATTCCAAGACAGACTTGTCATTAAAGAAACAAAAAATAGGTTATGTAACGGAGGAGACACCTAGCACCTGCACCAGCAATTGGATCTTTTGTGCATATACCATCAGGAGGAGCGGATGAGCTGAAGAAGCTGGAAGAGACATATGGGTTTAGCCCAGAGGTTCTACTCCCATTAGTCCTGAACCCGTAGGAACTGGACCCTGGCCTCCTTCAACCAGGGAGTATCCTAGCTGTCCCAAAGGGCGCTCGGCGTCCTCCGTGGGGCTTTCCATTGGACAAGACCTAGAGACTAACAAGCCCCCCCATCTGGTCCTATGGACTCAAGACGGGATGGAAGTGGATACGCCACTTACGCGCGTCAACACTCAAGGTGAAGACTACCGATATGACCTCGGTGGGGCCGCCTGGTGATCTAGCACACCTTCTACTAGCTAAGCAGGCTAGTACCCGGGAGAATTAATGGCTTCCCTCAACCCCGTCCGAAGACGTACCCGATTCCCACGGGTTTCGGGAACACACTGCCCCCTCGAGTCCATCCCAATCCGAACAACTCCCGAAGGAGGGGCTCGGCTGTTCGGCCCGAGGTTCCTCTAGTAACGTCAGAGGTACCACGAGTGCTAAGGGTCCGCAGCGCCCGCACTTTGGCAGCTGAAAGGGACGGATCCCTTCCCCTACTGGAAGAGAGAGACATATGGGTTGCAGGAACGGATAACATAAGACGTGCTGAGTTCCCTAGCAATTGCTGGCTTGACCACTCGGCTGTAGGAGCTCGGTGGTGACCTGCCCAAACCGCCGGAGGGTGACGCGGAGATCTCCTCCAGCAGGAACCGGGGATAGCTCGACCCAGCGGTGGAGACTCAGTCTCTCTCTGACGGAGTCGAGAATTTCCAAATCGCAGATGCAAGCGGTTAGCATAATATTTAGATACGATTTTTTTTTTTAAATTTACACACGCAAACGCTAAGTCACTTCGGGCCATGAGTAAAATGCGTAAAATTATGCTCAAATGAGCCCAGGGTCCATAGAGCGTAGAATTACCCGACATACTTCTTTTAGGATAAGGGGAAACCCTGGAATAAACCCTATACAGGTAACTCACTCGGATCGAGATGCGAACTCGGGACCTCTTGAACGTGAGACAGACACGCTTACATCTACGCTACAATCTATGCTACCGAGGCGGACTCATCGATAGAACGGCAGCACGTATGGTGACGACACTTAATTTCGCCTACACAGTTGGTGTGTGTGTATGTGTGTGTGTGTGTGTGTGTGTGTGTGTGTGTGTGTGTGTGTGTGTGTGTGTGTGTGTGTGTGTGTGTGTGTGTGTGTGTGTGTGTGTGTGTGTGTGTGTGTGTGTGTGTAAAATCTGTATTAGAACATCAGTGTACACAATGGAACCAGCGAAAGTAGATAAAATTATACTAAGTGAAAATGGAAAGAACTGTTGTCATCAATGGATATATATATTTATGAGCGTATAGTGGTAAATAACTGAAAAACGCCTAATTGTTTTTTTTTTTTTTTTTTTTTCATAGAATCCAGTTTAGAATTTATTGCTTCGAATATTGATGGAACTTTTAAATCGACGCCAAAATACTTTTATATACATTTTACAGTTCACGGACTAAGAAATGATCATTTTTTCTGCTTGAATTTTTCTAGTTGCCCATTAAATACACATGTTTTTATGAATAAGAATTTACACCTTTACTGGTTGAAGGTGGAAAAATTAATGTAAAATATACAGCCAAAAATTATTTATGACGATTTGGAAATTTCAGTTCACAATGCAGTGAGATCAGTGTCGTCAGAGAATGAAGTGAAGATTTGTCAATTCCAATTTGGTCAGTGCTAGTGGAGAAAAATTCAATATTTGGGATTGAGCAAACAGTACCAACAAAAGGACAGAGAAGTGGGTACATTTTTAAAACTTACATTCAGTGTCCCTTTATTACCAAACAGGAAGTTCGCAATTGATTTAATTTCAAATGTACCCAAAGTCAAAGTAATAGTTTTATTTCGTGCTTATCTTTAAAATGATATTGCAGGTGATGGCACTTTTCCTCCACATATGTGGTCTGAATTTTCGTTTTCACCACTGAGAACTACAAATGCATGCTAATCATTTCATTCATGCCCAAATTCACAATTTTACTCGCCACATCAGAACATTTTTATTTTTCTCGATACCCTTAAAGATATACAAAATGAGAAATTAAAATAAGAAGTAGCTCTAAAGGAAGTTTAAAAGCAGCCACAACGACAAAAATTTACATCGTCTGAAATGTTTACAAATAATTAAAGAAGTAATTTGATTTTCAGGCAGGCATTCATCACGTCGGTAGGCAAGAAACTTCTATCAAAAGCTAGTTTTTAGTGTTTAAAGTACAGTAACGCAATCGTATGGCTAAATTTTAACTCAGCTATGTATGCGCGGTATGTAAGTTTCTGTTTTATTAAAATCGTTTCACACATACGTCATTTTTCATCCCAAACCCCTTATATGTCTTGGGTCGCAGCGCGTATACAGTCGAACGGTATTTCGAGTAATTTTCTGACGCGTATATCCCCGGCCTGGGCGCCATCTGCCCGGCATCGGCCGACATGCAGCCCCGGAGATGTCCTGTAACATGAAAGAGGGAGACGAAATGAGAACAAATGGAGAGAGGAGAGCCATTGTAAAGACACACGCCTCCAGCCAAAAGAAACTAAACTAATCAAATAGCGAAAGTATTAACTTTATTTCAGAAGCAAGCTAGAATTCAATTAACATGGGTTCGGAATCGGAGTACACAAATACTAAACTATTGTTATATTGACACTTCCGTAGTTTCATTTTCTATTGTAGAAATATAGTTTGCAACTTAAATATCTGCAGTCAGTTTTCGAAGTAATAAAGTTAGTGTAAAATGCAGGTCAGTTTGTATATCGTGAGAAATCCAGCTTTGGATTCGCGTTCCATCCTTCCCCCCCTCCCCTCCTTTTCAACGATTCTAACCTAAGTCGTAGCAAGCTTTGAACATTACTTTTGTCATTTGTGTAGCTATTGATTTAAATTCCTTGTAGTGTTCTAAACGCCGTCTTTGTCATCCATTGTTATCGTGAAAGGGCCACTAACTTAGATATTCATTCAGTGGCAGACGAGTTTATAACCAGCAATGAACACCTTAAGTAGCATATTTTAATGCCCACTCTTACTAAATACGGCACCACAGTTGATGTAAACTGATGAAACGTGAAATGAAATTATAATTGGAAAGGTACTTGAGAAGGAAACCTTCTAGACCTAAATTTTGGGTACCTCAATCGTATTTGCCAGTTATGAGAACTGAGGAAAATCTTACAAACATCTCAACCAGAAAACATATTCCGGCCAAGATTTGAATCGCAAACTTCTCTTTCATGAATCCATGTCTTAATTACCTCGGCTATTTCTGTGAGAGTAACTGCAAAGCAGGATGAACATAAGTCATGGCTAGAGTGGCTGGTCTGTCGCTGACTAGCCAATGAGATGAGTGCGACGTTACACAGTTAAAAACGCGCAATGGCTCGTTTTGCTGAACCGTACAGATAATTTCTTTGAAAGCTGAAAAGTTACCAATTACAGTTACTGAGCAATTTTTTTTCTGAGAGTGACCGTCCAAACAGCATGTTTATAATGAGTGAGTGTGAGTGTGTGTCTCTGTGTATGTATGTGTGTATGTGTGTGTGTTGAGCTTTAGGGCCCGTTGACAGCTAGGTCATTTGGGCCCACCCATGTTTATAAGACATCTCCGAAAAATACGGAAAAATAAGGAGCATGACCAGAAGGAAAAAAATATCGTTAGCCGTCTTTGAAGAAAACCACACAAGTGTTATGCAGAAGTTACATTTTGTACCTTGTATTCAGTAAAGTGGTGATCTTTTAAGAGTGCAAATATACTTTTCAAAGCTAGTAAATACGTCGCTTAGCAAACTACTAGTGTACCTAGTAGTAATGAGACACCTCGTAAGATTTTACATAAGCAGGTTAAAAATGTTATCTTTCCTGTGGATTCCTTTTCGAAACATTTGTCAATTAAAGAAATCTTTGAAAGTACAAATTTCGCTCAGAGTCGAGAATTAACGACACAGGTTGTCGCGTGAGTGCTTATTCTGTGACGAACATGGTTAAAGAAGGTAAGCAGTTCCCTGAATAAGGAGAATTTTCGATATTTAAATCTCCTGGAAAACATCAGTTAATAAGGGATTTGAAGCTTTCTCGGCGCTGACTTATTACGACGGTTTCTCGGGATTGCAGCCAAGTGATGTTTTCCTCCTCCAAGCTATCAACCATCTTAACTCCTTGGCATTCTTCAGCGTTATAACCCTGAACACTTGCCCGCCTCGGTAGCGTAGATGGTAGCATGTCTGCCTCACGTTCAAGAGGTCCCGAGTTCGAATCTCGGTCAGGGTGAGTTGCCTGGATAAGGTTTTTTCCGGGGTTTTCCCTTATCCTTCAAGACGAATGTTGGGTAACTAAGCTCCAAGGCCCTGGACTCATTGAGCATCATTTCATCCAATTCATTCACCGTCCGATATAACAACGTTGGGGCGGACGTAAATTAAAAAAAAAAACCTGAACACTTGGCTGCAATCCCGAGAAGCCATAGCAATAAATCAGTGTAATAACTTGCTACCAACTTGGACGATTTTCAAAAGTGTGTTTTACGTAGAGAAATTTGTGATTTAGATTTTAAGGATGAATATTTAACTGCCAAAAGGCTGACCAATTGAATAAAGGAGAAAATAGAACATATGGAGTCCGTAGTGTGACTTTGTGGGTTCGTGAAATGAAAAGTCCAATTACACCACTCAAAAATGTCCTTTATTTCCACCGACTTACAGTTAAACACTTGCCAATTACACAGAATTACGTAATGCACACAATTACGATTCACCAGTTCGTCCGTTACAATTCCACTTTGCTCTCACGATTACGCACAATCCTCCGATGCACGTACACAGTCTTCTCGTCCTTACACTAGCACTGCACTCTTACGCTGATTGCCAAGAACTCTCTGACTGACTCGATTCACTCACTGCAGCCCTTTTTATAGGAATATCACAGTCTTCTAGAAGTCTCTGGTTTCCGTGAATCCACGCGAAGGTTCCAGATGGCAGTGGGAGGGGGAAAAGAGGCGGCCAGCGACAAATGACATTTCCCTAAACATCCCCCTCAGTTAGTGACAGAGACTGAGGTGGGCGTGGCGCGGCCTCTGATCCCTTACTCAGCTGTCGTTTGTTGTGCTTCCCGATAATTGGGTGACAGTATCTTCTATGAAGAAGATTTTGAAGTCTCTTGATTTCAAACACAGAAGAACCAATGATGGTCGCAAATTTCTGCTTGAAAGAAGCGATATTGTTGCTCCAAGACAAGATGCACAACGTTTAAAGTACAGGTGATTCTAGGCCGATCTTTTATTTGGGTGAAACCTGGATTAATCAAAATTCACTGTAGGAAGAATTGTATTTGAATAGTTTGTGTTTTCTAGCGTTTTTACTGTTCTTTATATACAACTTAACAACTTCACCGATAGTCAATTAAGCCCTGCACAATAGGATAACCAATAAACAGTGCAAGACATTTAAATTGTTAAAGGCTGTAAATATGCTTCATAAATACACATTCGTATCTTCCGTATTTATAAAATATTTTAATAAAATAAAAACTAGTATGAAGTCTGTTAAAGGTATCAGTTAAGTAGACACTATATTCACAAATTGTTGAAACGTCACTATTTTGTTTCACTGTAGCAAAAGCCACACTTTGCGTCTAACGCATCTAGTTTTTTGGGCGTCATTTTGTTTTGAGTGCATATGAACGATATGCAAGCTAAGTGTTCTCAGATTCAAGGTTCAGTTTATGCTACCACATGATAATCATTGTGAATGTTGTCACACACAAGCTGAAATAGAAAGAAAACCTCTTTTTAGCATATCTATGTACATCTCGGCTTATCCGCTGGCGGATTCAATGAGACAAAAACAGAAAATATTTTCCATCTCTGTCGCCCGATCGCTCGCTGTAGAACTGGCAACATCAAGGGTGCATGAGCACTTTATTGGCCAAGCCCATGTTCATTCCTGTTTTGTAGCTACTCTTGTAGGAATTTATTGAGAAGCAGCACTTTCCCAAACCAACGTAAGAGTGAAACATTTAACTTCCAGGAAACTGAAAGCATCTCTACAATACTATAATGAAATACATTTTATATAAATAATTTCACTAAATGTTTTATTAAAACCCGACTTAATTGAACAAAAGATCAATAACAAGTCGGTGCTTAAGGTAATTTGCACCTCTATTTGTTTTCACCGAAAAAGTGGCTTCCTGTTTCAGGGAACTGCAAGAAACTAATATCACGTTGGATAATATTTATATAAATGTCACCACGGCAGAAAAGCACAGGGCATAGAAAGAACTGTGTTTATTACCCTCAAGAATCAGACTAGTTCGAAGAGCATAGGACATAGAACGGCTATGTCTATTGCCCTTTGGAACCAGAACATTTTGATGAGCCCAGGAGATTGAAAGGCCTGTGTCTATTGCCCTTCGGAACCGGAAGAGATTCAAAGACCAAAGGACATAGAAAGGGCCGTATCTATTGCAATCTGGAATCACAACAGGCCGAGTAACATAGGACATATAACGGTTTTGTCCGTTGCATTTGGAACCAGAAGAGTTCGAAGAGCACAGGACCTAGAAATGGCTGTGTCTATTGCCTTCTGGAACCAGTATAAGCCGAAGAACAAGAGACACCGAAAGGGCGGTATCTATTGCCCTCTGAAACCAGTGCAGGCCGAAGAAAGAGCTGCAAATATTGCCCTCTAGAACCAGAAGAGTTCGAAGAGCACAGGACCTAGAAATGGCTGTGTCTATTGCCTTCTGGAACCAGTATAAGCCGAAGAACAAGAGACACCGAAAGGGCGGTATCTATTGCCCTCTGAAACCAGTACAGACCGAAGAACATAGGACTCAGGTGCTGTAGCTATTGCTCTGTGGAATCAGAAGAGTGGGTGAGCACATAACTTAGAAAGAGCTCTGTCTAATGTCCTCTGGAACTAGAATAGGCCGAAGAACACAGGGCATGGAAAGTTTTGTGTCTACGGCCCTTGGGAATTAGAACAGGTGGAAGAACACAAGACACAGATGGTGTTGTGTATCTTGGTCTATGGAACTAGAACGGGCCGAAGAACACAGGACACAGAAGGTGTTGTTTCTCTTGCCCCATGGAACTAGAACATCCCGAAGAGTATAGTTCATAGAAAGGGCTGGGCTCTTTGGAACTAGAACAGGCTGAGAGCACGGGACTTAGATAGGGTGTGTCTATTGCCCTCTGCAACCAGAATAGGCCGAAGATCACAGGACACAGAAGGTGCTGTTTCTCTTGCTGTATGGATCTAGAACAGCTCGAAGAACACAGGAGACAGAAGGCAATGTGTTTCATATCCTGTGGAGCTAGAGCAACCCAAAAAGCACAGGACACAGAAAGGGATATGCTTATTAATCTCTGGAGCTAGAATAACCCGAAGAGCACAAGAGAGAAGAAGGCGCATGCCTAATAACCCCTGGAACCATAGTCGGGCTAACTTATGTAATTAATATCTCTCCGAAAGATGTCGGAAAGCATCAGCCGAACTTCTGTAATGGCAGAATTGAGGGTGAAAGTTTACTGAAAGTATTAAGAGTGAGGAGCGAGGGCAGTATCTAAGAAGAAATGGATAAAGAAGCCGAACTGGAAATACAATTATTGGTTTACATGAACAAAAATGGATGTCTCTTGCAGTATGTTATTGGCATCATATGTTATTTCACTATTTAACTTGAATGGGTATGCGACATATTAAAAACCGAATACTTTAAATTTTCCGTATTTATTAAACGCCAAATAAACAGCTTGAAAGCTCTAATAGTATTTGGAAAGAAGATTTTTGAATGTGGTCTTTCTTGAATAAAGAACATTAAGAACATTCACCGAGAACATCAACGGACATAATGAAACTGATAAATGATAATTTATATTGCGTTCTACAAGGCACCTACTTGATGTCTTCCGATGCCAAAACATGCAACAAAACCATTGTGTCACGCTGTCTTGAGGAACTGCCCAACAGTATGTAATGGTAAGGTTAATGCAGAAATAACGAATAATTCCTTTCAGGTTGGCAAATAAGTATTAAGTAATTAGTTATTTTATCATCATTATTTATCCAACCTAATTAGTAATGTAACAACATAAAGTATGTAATACGTAACATTTTAGTCATTTCTAATTTAAATGTTACACATTCATATACAAAATTAATTGTCCATCTAAGTGTTGGTCTACTTGTCTTAAATTTTCTATACTGCAAATGTTAAATAGGTTTCTACTAAAGACTCATGTGCACGCCATTAGTTTATCTGTTTGATGAAATATTTTCTTATTGCGAGATCCTTAAAATCAATAAAGAACTTTTACAAATGCAATCTTTATTTTATAACCTAATTAGCACAGCAAAGTTATTTCGCTACACCTTATCTAAATTTAAATAGTATTTTTGAATAAGATATTGCAAAATACGTAGTATGTGGATTACTAACAGCATATGCCAATGTAATTATAAACATTAATGTACCAGGAAATGTTATAAAAAGTGTGTACTTTTAGGGTTTTCACAAATCTCTTGAATTGAGTGCCTTCCTTGCATCGCTATAGAATATACTCTCAGAAAGTGGTGTGATAAGAGTTGGCTTTTTTTTACACTGAGTTTCATAATTTTATTTACACTTTTTAGTTTTTTTTTTTTTTAAAATCGCTTCCATAAAAGAAGCTCGTCTAATTATCAGCTATATGTATTTTAAATTGTTTTCAGTATTTTAATATAAATACTATAAGAGTTAGCCTATCAAAACCGAAGTTTCCTCTTCGCAAATCCTCGCTGGATTAGATGGCTCGTGCGTACGTGTAGTAACGTAAAAGTTACGGTCTGATAAACATAACTAGAATGTGGAGGGTGGAGCAGGACGTGGACAATAATTGTATTGTGTTCAAACGAACAAAAACGCAACAACAAATTTCACTGCAGTATGAATCTCTCGCTGCGAAATGTTCATGCCCCTAGTTCGGGATGCAGACTTTATTTTCAATTTTGTTGTGCCATAATGTATTTTCGGAATATCCGTTATTATTGGTTCAGTAGTTCCAAAAGTTTATCATTCTTTTAAAATCATGAAAATATTCACTGTCTCTCACTGTTGTAGGAAAGTGTAAGAAATTTTAAGGCCTAGGTCCAGTTCTTAACGTTTGACAATCGCAGTTCCCATTGTAATTTCTAGCTATTTCCGTAAAGGGTTGCATCGATTAAGATGAGGTGGACAGAAAATTAAGCTTTTATAAGAATAATGTAATACATTCTGAAGGTATAGAAAGTTGAATATAGCATCAGATGTTTTTTAATCCTTAATCTTTAATATATTGTGTTGCTTATATTGCTTATTGTTTAATTATTTTTCTGACCTTTCAAATGCTAGGTTTTTTAATTTCAATGTATTTTCGCATACTTAATTTTGTATTTTAATGCGTATAAATCCGCCCCATGCCCATAACATCGGAGGTTCAGCAGCGGTTACAGCAACAAGAAAATTTCAAAGAAAACCTTACTGAATGAATTCACCAACGATGGGATTCAAACTCGGAACCCCAGGACTATTAGGCAGACGCGACACGCTACCAATTACAGCATGAACGTGGGCTTGCTTCCTGGGAAGTTCCTTAAAAATGTGTTAGTGGTACTTGTACTTCATTCAACACAAAATACACGGTGATTCAACGTAGGTTTCTAATATTCATTGGTTACGTCAAAATTCAACGGGGTCTGTAAGCTTATCAGCTAATGCAAACGAGAGAAATAACATAAACGTGTTGATATAATGCGCAATGGTTTATGTTGGCAATGAATCCACCATATCCATTCCCCACCGCTTACTTGGTCATCAAACCAATATGAGACTTTCAGATTTGTAAATTATACACACTACGCACAATCACAAACAACTGTAGGTTAGGTATGTCACCTATATGATATGACACCATGTCAATGGCACCTATGATAGGTTTCACGGTGTGACACAAACTCACGAACGTAAAAGGTTGCTAATGGACAAATATGGCCTTAACTTTTTGATCAAATAAATCTGAGATTCTTGTAGTAAGTCACTATAACATCGGTCGTGCTATAACCTTCTGTACGTAACCTTCACATGTATGGTGTAGATTAATGAATATAACATTACAAATAATGTTATTAGGTATAAAAGTTGGCCGCGACATGGCTCAGTGGTTAGACCGCTTGGCTCTCACCCAGGCGGTCCGGGTTCGATCCCAGGCGACCGTAAAGTGGGATTTGTGGTGGACAACATGGCGCTGGGGTGGGTTTCCTCCGGGTCCTCCGGTTTCCCCCACCATAATTGCACCAATTGCTCCATCAATCATTCATCTCAGGCGTTGGGCCGACCCTCAACCCTGATTTCATCTCAGGTCAGATGCTTCGGCTCCCTCGCTCTGAGGGAACCCACGCATCTCCTAAGGTCAGCATTGACGAGAAAGGGAGGGAGGGAGAGAGAGAGAGAGAGAGAGAGAGAGAGAGAGAGAGAGAGAGAGAGAGAGAGAGAGAGAGAGAGAGAGAGAGATGTATAAAGTTATAGCAGAAGCCTTCACGCACATTTGACGTATATGCAATAGGGTGACTTATATACCCAACGCATTTCCAATTACAGTCCCACGGGTGGTGTGTAAACTCGAGCTATCCATAGGTTGAAAGAAGCTTTCGATATCACTTATTTTACATAATGTGACATGCTACTCCAACGAGAAACATCTGCAATAAATATCTGAAAATATGTCATTCTTAGATTGTTCGGAAATGTATAATTTTGGAGGTCCAGTACGAGATCAACAAACTGGCAAACGTCCACGGCCTCAAATACTAGGAATTCGACTGCCCAATTGTGTTTGCATGTATTGTCTGACTCCGCACAATTCGCTCAGTGAGTCACGGTTCACTCAACAATGACCTCAGCAGTCGCGTACACCAAAAGACTTGTGAAGCTGTTCTCTAACATTTGTAGAGCAGTTAATCAGCCCTCCGCAACCTTCAGCAGTCAATTCAATGATCAGGTTCTAGTAATTGAAATATCTTTAACAGGTTGCCAACCGCCAACTCACTTTATACTTGCACAGAATAGTACAATCGGGTGCACAGAAACGTGTTAATGCTTTTGGATTCATGTAAAGATTTCAGTTGTTTGATGTTGGTAGAAACTCCTCATTACTATGTTCTACACCATTCATATGCATTACTGTCAACTTGGCGACTTCCCACTATCTTTAAGGACTCTTAATCCTGTGTTGGCAAAAGATTTGCTATTTTAGCGCCTAACGACAAATGTGGGATCATTTTGAACCTTACGCAGCAAAATTGCAAATTATTTATCGCATAATTCTCGATTGTATTTGTGACGATAAATGTTTGTTAACTCCAGAGGTAGATTATAATTGTTAATTGCAATATTTTTCTTAATACACACTGTATACTCAATTTGCAACTGCGATTAAAATTTCAATCTACTTCATTTAATTTGGTAAGGCCTTTTGTCTCCCGCGATGTCATTCCTGCTTCCGATATGAATTACTGTAAAATACGCGATTGTTGCCACGGGAGTTTAATTCAGTACACAAGTTAACTAGTACGTTATGTGTCGGTATGCGCGTGTCTATATAAGGCAATTAAGTTCGAATCAATGCTATAAATGAAAATTAGTTGACATTGAGGCAGTGCAGTATACATTTTAATTACAGACAATGTGAAATCCAGACAGCACAATAAAAGTGTTTAGGATACAATATTAGGTACCGACAAGTCAAAAGCTACTGTAAAACTGAAATTTCTGTTAAATTAGGTCACATAAAATATATAATGATAGGTGAAGTACAATCTACATTTCCTACACAAACTTGTCAATGACCTGGGCGAATATTCAAGTCCAGTTATGTAAGAACAACCAAATGTTGGACATTACTACATGACATTTAAGTCCAAGCTAGTAGAGGGTGGTATCTATAATCTAGATCAAGTTCATGTCAAATCAGCCCAGCTAGGGACATAGAACTAACAGTGAAGAAAATAGCAATATCAGAAGCTTACTACTTCAAATCATGATCGAAACTAAGGAAAGCTAGGGGTACAGACAGATAGAACAGGAAAATAATCATTAACGGGGTTATGTTATAGTTACCCTTTCCTAGTTATAGCGAATAGAATTTGTATAAAAAAGTAATATTGTAAATCTAAGGCCTTTAATCCGTTCCACCTTCTTGGAGAATGTAATATCCCTTAGAGACTTCCTCAGACTTTCTGTCATCAAGACAGCGATAAATTGTGTTCAGCTATTGGCAGCACTAACCTCAATGTGAACTGATCTCTTATTGGTTTAAATTCAAGTTCGACAAGCAACATTAGCCTATGAACAAAGGTCGGGCTTGGGTGAGCGAGGGCCGTTTCAGGACCACGGTGGGTGCGATACCGGCTGTTCTGGCCTTCAAGGGATTTTCCAACTAGTCAAATGTTGGGACCCTGCCCTCTGCAACCTCGTGACTCCTTGGGACGACCGCCCTCTGTATCTTCTCGGCTCATCGTTCCACCCGGGGATGCCCCACTTGGGACATAGGTACAATAGACTAAGAGTGGAACTCCGTGCCCCTCGGTAACGTAATTCAATCCAATCCTAAATGCCCCCATTTTATACAATGTTTTAGACGTTCAAGCTTCGAGTGAGATTACTCCAGGGTAATGCATGAAACTCGCATTGGAGAAGTTCCGAAATCGACTTCTGTCGGCTAGCTATTTTGACCATGGGTTTTTTCGTGGTTTCCCTGGATCGGTAGGCAGGCTTGGACCCTGTTCTATCACGAACTTCCTTTCTTATTATGTTTCGAATTGAGGAACCAGACGATGACGCGGAGGTGCGCTTTGGATAGGTATCTGGCTGACTCAATAGGAGTGCTGACGGACCTGCCTTCTGGAGCGGCATCAGTGGTCTTAACTGGCTTTCAATTTGGAACTCGGACGTCATCCATCAGATCGCCTTCACTCATCCTTCCCTTACGTTAGAAGTGCACTGCTACATGCGGTGTTCTGTCCCTTTTCCGGCGACCCCTGTACTCCTCGTGTTACACCACGTTACGTTTCATTGTGCTCTGGGGTTTAGCATACAAAGTACTCTGCATAGAAGCATTTCTCTCCAATGCATAATTTTATAAAGAAATAGTAAAACTCCTGAAACATCATGTTTCATTAGGTAAATTTAATTGGTTGTGAAGCTTTTACCACTAAAAGTGAAAGAATAAAAAAAGTGCGTTTTTTTTAGTCAAAAAAATTTAGCATTTATTTCTAATTTTTACCCTTTTCTGTTACTGAGGTAATATGTTTCATAGACTCTGGTTTGACATAAAACTTATACAACAATTTTTTTTAAAAAAAGTAGATACTCTCTAAGTAGTCTTTGTTATACAGCGAGCAGCTATTTGTAGCAAAGAGGAAAATGAAAACATGATAATAAACTGATACATACTAGTTATATTTTAAATGGAATGTGCCTTCTGTAAACATAATATTTTGTATAAATAACAGAAAGGACAAATACATCAGGACAAGCACTACAGGATTGTTATTTTTTTCCCCTGTGTATTGTCTTAAAGTTCATATCTTTATCTGCGCAGCAGTAAGATGTCAAGGCTATATTTGACCTCAAAACTCCAATCACAGGCTATATACTTGAAAAGCACATAATATAACACCTTTTATTTTTAGTTAGACATACAGAGGGATGCTTTTATGTGATAGTTTGGAACACATACGACCCACATTATTCTGACCTCGACCGTAATATGTAAGCCAAGTTCCATTACAGGAGTCTGAAAACATACCTATTGCGTGTGATCACGTATGACGAAATACAAGGACATAACCTCACTCCACATCCGCATACAGTTATCTAGTGTCACTTTGGTGCAGTTGTTTTCAGGATGCGATAGTAACATAGGTACTTAAGTTCCATAGAAGAGAATATTCACATTCTTTCACACCATAATGTACATTTCAATAAAATTACAAGAAGTGGATTACTGGATACTGCTAATGTTTACATTGGCACCTATGCTGTAATCCATACAATTATAGCATTAGCTTGCTGCCTAGCTTTAGCTCATATATTTCAGTTATTTGTTAATTTTTATTCAGTTTGCTTGTTAGTTTCAGAATATGATATGAAATACAGTTTCTGCCAAGGAAACCCCCGCTGTAGCCTGAAGAAGAAAAGAATAAAGATTGGATGAAAAAAAGAAATCCTTTTTAAATGTCTGAATTCGAAAACGAGGGTTTTCCAAATTCCAATGAAACTAAAGAATATCTAGGGCTTAATCATAGGCGTAGTACAAAGTGTCTGTGAAAACGTCTACGACGTACCTGGTAGATAGAGAAGGCATTGTACTCCGCCCTAAAATTCAAAATTGAAATTGCATAGAAATACCTTCTGAAATATTTTGAAACCTTCTGAATAATAAAAGAAAAACATTTTTAGGAAAATGTCCGGGTGTGCGCGTCTTATGTATGTGTGTATATGTCTATGTGTGTATGTGAAAACAGACTAACTCAGATGAAATATCCAATTACACTACATCTGATAAATAGAAGTTCAGTATCTTACAAAGATGCAACATGAAATTTTACGAGAAAATCACCCAATCCCAAACTACACTTTACATAGAAAAATGCATATTTTTTAATTTCTAGAATGACTAACGAGCCGCGTCGTGTCCATGCAATTTTTGTTGTTGTTGTTGTTGCAATTTTACGTCCTCCAACGTTAAGTCATATCGGACGATGAATGGAATGGATGAAATGATGCTCCAATGAGCCCAGGGTCCATAGAGCTTAGAGTTCCCGACATTCGCCTTTCAGGATAAAGGAAAACCCCGGAAAAACCTTATCCAAGTAACTCACCCTAACCGAGATTCAAACTCTGGACCTCTTGAACGTGAGGCAGACACGCTACCACCACGCTACCAAGGCGGACTTGTCCAAGCGATTAGACTTACTTTCACCAAGTTCGATCCCAAGCGATCGTACGTGAGATTTATGGTGGACAAGGCGGAGGGGTGGGTTTTCTCCGGAATCTCCGGTTTCCAACGCCATCATTGGATCAATTGCTCCATTATCGTCTTTCCTTGCATCCCTTTCGCCCTCATTCTGACATCTACTTCCCTCACTCTCATACCAGGCATCCAACTGATCACCCATCCTGGGTTCTCTGTCTGATACAGAGTTTCTGTTCTTCAACCCTACGCCTAAAGGCCTAAGGGGTAGAGCAAGAAGAATGCCCTCACATCATGATAGTGATAAAACTAGGGCAGTTGAGGAAGAATTGTTGACGATTTTAATAAAAATAATGTATGTTAAACATATTTACATAGAAACATAAAACGTACTTCTTGAATTTTATGGAAATAGTCTGTGAAATCCTGTTCATTCGGAAGAAATATTACAGAGCTTTATATAAGTGAAAAACGTTTAGAGATAGACAAAAACGTACTATCTAGACAAAATATGTTGACTTTTAACAAAGTCTTTTTGTGCCATTAGACACCTCCGCTGTGTCCATTATTATTGGTTTAAATTATTCAAAAACTTCTTATACTTTTTAAAATGCTCTTGCGATGTCATGAATGAAGTAGGTATGGAATTTCAACTCTATTACACACCTACTACGTCTGGGACATAAGGATCCCACCTAAAGAATAATAAGATATTCAATTCTGATGTCACAGTAGTATCCTTGTTACATACTTGTATAATGAGCAAACGCGTGGAGCGTTGTTCATTGTACAGAACGTATGACCTGGAGTCAAGTGAGATGGCAGCCGGAGGGTCAATGCAGCATAGGCAAATCTTCATATCAATTGCAGTGCTCTTATGCGTAAGTAGCACGGTTATATTTTGAACATATTTTGAATTTCCAGTAAGTATATCTAGTTCTGCAGAGAATCCGCATCTGGGTCTCGTCGTGGGACAGTTTCCGAACCACGGTAGGGCGAGATGTCCGTTTTCCTGGCCTGCCGGGGGAAGTTTCCATCTAAGTGGAATGTAGTGACCCTATCCACTGCACTGTCGTGACTTCTTGTGATGGCCGTCCTATTCTCCTCTCGCCTCATCCTTCCTTCCCGGGGATGCCCCACTTGAGGACATATAAACAACAAACCAAGTGTGGTTTCCGTGCCGAGTCTCCTGCGAACTAATTCAGTTCTATAGAGAACGAGAAATTGAACATCCATCTACTGCTCAATATCTATCTGAGTCAACCAGGAGAAGAGCTTCATGATATCGCTGATTTTACAAAGTGTGACATAATATGTGGCGAAACACATGAAGTAGCAAAACTAAATATGGGTAGATCTTCTTTTATTTGTTCGAAATTAAGGCGTGTTTTGTGTGACATCAAGCAAGAAGTGGCAAGCTCCCACAGCATGAAATAAGCACACTAGAAGCACAGAATGGTACAGTTGACCAGCTAAATGAATGCAAACCATGTACTGGCTGCCCAGCACAAGAAGGCGAGCTAGAGGAATGTGTAACAAAATCACTTTTGCTATCCCCACGGTGTTTATGCTCGCCTTCCCAGTATGATAAGGATTACGTTTAAAATACGCAAGTGTGGTCACATAACTCACCCATACATAATACCTATCACTACAGCTACTGTAACAAACATTAGATCTGGCAGCATGGGTGACTCATATGCACTATCACAGACTCATTTCCTCGTAAACAGATCCACTAACAGAGTAGATAAAGAGTTCAGACCCCTCTCCCCTTCATTCGTCTCTTGCCTTCTTGTGGTGGGTAGACTATTTATTGTTCTATAATTATGAGATACACGTTATGTTCACCACTGTACAATAAACATCCTGCTTTTGTATTCCTGGTTATTATTATTATTATTATTATTATTATTATTATTATTATTATTATTATTATTATTATTATTATTATTATTATTATTATTATTATTATTATTATTATTATTATTATTATTATTATTATTATTATTATTATTATTATTATTATTATTATTATTATTATTATTATTATTATTATTATTATTATTATTATTATTATTATTATTATTATTATTATTATTATTATTATTATTATTATTATTATTATTATTATTATTATTATTATTATTATTATTATTATTATTATTATTATTATTATTATTATTATTATTATTATTATTATTATTATTATTATTATTATTATTATTATTATTATTATTATTATTATTATTATTATTATTATTATTATTATTATTATTATTATTATTATTATTATTATTATTATTATTATTATTATTATTATTATTATTATTATTATTATTATTATTATTATTATTATTATTATTATTATTATTATTATTATTATTATTATTATTATTATTATTATTATTATTATTATTATTATTATTATTATTATTATTATTATTATTATTATTATTATTATTATTATTATTATTATTATTATTATTATTATTATTATTATTATTATTATTATTATTATTATTATTATAAGTAGTAGTACTGCAGTTGTTTAGGATTAACACTCTTAGCGGGAGATAGGTTAGTAGTGGGTACACAAATCTTCAAATCAGCAACTGTAAATTAGACACCGAAGTTCTCAAGCTAGTGGCTGTAACAGTCGTTTCCATAATATTCTAGTTCCTAGTTGCAACAATAGGTGCCCATACCATCAAGTTGGTAGGTACAACAACAGGTGTCCAAACCTTCAATCCCATGGTGCGACAGCCCATAGAGGGCCAAGATCTGCCACCCGACTGCCGGCCTTACCCCCACATAGGCAAGGTAGAGGTGGGAGATCATCCAACGGATACAGGCAGGAGATGTCAGCATTTCGGCACCCCAGCCGGAAAGTTGGCTTTCTTGACCAGGGCCGCTTTCTTATCGTAAACCCTCAGTTTCTTCACGATGCTGACTAGGCACTGGTCCTATACCCGGGACTTAAAATCCACACCCCCAGGGGTGGGATCGATCCCGAGGCGCATTCCGTGGCAGGGAACCAAAGAACGATGCGTTAGCGCACTATGCCGTGGCACAAGACCTCCAAACGTTCAACAGTTATGAAAATCTTTGTGTGTATAACAGTGGATATACAAATCTTCAAGTTGGTAGATATAATAGTGAGTGTTACAACCGGTAACTTAATAAACGTAGCAGTGGTTACTTAAATGTCAAGTTACCGAGCGGAATGGTTCAGGCGGTTTCGTCTATGGCCCACATTCGGGAGGCCCGGGTTCGATTCCCGTGGCCGACCTACCTGACCCATGGTTTTTGGGGGGTTCCCAGGTTGTTAATCGAATGCTGGGTAGGTTAATTACATTCCCCGAATTTCCCGTCTCTCCATTTCATCTCCATTATCATTTCACATCATCTCTCACCCGGTGGTCTCTTTCAGGGTAGGAGTGTCGGACGGTGCCTCGGCGGTGCATGCAAGGATGATATGCTCTGAGTGGACCAGTTCCTTGGTTGCCGATCTCCGAACCGGCTGCTGGGACCACTTTCGAACTACAATAGAGAGGGGATGTCCGTTGACCTGGCCTGGCAGAGGAGCTTTCCATCTAAGTAAAATGTAGGGACCTTGCCCTCTGCACTGTCGTGGACCCTTTGTCTCCTCTCGCCTCATTCTTCCTCCCGGAGATGCCCCACTTGGGAGCATAGGTACAATAGATCAAGACTGGTCGCAGTACCGAACCCCCTCCGTAGTAATCCTAATCCTAAATGTCAGGTTGATAAGTGTAACAGTGTGTACCGAAATCTTCGAATTGCTTAGTTATATAGTTCCTCACCGAATTGTCATGTTGATCTTGTACGTAAAATTAGGAGCTCAAATTGTTAAATTACATAGCTGTAACGGTAGATACACAAAGTGTAAAGCTGGTGTTAATAAGAGTGGGTACCCAAATTGCCAGGTTTTTAGATGTAACAATAGCTACCAAATATTCATGTTGGGAGTTATAACAATGGGTACCCAGATCTCCCCGTCAGTAGCTATAACATTAGATACCCAAATCTTCCCGTCGGTAGGTAAAACAATGGGTACCCAAACCTTCCCGTCGGTAAATGTAATATTAGATATCCAAATCTTCCCGTAGGTAGATATAACAGAGGGTACCGAATTCCTCCTGTCGGTAGCTATAGCAGTAGATAACCAAACCTTCCCGTCGGTAGGAATAACACTGGGTACCCAAATCTTACCGTCGGTAGATATAACAATGGATACCCAAATCTTCCCGTCGGTAGGTATAACAATGGATACCCAAAACTTCCCGTCGGTAGGTATAACAATGGATACCCAAATCTTCCCGTCGGTAGGTATAACAATGGATTCCAAAAACTTCCCGTCGGTAGCTATAAGAATGGGTACCTAAATCTTCCCGTCGGTAGCTATAATATTAGATACCAAAAACTTCCCTTCGGTAGGTATAACAATGGGTACCCAAATCTTCCGTCGGTAGGTATAACAATGGATACCCAAAACTTCCCGTCGGTAGGGATAACAATGGATACCCAAAACTTCCCTTCGGTAGATATAACAATGGGTACCCAAATCTTCCGTCGGTAGGTATAACAATGGATACCCAAAACTTCCCGTCGGTAGGTATAACAATGGATACCCAAAATCTTCCGTCGGTAGGTATAACAATGGATACCCAAAACTTCCCGTCGGTAGGTATAACAATGGATACCCAAAACCTCCCGTCGGTAGGTATAACAATGGATACCCAAATCTTCCGTCGGTAGGTATAACAATGGATACCCAAAACTTCCCTTCGGTAGGTATAACAATGGATACCCAAATCTTCCGTCGGTAGGTATAACAATGGATACCCAAAACTTCCCTTCGGTAGGTATAACAATGGTCACCCAAATCTTCCGTCGGTAGGTATAACAATGGATACCCAAAACTTCCCGTCGGTAGGTATAACAATAGATACCCAAATCTTCCGTGGGTAGGTATAACAATGGATACCCAAAACTTCCCTTCGGTAGGTATAACAATGGATACCCAAAACTTCCCGTCGGTAGGTATAACAATGGATACCCAAAACTTCCCACCGGTAGGTATAGATAACAATGGATACCTAAATCTTACCGTTGGTAGCTATAATATTAGATAGCCAAGTCCTCCCTTCGGTAGGTATAACAATGGGCACCCAAATCTTCCGTCGGCAGGTATAACAATGGATACCCAAATCTCCCCATCGGTAGCTATAAGAATGGGTACGTAAATCTTCCCGTCGGTAGCTATAAGAATGGGTACCAATATCTTCCCGTCGGTAGCTATAATATTAGATACCAAAAACTTCCCTTCGGTAGGTATAACAATGGATACCCAAAACTTCCCTTCGGTAGGTATAACAATGGATACCCAAATCTTCCGTCGGTAGGTATAACAATGGATACCCAAAACTTCCCTTCGGTAGGTATAACAATGGTCACCCAAATCTTCCGTCAGTAGGTATAACAATGGATACCCAAAACTTCCCGTCGGTAGATATAACAATAGATACCCAAATCTTCCGTGGGTAGGTATAACAATGGATACCCAAAACTTCCCTTCGGTAGGTATAACAATGGATACCCAAAACTTCCCGTCGGTAGGTATAACAATGGATACCCAAAACTTCCCACCGGTAGGTATAGATAACAATGGATACCTAAATCTTACCGTTGGTAGCTATAATATTAGATAGCCAAGTCCTCCCTTCGGTAGGTATAACAATGGGCACCCAAATCTTCCGTAGGCAGGTATAACAATGGATACCCAAATCTCCCCATCGGTAGCCATAAGAATGGGTACGTAAATCTTCCCGTCGGTAGCTATAAGAATGGGTACCAATATCTTCCCGTCGGTAGCTATAATATTAGATACCAAAAACTTCCCTTCGGTAGGTATAACAATGGATACCCAAAACTTCCCTTCGGTAGGTATAACAATGGATACCCAAAACTTCCCGTCGGTAGGTACAACAATGGATACCCAAAACTTCCCATCGGTAGGTATAGATAACAATGGATACCCAAATCTTACCGTTGGTAGCTATAATATTAGATACCCAAGTCCTCCCTTCGGTAGGTATAACAATGGGCACCCAAATCTTCCGTCGGTAGGTATAACAATGGATACCCATAACTTCCCTTCGGTAGGTATAACAATGGATACCCAAAACTTCCCGTCGGTAGGTATAGATAACAATGGATACCCAAATCTTACCGTTGGTAGCTATAATATTAGATACCCAAATCCTCCCTTGGTAGGTATAACAATGGGCACCCAAATCTTTCGTCGGTAGGTATAACAATGGATACCCAAAACTTCCCGTCGGTAGGTATAACAATGGATACCCAAATCTTCCGTCGGTAGGTATAACAATGGATACCCAAAACTTTCCTTCGGTAGGTATAACAATGGATACCCAAATCTTCCGTCGGTAGGTATAACAATGGGCACCCAAATCATCCGTCGGTCGGTATAACAATGGATACCCAAAACTTCCCGTCGGTAGGTATAACAATGGATACCCAAATCTTCCATGGGTAGGTATAACAATGGATACCCAAAATTTCCCTTCGGTAGGTATAACAATGGATACCTAAATCTTACCGTTGGTAGCCATAATATTAGATACCCAATTCCTCCCGTCGGTAGGTATAACAATGGATACCCAAAACTTCCCGTCGGTAGGTATAACAATGGATACCCAAATCTTGCGTCGGTAGGTATAACAATGGATACCCAAATCTTACCGTTGGTAGCTTTAATATTACATACCCAAATCCTCCCTTCGGTAGGTATAACAATGGGCACCCAAAACTTCCCGTCGGTAGGTATAACAATGGATACCCAAAACTTCCCTTCGGTAGGTATAACAATGGATACCCAAATCTTCCGTCGGTAGGTATAACAATGGATACCCGAAACTTCCCGTCGGTAGGTATAGATAACAATGGATACCCAAATCTTACCGTTGGTAGCTATAATATTAGATACCCAAATCCTCCCTTCGGTAGGTATAACAATGGGTACCCAAATCTTCTGTATGTAGGTATAACAATGAATACCCGAAACCTTCCGTCGGTAGATATAGATAACAATGGATACCCAAATCTTACCGTTGGTAGCTATAATATTAGATACCCAAATCCTCCCTTCGGTATGGATAACAATGGGTACCCAAATCTTGCCGTTGGTAGCTATAATATTAGATACCCAAATCCTCCCTTCGGTAGGTATAACAATGGGTACCCAAATGTTCCGTCGGTAGGTATAACAATGAATACCCGAAACTTCCCGTCGGTAGATACAGATAACAATGGATACCCAAATCTTCCGTCGGTAGGTATAACAATGAATACCCGAAACTTCCCGTCGGTAGGTATAGATAACAATGGATACCCAAATCTTACCGTTGGTAGCTATAATATTAGATACCCAAATCCTCCCTTCGGTGGGTATAACAATGGGTACCCAAATCTTCCGTCGGTAGGTATAACAATGGATACCCGAAACTTCCCGTCGGTAGGTATAGATAACAATGGATACCCAAATCTTACCGTTGGTAGCTATAATATTAGATACCCAAATCCTCCCTTCGGTAGGTATAACAATGGGTACCCAAATCTTCCGTCGGTTGGTATAACAATGGATACCAAAAACTTCCCGTCGGTAGGTATAACAATGGATACCCAAATCTTCCCGTCAGTAGGTATAACAATGGATACCCAAAACTTCCAGTCGGTAGGTATAACAATGGATACCCGAAACTTCCCGTCGGTAGGTATAGATAACAATGGGTACCCAAATCTTGCCGTTGGTAGCTATAATATTAGATACCCAAATCCTCCCTTCGGTAGGTATAACAATGGGTACCCAAATGTTCCGTCGGTAGGTATAACAATGAATACCCGAAACTTCCCGTCGGTAGATACAGATAACAATGGATACCCAAATCTTCCGTCGGTAGGTATAACAATGAATACCCGAAACTTCCCGTCGGTAGGTATAGATAACAATGGATACCCAAATCTTACCGTTGGTAGCTATAATATTAGATACCCAAATCCTCCCTTCGGTGGGTATAACAATGGGTACCCAAATCTTCCGTCGGTAGGTATAACAATGGATACCCGAAACTTCCCGTCGGTAGGTATAGATAACAATGGATACCCAAATCTTACCGTTGGTAGCTATAATATTAGATACCCAAATCCTCCCTTCGGTAGGTATAACAATGGGTACCCAAATCTTCCGTCGGTTGGTATAACAATGGATACCAAAAACTTCCCGTCGGTAGGTATAACAATGGATACCCAAATCTTCCCGTCAGTAGGTATAACAATGGATACCCAAAACTTCCAGTCGGTAGGTATAACAATGGATACCCGAAACTTCCCGTCGGTAGGTATAGATAACAATGGATACCCAAATCTTACCGTTGGTAGCTATAATATTAGATACCCAAATCCTCCCTTCGGTAGGTATAACAATGGGCACCCAAATCTTCCGTCAGTAGGTATAACAATGGATAACCAAAACTTCCTGTCGGTAGGTATAACAATGGATACCCAAATCTTGCCGTTGTTAGCTATAATATTAGATACCCAAATCCTCCCGTCGGTAGGTATAACAATGGATACCCAAATCTTGCCGTTGGTAGCTATAATATTAGATACCCAAATCCTCCCGTCGGTAGGTATAACAATGGGTACCCAAATCTTCCCATTGGTAGCTATAATATTAGATACCCAAATCTTCTGTCGGTAGGTACTCAAGTGGCTACTCAAAACTTTCCGTCGGTAGGTATAACAATGGATTCCCAAATCTTTCCGTCGGTAGCTGTAATATTATACAGGGTGTCCATAAATGAATATCGGGGTTTTAACGCTTTATAACATTAATTTTATTAAACTTACAGTAATGAAATATATGTCACATGAAAGAGCAACTCAAACAGTTTTATATACGAGCTTACAAGTGTTCTATGTGAGCACCATTTGTCACACGGCACACATCAAGTCTATAGCTGAGTTCTTCCCAGACGTTGAGCAGTGTGTCTTCAGTAATTGTTGCAACAGCTGCTTCAATCCTGTTTTGTAATTCATGGAGGTCAGCTGGTAATGGAGGTACATACACACGATCCTTGATGAAACCCCAAAGGTAGAAATCGCATGGCGTTAGGTCGGGTGAACGTGGAGGCCACGCATAGCAAGCTCTGTCATTGGGTCCCTTGCGGCCAATCCAGCGGTCGGGTAAAGTTACGTTCAACCATTCGCGTACTGCGTTGTGCCAGTGAGGTGGCGCGCCATCTTGCTGGAAAATGAAATTCTCTGGTTCATATTGTTCCAACTGAGGGAAGAGCCATTGCTCTAGTGTATCAAGGTAGGAAGTACCAGTTACAGTAGCTTCACCAAAAAAGAAAGGTCCGTAAACTTTCCGCCGGGATACAGCACAAAAAACATTGATTTTAGGGGAGTCTCGTTGCACTTGTACGACCTCATGAGGATTTTTTGAGCCCCATATCCGCGCATTATGAGTGTTAACATGTCCACTGAGGTGAAAGGTCGATTCATCACTGAAAACAACATGATCTAGAAAATCTTCATCGTCATTAAACAGCATTACGTTAGCGAAGTTGGCACGTAAACCATGGTCTGCAGGCTTTAGAGCCTGTAACAACTGTAAACGATAAGGACGTAGTTGCAATCGTTTCCTTAAAACTTTCCAAACAGTCGACTTAGCAATTTCTAATTCACGACCAGCCTTCCGAACTGATTTCTTTGGGCTACGAGTGAACGACTCTCTCACTCGCTCAACATCCTCTTCGCTAACTCTTGGTCGTCCCGTGCTCTTCCGTTTACAAAGGCAGCCTGTATCTTCAAACTGATGAAACCATCTACGGATGTTATTGTCACTTGGAGGATCACACCCGAACTTAATGCGGAACGCACGTTGCACAGTAACTACAGATTCGGTCTTTGCAAACTGCAAAACACAAAACGCTTTCTGCTCACTAGTCGCCATCTTTGCTACTACCGCTTTCTAGCGGATCGCGGCGTAAACATTTCACGCACATGCGCACTGGTGCCAACGAATAAAACTGTTTGAGTTGCTCTTTCATGTGACATATATTTCATTACTGTAAGTTTAATAAAATTAATGTTATAAAGCGTTAAAACCCCGATATTCATTTATGGACACCCGGTATATCCAAATCTCCTTCGGCGGGTATAACAGTGGGTACCCAAATCTTCCTGTCGGTGGCTACAACAGTGGGTACCAAAACTTCCCCGTCTCTAGCTATAACAGTGGGTACCCAAAAGTTCCCGTCGGTAGCTCTAATAATGAGTACTAAAACTTCCCGTCGGTAGTTGTAGTATTAGGTATACAAATGTTCCCTTCTATTGCTGTAGGTACCTAGATTGTCAGGTTTTGTAGCACTAACATTGTCAGATTTTACAGCTGTAACATTGGGTACCCAAATTTTTAGGCTTACAGCTGTAAGAAAAAGTGTTGAAATGTCACCATTGGTGGATGTAACTGAAGTTTTGGCCATGGCAAGGTTCGGAGGGGGGGGGGATTAGCTACTCTACCTATGAGATTTTTTATATGTGACCTTAACAAGGTGCTCTCAAGAGGTAGGAGTGAGTGAGAGGATAATATGGGTGGCCAAACTGAGGAGGAACAATTACAGATTTGAATTCCCCAGTGGTAGCTCAGAAGACCGGCGCCCTTCCTCCCTGTAGGTTGACAGATCTCCTTGAGGGGCTTTGTACTCGAAAGACAAGAGTTTACAAATAACAACGACCTGCCATATATGTTGAAAGTCCCGTCAGCACTCGGAACCGCCCTCCCCCCTGCCCACCTTGGTAGCTTAGATGGTAGCATATCTGCCTCACGTTCAAGAGGTCCCGAGTTCGAATCTCGGTCAGCGTGAGTTATCTGGATAGGGTTTTTCCTGGGTTTTCCCTTATCCTGAAAGAGGAATGTCGGGTAACTCTAAGCTCCATGGACCACGGACGCATTGAGCATCATTTCACCCATTTCGTTCATCGTCCGATATGACTAAATGTTGGAGGACGTAAATTAAAACAAAACAAAACAAAAAATCGGAACTCTGAATTAGCCAACCAAGATGAAAAGTAAAATGAAATAAGAAGTGAGGTTAAATTGGGGGTAGTGAGTTCGGATAACATGATTAACCCCCTCCTCCGCATTCACCTAGCGACCTGGGGATACCCACGAAAAATCTCATGGGTCAGGAATTTCGGCCACTGGAATCGAACCCACAACCTCCCGAATGCTACAGACGCTACCACCTGAGTCGTTCCCCACATCCAGTAACGAAATGGGGATATTTTTATTGTTTAATCATTATTTGTATTACTTATTGCTCCTCTGTTTCTGAATCAACACCAGCTCTTTGTTGCCAGGATGCTGAACTCCTATGACACACTGTAGGCACACATCCTGCATCATTTTAGTGGCGTCAAGCGTAGATCCTCTTGGCTAATTCGATGCATGGGTTCATGGAAAATGGAAACTCCACTGTGAGATGACAGTGCGGTATTGCATTGCACTTGGTTGCGTTATGCTTAGATTGAGAATGATTTGCACATTGTAAAGAGCATAGAAAACAAAGTTATAAACGTAGTCACTGAATTTGGAATTCAAGAGATTTAAAGTTCCTAATTTTATGGTTGTATTCCTTGCAAACTTAATGATAATCACCGGATTGCTGTGACATATACTATACTGAACCACATTTAACAGCATCATGGAGCTGTAGTTCTCATTTATCAAGAACATTACACAATATGTTAATATTTGATGAAAAATTATGATTTTAATGGTCGTCATTGTTCTTCACGTTTAAGTATTTTGTGTTTATATTTAGCATACTTTTGCCTTTCCTGCATGTTTTTGTTGCTGATGTAATTATTAACATAATTGAAGAAAGGTGGTGGACGTAATTAATTAATGATCGCTGAAGGGCAACTGTAATGTATCCCTTTACCTTTAATAAGTTCGTGTCTGCATTTCTCTGTTACTTGGCAACCAGCTTCAGACTTTCAAAACGCGCTTCAAAATATTATAATAATATTAATTCAAATTCTTTCTCTTTTGTTCTTTATAGCAGTAATGGAGCCACCGTTGTGGATATTTTAGTGTAATCGATAATTTTATAACATATGATACATGGGAATTATTCTTTCTTCCTGACATAAAAAGATTAAAAACAAGATATTCATTAGAGCTAAGAATCCTAATTAAAATCCATTGATTTTCAAATCCACATCGTTTAAAATTTCTATCCCAGATGGTTTAGTTACAAATGTTTTAATATAGGTCTGTTTAACTTACTAATATATTCAACGATAGATGTTGACTATTACATAGTGGGATGGAGAGAAAGTACGAAATTTCCAAAAAGGACTTTCCATCACCATCATGAGAAAATACATATAAAGCGCTGTAGGAAGTAGATCCTGTAAACCAATCCTTTGTCTTGGGCAAGCGTGATGCTGACCATATCGTCTCCTCTTATCATTTAGTTGACTCCTATATCTTCTGTACGTGTGGGCCGTATATCGGCAATCGGATTGATCGGCTCTAGTCTCTAAGATTTGTCATGGCACGGATTATTAGAGAAGAAATTAAGTAATACATTTTGAGACATTATAATATGTTTTTGTTTAAAAATAGTTACTACAAATATTAGTGCGAAAGAAATTAGAAGGTTTAGCTAAAGGAGGCATAGACATAGGGATCAGGCAGATGAGTAAACGTTATATTATTAATATTTATATGTAGTTGAAGTCATTAACAATGTTCAACAATACCATACTGCGAAATTGAGCAATTCAAGTGACGTATTTGAAAGTTCTACATGAAAGAGCTGCACAACTCTACACTCTGCGAAGACAGGATTTTATCCAGTCAAACAAAGGCAGGTCAAAGTATCACGAACACTACAATCCTGGTAGCAAGTGTATGTTATCTTGTGCATGTTTACAACAAAATGAATACTTAAATACAGTAAAACCTCATGATTACGCTTACAATTACAGCACTATTCCGTTTATTAAGCACTATTTGTAAAGTCTCTTGACATTCCATATCAATGGTGCATAATTTTGTATCCTTCAACGCTTCAAAACCCCATTATTCGTTCAATTTTTTTCGGATAAAAAAAACCAATACTTATCATAAATGGGTATATATGCATAAATTGCAAAATATGTGATGATTCAAAACTATCGTGAGAAAACTTTATGTAACTCTACTGGGCGGTAATTGCAGCTCAAGTCTTTTACCTGGAAAACCTTTTCGGTCCGCAAAATCAAGTATTTAACAATAAAATGAATTTGCATATTCAAAAGGCCCCTTTTCAGTGCGTTTCCTTAATTTTTCTTTGAAGTTTGTGCAGCTTGTAGCGAGTTGTAGTAGTACAGGCACAATATGGCAAAGCGTAATTTTTTTCTGTAAATTTGAAAGTATAAATTCTACAGAAGTATGCTGACGAATCTTTAGGAATTCCCTCAGCTAGTCTAAGAACAATAGCAAAGAAAAGGAACGCTATTACCAGTTCAATGAGTGGTAGTTATAAATGGAAATAAGCGTTAAATTAGATTCAAGCAAAGACATGGTATAGTGTATCGGTAAATGGGTGGTGAATCATAATCGTTCAGTGACAGTGATGTGAATGAAAATACAATAATTATAACTCACAGTACGAGTACACTGCAATTAACAATTGAAGAATTTTTCCAAAAGAAATGATCTCTTGTTATTTGTTTTCGAGTGTACTGCACCAAAATCTTAGGATAAAAATTAATTACGTTGCATTTCCTATTAAATTGTGTCAAAATTGTTTTTCCATACCTAATAAATTATACTTAGTGTGTAACGCTGTTCCGATTATTACGCGCTTAAGCCACGGTCCGATGAAGGGGGTTAACCAAATATGATTTATGACCAGACGAGCTTTCACACAAATCAGAGGCATAAAATTTATGTTCATATCATTACGGAGATTGCCTCATGAACTAAGATTGCTCTGAGCATATATAGAATGTCTATACATGTTGACAGCTAACCACTATACTTATGGAGATATCAGAAATTATGGTTTTAAAGTAAAATTTCTGTATATAACGTTATAAACATTTTAACCAGTCACAGAACTCAAATGACCCTGTGGTTTGCATCAGACATTAATGCTATTAATCGTAATTACTATAGGAATTATACAAGCAAGTAAAAACACCGAACACACACATAAATATATGACTTTGTTGAACATTACAGAGCTTATTCAGCGTGGTAAGACATAATGGCCAAATGTTATAGTATTCGAGGAATAATAATAATAATAATAATAATAATAATAATAATAATAATAATAATAATAATAATAATAATAATAATAATAATAATAATAATAATAATAATAATAATAATAATAATAATAATAATAATAATAATAATAATAATAATAATAATAATAATAATAATAATAATAATAATAATAATAATAATAATAATAATAATAATAATAATAATAATAATAATAATAATAATAATAATAATAATAATAATAATAATAATAATAATAATAATAATAATAATAATAATAATAATAATAATAATAATAATAATAATAATAATAATAATAATAATAATAATAATAATAATAATAATAATAATAATAATAATAATAATAATAATAATAATAATAATAATAATAATAATAATAATAATAATAATAATAATAGTAATAATAACTGCGAGTAAATAAGTTACTGTGTTATGTTCGAGACTGTCGATATTGTACCTTTCAGCAGCTTTACCAGGCAGTTATATAGCACCAAAATATCCTGAAGTCGATTATGTCGATATTGCTTTGTTTGCTGATATAAGGCTCACCTAAATCCAATCTCCCATCTAAACAAAGACAGATTTTTGGCAACAGCAGCGTTCATTCCAAAAGCATGAGATTATTGCCTACAGTTGTAATGCTTTTAGCAGGAATCCGATCGAGATAGCACATTCTCCAAATTAAAATGTTACCTTATTCTTTATACCACATAAAACAGGCTAAAATTGATATTTTAAGTGTAGAAATGGATAGAATGTGTACAGTCCACGTCTACTATGTGCGCACGGAACATTTGTGTCTACGACTAAAACGCTGAGTTTAGACCCTTGTGTATGCACCTCAGATGTAGTTTCGAGTTTTTGCATTGAGTTTGTATATATTCAGGGATCTGTTGGAAGGAATGTGTCCAAAAGACCATTACTAAATATATTGGATGCCATAAGTTTTTCCTCTATGGATAAACCGTCTCCCCCTAAAAAATAGTTTAGCTCCATCCGGAAATAATCAAGTTTTCTATTATTGAATTCTCAATATGCTAATGGGAAAAGCTGTTTAATTTTCTGAGCAAAGCTGATCTCTATCGTTTCTTAGTAGGTAAAAAAAACTGTTAATACAAATATTATTTTCTAAGCATTTATTTCAATAGAGTTAAACCCTTGCATAAATAACTATATTACACATTTCGTTATAAACACATAACAAATAGCGATAGTCAAAACTTTTTTTCGATACAGTTGCCAAACAATTGAATATCCATAGAATTAACAGAAAATACCTTCAAAATAAAGTGGAATTCCGAGACTATTCCAAGAAAATGCAAGATACGTAACTACATATCGTGTGTCATTTAAATTATACATGTGATTTTTTTTATAAAAATACATAGAGCCATTTTTGAGAAAATAAACAATTTCAAACAAGTGTTTTACGTAAAGGATGGTACTGTATGGAGGATTTTCTTGAACATTTTCGTGTTGCATCTTCGTAAGATACTGAACTTATATACTAATAGTATATACTTATATGCTTTATATACTTTGTATACTAAGTTATGTTTTCATCCAGGTTTTTCTTTTAGCTGCTTACAAATACATATACACACTCACGATCCTTTTTATAAAAATGCTTTTTGGTTGCTTCAGGAGCCCTCAAAACATGTATTTCCGGTGAAATCCTGTAAACAAGCTTTGAGGTGCAGTTCGATCCATATAAACCGGAACCATTTCAATAGGCCATAACTCTTGAACCAATAATAGAACACGTGCAACTTTGGAAGAATATAATACACAATTGGGAGATTACATTACACTATTTATATCTCAGAGAAAATGTTGGAAGTGTCCTCCACCAGCATCTATACATATTTGCACTCGTCTCACCATATTCTCTGAAGTTTTACGGAGAGTATCTTCGCCAATGTTATTTATTTCGGTTCGAAAGGATTCCTTGAGAAAATCAGTTGTCCGTGGCCTATTCTTGTACACTCTATTTTTTAGGCACACCCCACAACAAAAAATTTGGTTAGGTTAGGTCAGGGGATCTGGAGTGCCACAGATCTTTTGAGATTACTTGATTATTATCAAAGAAACTGGTTACAAGTTCCATGGTGTCATTAGATGTATGGCACGTTGCTCCATCTTTCTGGAAATAACTTTTTCTGAATTTGCATTGTTTTATACATTCTTGGTACTGAGGAGAATTTATTATTTATTTAATGAAAGAAATAACCTGCAGAGGATTTGAACCTATTGTCTCAGCTTCTGAACCAATGCTACAGCAGTTTACAATCCCTATAGATTCAATTTCAAATTGAAGATAGATTATACACATTTAAGAAGGTATTCAACCTAATTTCCGGCCTATACCTATAATCTTATTATTTCTAATATTTCATTTTATGGAAATTGCTGTTCTTTCACACTAGCCGTGTGTATGCTGAAATTTGGGTAGGCAGAGTCAGACTGAAAAATTCAATGTCATAGCCGGAATGTGAAGCACGGATCTCCCGGTCTCGGTCAGGTTGCTTTTAACCACTAAGCTACCATGGCCAACATGCCAGCATGACATATTTTCAATCCTATCCAAAACTTATCCTACACACGGCTAGCGTAGAAGAACATTTAATTTTCACCAATTAACCTAATAGTGGTAACTATGATGACCGAGACTTAAGTACTCACGACATAGTAAGTCGCCATAAACGGTGCGTATCTCATTGTGAATGAGAAACCCTAGTAGTTCACCATAAAAATACGATTTAGCTGGAGAACTTAATGTCATGCTGGTATGTCAACCACGGTAGCTCAATGGTTAAGAACAACTGGACGAAGACCGGGAGATCCATGGTTCAAATACCAACTGTGGCATTGAATTTTTCAGTTTGAGTCTACCTATCTAAATATTGTTTTCATGTTCTAACATTTCACTCCACTTCTTTTCACTTTAAACTGAGTAATAATATAATTGTTAAAAATTTACACTTATTATTTTTGTCACAAACACTTCCTGAATGCAAATTATACACATTTTTTAATTATTTCAAAACCCCCTTTTAAACAGGTGATCTTATATTTTATATATGGTAATTACTTTCTCTAAATTTCGTCCCACAATACACATTCTTGATTTTCCAAGTTTCGAAATATTAATTTAGTTTCTGGAACCTTTCCTCTTGTTAATTCTGATGTCCAAATGGATTAATCTCAAACATTTTTCGCTTCCAAAAGTACAGTGCCTTCACTTTACGCTGTTTTATCCTCCTCCCCCTCCTCCTCCTCCTCCTCCTCCTCCTCCTCCTCCTCCTCCTCCTCCTCCTCCTCCACACGAAACGAGTACTAGGAATTGGTAAAGCAAAACTATCGAGGCTATCAAGTAATTTATTCATTTAAAATAATGATTAGGTCTATTTGAAACTTTTGCCAGCTCATAATATATGATTGTGCAATATTTTGAACCATGTGTTATAAAGTCAGATTTTTATATAAGCATTTGAAATACTGTAAGGTGGCTTATAATTTTCGTTGCGTCAGTTTTGTCAGTTTCTAGAATAATCCAAAAGTACCTGCTTTTTCAGAAACATGTAGAAATATTGCTTGAAAAAAAAAACTTCAGTGAAATTTGAGGGGGATGTGATGGTATAAATGAAGTATATTTCCAAAGAAGTGTCGAAGATGTGCTCTGAAATCTATACTCAATGAAACTGGAACTTAAATTTGGTGACATAAATATGAGAAAGGTAGCCCTAACCCCCCAATTTGTAAAATGTTGGAAACTTAATGTAATATCTGACCACTTGTAAGATCTGTAAAAATAGGGTTTTTCAATCGTGAAAGAATAATATTAAAAGTGGTTGAGAGGTTTCAGGGATTACCTCTCACAGAAACACATTTTAGCATAGATTGTACCTATAGTATGGAAACGTCTTCCAGATAGAATTAGCAAGCTAGATGAGCCCTCAATAAATCCCTAAAATCTTTAAAAATTTGGCATAGCTATTAGGAACAAAAGAAATCGTCGATGAAAAGAGGAAAATTTCTTGGATTCTTAAAATCTGGAATAATCCTTTTTACACCTAAGGTCAGGAATTTGGGTTAAGGGAGCAAAAGGGCAGAATGATATTAATACTTAACGAAACAGCAGTGAAATTCACAAATATTAAAAGAAATTCGAGACATAAAAGCCCTATTTATATAAAAAGACCCTGAGCTTGAACAAGGCTGCAAAAGCAGTTTTCATGTTGTTCAATCAGATTGTACACTTTGCCAGGGAAACCTCAGTGTTTTAAGGCTTTGCATTTACCAATTGGCTCCTTAGGACCGGAATATTATAGAAGCTCCAAAGTATCTGTGTTAAGGAACTAAAAGTAGACGCTGAGATCCATAATCAACAAAAGAGCAAGTAATTGTATGAAAAATACACTAAACCCCAAAGTTCATCATAAAGCCTCAGAAATGCTTCGGCTGTGCAAACGTTTATCACGAGAACAGGGTTTTTAACAGGGAAAGTATTATCAGAGTTCCTTTAGTAGTCTCTGGAAAACAATTCCGATGTGTTACAATTACATGGCTTTTCTAATCCCTATCGCCTGTTAATAGGTTTACAAACTATTATTTCGAAAGCTTATTTGTCTATATACTTCATTTTAATCTTGATAAAGTTTTGCACAAACTGAAAATCTATAGGACTTTCAGAGTGACAAAGTATTGAACAAATCGTACAATTTATAAAAGATATCGCGAAAATAATGTATGCCATAAAAAGTTATTTGTAATAAATTTTAAGTTTGAAAAATATGTAAACTTTCGAGACACCCGCCTCTGTAGTGTAGATGGTAGCGTGTCTGCCTGATCCCGAGTTCAAATCTCGGTCAGGGTGAGTATCTGCACGTTTTTCTTCATCCTGAAAGATGAATGTCGGGTATCCCTAAGCTCTATGGACCCTGGGCTCATTTGAGCATTATTTCAGTCATTTCATTCATCGTACCATATGACTTAACGTTGGAAGACGTAAACTTTAAAAAAAAAAAGTGACCAAAGTGACCCGATGTGTCTATGGGCACAAAGAACAGCAAAACACTGGGACATAAAACTGCTCTGAGTAATGTTGTGACCAATTTAGGTTCTTACTCAATATTTTCTAATATAAAATTATTGCTTTTTAACGCGATTATTGCCAATATTTATAGAAGCTGGGCATTGCTTCTTTGCCTATTTTGTTTCTTTGTTTAGAATTGTAAAACATACTAATTTCATAGCGTGCATCTTTTCGTAGTTGAAGAGTCTATTATAGCTTTTCTTTTATAATAATAATTTGTATCAATGTTTTTGTCCATCGCAGTTTCTCTCTCTCTCTCTCTCTCTCTCTCTCTCTCTCTCTCTCTCTCTCTCTCTCTCTCTCTCTCTCTCTCTCTCTCTCTCTCTTTCATCCTATTTCTTATTGACGGTTACTTATTTACACTATTTATAAATGTGATGTTAACCTTCGTATTGCAATTAATATTTCTCACTCTGAGCTAAAATTCATTGACAATATGCCAAGGAAGTTTCAAATATCAAGAATCCTTTACTAACTTCAGCAGTATCATTGTTTCATGTAGTAATAAAACAGTGGTTACTTAGCTGACGATAGTGAGCTAAAAATTTATAGGTTTATGCCTGGGAAATTGATCATTTTAGTATGAACACCTCGCTCTTCCCATTGACACGATGGTTTTTTGGTTTCTACTTGTCACATCAGCGAAAACAAAGTACTAACCTTAAATATCTATACTTCTTTGCAAATACGTACAACAATAGTCTGTGTAACAATAATATATAATATGCTCTGTAAGCATCATAAACCAGCGGGGAAGTATAAATCATATTCAACAGAAAGGTGCTTAAAACCCAATAATAACGTTTCTTATGCACAATACATAATAAATGAAGTGTGAAAATTTATAAAAAATAGTATTTAGAGTTTATACTTCATTAGGAGAATATAACAATTCATGATTTAGCAAATTTAACATATGGAATATGAAATATCAATGTTTGCCATGTCAGAATGTGTTTTATAATTAATGATTGTGCCTACTTCAATGCTTAACATATTAGTGTCTATATGAATCTGTTTTAAACATATTATAGAACTTATTTTACATGTTTTAACGCCTATTGCGTCGGTTCTACTTATTATATAAAATACCAGCACTGAAATTAATGTTGAAGTAACGGCATACTTGTTACACTCCTAGCATATTTCAAAATGTCATATTGTAAAAATATGGTTACAAGTTAAGTCTTACTTTAGGAACAAGTTGAACCATCACTCATTATTTTACTCACCTTCCTAGGCTTCATGATGGACACAGCAACCACGAAGTGCACCGGATCTCACTGGTACATTGTTCGCAGAGGAACCAGATGTATCTACATATGTGACCCCAACGCGTGACGATCGGTGGGGGGATGGGAGAACGGAAATGGTCAGCGTGGGGAACCAATCCTGGAAAAATGTGCTCGGAAATGTAACTGAATTCAAGAAAACTGCCATCCTTTCACTCCAATCTACTTACACCCCGATCGTGAATAGATTAAACAATCTATTTTGGGTTACGAATGCATTGATCCTGGTGGACCATTGTTGCAAAACTAATCTAATTTTTCAGATTCAATAGAGTTCATATATTGAATGTTATCCGTGTTGTATCGAAAAAAGAAAGAGCACTCCGGTATTCACTATAGCCCTGAAAGCTTTGTTGTTGTCAAAGCCCTGCCTATCAGCTGTCATTATTGAAATTCAAAGTATATCAGCTCACTGAAACTGCTGAAGTCTTTTGTCTAGAGCTCGTGTTGCCCCTTTATAGTTTTACTATATCTTATAAGTATGTTCTACAATTGTACTCACGTACAAATTCTGAGGTGTTACTAGTTAATAAATGTATTTCAAAGTAATACCAACTAAAATAATTATAAAGAATATTCTAACTGCGCATTTCGTAGTTATAATTATGGAGTTAGATGAGTTGGCACTTTATCACAAATACTTTCCATATTTATATGAATAAAGCATGAATGAGTTGCAGCTAGAGTTTAAGGCTAATAATAATTTAAAAAAAAATAATGAGTGAATACTTACTGTTCTTTATTTGACCGTATAGTAGTAGTAGTAGTAGTAGTAGTAGTAGTAGTAGTAGTAGTAGTAGTAGTAGTAGTAGTAGTAGTAGTAGTAGTAGTAGTAGTAGTAGTAGTAGTAGTAGTAGTAGTAGTAGTAGTAGTAGTAGTAGTAGCAGTAGCAGTAGCAGTAGCAGTAGCAGTAGCAGTAGCAGTAGTAGTAGTAGTAGTAGTAGTAGTAGTAGTAGTAGTAGTAGTAGTAGTAGTAGTAGTAGCAGTAGCAGTAGCAGTAGCAGTAGCAGTAGCAGTAGCAGTAGTAGTAGTAGTAGTAGTAGTAGTAGTAGTAGTAGTAGTAGTAGTAGTAGTAGTAGTAGTAGTAGTAGTAGTAGTAGTAGTAGTAGTAATGCAATTTTGCTATGCAATGTTATGTTCTTACTGTCGGATACGTTGTTTTAAAATTGTTGGCCCTACATAGTATAGGTAACTATTGCGGTTTGAGCATCTAAATTAAAGAAGATGTGCATTCCATTTCAAGCAAATGCTATAATAATTAAATGCTTCACATCTTTAATTCGCCGAAACGGGTGGTCGAGTTAGTTAAGGATGAGCTAATAAAAGGGAGGTGTACGGCTCCACCCAGGATCGTCCTTGACTGAAGCTTTCGTCAAGTTTTCCTCAGTTCTCGTAACTGGTAAATGCGACGAGGTGTCTTAAACTTAGGCCTGGAACGTTTCCTTTTCATTTCATTTCATTTCATTATCATCAGTGTTCGCCACCTATGATGACACAAGTAGAAAGAAAGAGAATTAACACTACACAACTGACGCGTGCAGAAGAATAATGTGCACAGATTAAAATATCTAAAGCTATGAAGATTACAGAGATTTAAAATACCTAAATGAACAAACTGATGACTGCAAGAATTTATATAACACAAAATTTTTATTTTATTTATACTATTCTTCCTCTGCAGGATAAAACTTTCATACATATTACTAATACTTAGTGAAAAAATCTAATCCTATCTCATAATTGATACGTAAACACATGTGTATTTTTCACAGGCTCAGAAGGAATGTAGTCTCTTATTTTGAATCAAGTACACATTACGCTAGACGTATGCTTCAGGTACTCAATGTGGCTAGACCGAAATAGATATCAACATAAATAAAAACAAATTTGGTCTGGCAGACAAACCATAATATCGACAAACCGTAAAATCATCAGCAACTGTTTCGAAGTAACTAAAGGTAGTATGATTGGCGAACATGATAGTAAACTATGAATATTATTAGGCAAATCATTTATAGCAATTAAAACAAAAGAAAATCTAAAACGTCTTCCTGTGAAAAACCGCTATTGATATGAACTGCTGAAGTGAATAAAAATTAATTTTCTGTCTATTAAACAAATGACAGAATCTACATCCCAGCAACTCGAATACTATAATAAGTAGGGTTATTGACCAAACCATTATGATCAGCAGAACCTAAAATGATGCTTAAATCTAAAAAAAAGTGCCAAAACATATCTACCATTTTCAAAATAAAGATATACCATGTCCAACAAACCGTTTAAGTAAGTATAGGTATAATATTAAAAAAATATATGAAGACATCCGACACGTAAGTAAATGAAAATTTACTGCAAGATAAATGCCCACCGAAATAAGAATTAAGCATAAGACAAGTATGAAACCTTAAATTGGCAGAGTTTTAAACATGTACCTATGTAATCGTTTAGGGCACTTCTTATAGACCTACATAAAGTTGCTAGGGGGTAGTGTCTGTGGCCCGCATTCAGAAGATCATGGGTTCCACTTCAGTGACCCATCTTCCAGACCTATTGGTCTTCAGGGGGTCTCGCCGGTTCTCTGGTGTGAGCAAAACGTTTCGGGAATGACTTCACAACAATGTTGTTATTGAGTCAACTTTAATTATTATTATTATAAAAGCTTACGTGTAGCTTCCCTTCCTGATAAAAATGAGAAGTCACGTGACTTTCTGCGATTCTGAAGCTTTGAAGTAAATACGTGTTTTGAACCTCCTGCGATTTTTCTCTATAGCGTAAATGCCTGCTTACGAAGGAAAAAAATTGTTTAAACTCGGCAAAACTGTAATATAAACATTGGACAAACATTTTTTTTTGTATAACGTATTATTCTATCATTGCTATCGAGCACACATACTTTCCTACTCTTACAGACAAGGTTTTCCCGATATTTTTCTTTTAAAATACAGACACCCAATACTAATGTTCCTTTATGTTGGCAGAAAGATCTTGAGAATATTTAATATGACCAATATTGCTTCCTTCAGGGTATTGAAAAGTCAGTTTCACCTGCTACAGTACAAACGCTGAATGTCTAGGACGGGATAGAAGAGCCATTAACCCCGTACAGAGACATTTATGTCTCATCCAGGAATAGTGCAAGCTCTGACGATTGTCCATGAACACGGAGAAAAGGCAAGCCATCTTGTTAACCAAGCGCCGCTTTACCGCTAATCTTCCTACATTTGCCTATTCTGGGCGAAGAATAGGGTGGACGAGTTCCATAAATACTTGAAAGTCAAACTGGATAAGGGTCTAACTTTTAGGGAGCACATCCAGGATCTCCGCTAGGTAGAGGATGTGATTAGACGCCAGGTCAAGATATTCTACGAGAGTTTACCTCACCACCAGAGCGCCCTGGTTAGGTATCTTTGGGACTATCGTCCCAATAAACGCCGCCTAAAGCGGTACCAGCTTCCCCGCATGGCTTGCTGGTATAACCGGCAACCTTAAGGTTATTCTATCAATTTAAAATTATGCGCACCCAAGAAGTGCCTGGATTATTCTAATTAAATCAGTTGTTTTCCTTCCAAAATGTTACATCAACCGTGTACAACTGGCTGTTGCACCTGATTTCTCAACCGTTGAGGAATTTAAGCTGCCTCCCTTCTTTTCATCAACCTAAATTCAAACATCCATCCTGTAAAACACACATTCCCGTCATACGTGGATAAGTCACTCCTGGGTGAAGTACACGCATGACACACCACGGGCTGTCCCTCAGCATGCCAACAGCACGACGACAACGACCACGAAACAAAGGGAGAGGTCCGAGGCTACAGGGTCACGCTAATAGATAACGTTAATCTAATTCCAAATGGCGAAGCAAGTCCCTTGGTCATTTGCATACCCTGGAATACTTAGCCACGGTGTACAAGGTGGCAAATACCCATTTAGTGAGGATTTTTTTTTATTTTTTTTTTTTTTGTAGTTTACGTCGTCCAACATTTAGTCATATCGGACGATGAATGAAATGGGTGAAATGATGCTCCAATGCGTCTGGGGTCTATGGGGCTTAGAGTTACCCGACATTCGTCTTTCAGGATAAGGGGAAACCCCGGAAAAACCTTATCCAGGTAACTCACCCTGACCAAGATTCGAACTCGGGACCTTGACTTACCTTTTGTATTATTTTATAATTATTCACTACTGATTTTCATGTATTAACACAAAAGATTCTTATGCTCTGGACGCTCGACTCTCAATAAGACCACCGCATGTGTGGTTTGTGGTGCAAAACACGGCTGTGGGTGGGGTTTCTCCGATATCTCCGGTTTTCTCCACCGTCTCATTATACGGTTGCTCCATCTTCACCTCATGTATCATTATGGTTACCGCCTGCGGTGCAGTATGTAGCAGAAGTGGGCGTTAAACACTACTCATTTCAGTTCATCTGCAGATAGAAAGAAAGCATTTGTAGACATTTTATATTGGAATGAACTCAACAGAAAGCTAAGTCATATTTGAATTGATCACTGCCAACTCAATTATTGTACTTCATCCATTTCACTGCAAGTCACGAATATTAATGCCACATTGCCCTACAATATTATTTGGAACATGCAAATTTAAATAACAGGATTAGTGTCTAATCACCTTTAAGTTTTAAGTATGGACGGTCCCAAAAATACACACAACGATGTATGTCTCTGTAGAGTGGGGTAATGTGCTTGCCTCACGTTCAGAAGGTCCGGTTTTTCACTTATGCTGAAAGATCAATGTCCGGCAGGCTCTATGGATCCAGTACTCATTTGAATATCATTTCATTCATCTCATTTTATGAAGTTCAATTTGAGCTAACGTTAGAGGTGTCCCTTATCCTGAAGGTGAATCTCTGGTAACTCTGGTAAATCTTAGACTGATATACATTGTGCTCATTTGAACATCATTTCATTCATCGTCCTACATGACTTAACATTGTAGGTTTCCCTTATCCTGAAACATGAATGTCAGGTAACTATAAGCTCTAGGAACCCTATACTCATTTGACCGTCATATCTTTCATTATCCGATATGGCAACGTTGTAGGTCTTGTTTATCCTGAAAGATGAACATCTATTAACTATAACCCCTATGGGTCCTGGACTCATTTGAATATAATTTCTTTCATTGTCTGATATGACTCAACGTTGTAGGTTTCCGTTATCCAGAAATATGAATGTCTGGTTATTTCGAACTCTATGTACCCTAGACCCATTTGAACACAATTTCATTCACGTCCAGTATGACTTAGAGTTGAAAGTTTACCCCTATCCTGAAAGATGAAGGTCTGTTAACTCTGAGCACTATGTACCCTGTACTCATTTGAACACAATTTCATTCACGTCCAGTATGACTTAGAGTTGAAGGTTTACCCCTATCCTGAAAGATGAAGGTCTGTTAACTCTGAGCACTATGTACCCTAGACTCATTTGAAAACAATTTCATTCACGTCCAGTATGACTTAAAGTTGAAGGTTTACCCCTATCCTGAAAGATGAAGGTCTGTTAACTCTGAGCACTATGTACCCTAGACTCATTTGAAAACAATTTCATTCACGTCCAGTATGACTTAAAGTTGAAGGTTTACCCCTATCCTGAAAGATGAAGGTCTGTTAACTCTGAGCACTATGTACCCTAGACTCATTTGAAAACAATTTCATTCACGTCCAGTATGACTTAAAGTTGAAGGTTTACCCCTATCCTGAAAGATGAAGGTCTGTTAACTCTGAGCACTATGTACCCTGTACTCATTTGAAAGTAGTTTCAAGCATTGTCCGATATTACTTAATCTTGGATATTTTCCATTATCCTGAATGATGAATGTGGGGTAACGCTTAGTTCTATGGACCCTGGACTCATTTGAAAACAATTTCATTCACGTCCAGTATGACTTAAAGTTGAAGGTTTACCCCTATCCTGAAAGATGAAGGTCTGTTAACTCTGAGCACTATGTACCCTGTACTCATTTGAAAGTAGTTTCAAGCATTGTCCGGTATTACTTAATCTTGGATATTTTCCATTATCCTGAATGATGAATGTGGGGTAACGCTTAGTTCTATGGACCCTGGACTCATTTGAACACTACTTCATTCATCGTACAATATGACTTAACTTGCTCATTCGAACGTAGTTTCAAGCATTGTCCGATATGACTTAAACTTGGATATTTCCATTATCCTGAAGGATGAATGTGTGGTAACGCTAAGTTCTTTGTAACCTGGACTCAAATGAATGTCATTTCATTCATCAATATGACTTAACGCTGGAGGTTTTCCGTTATCCTGAAATATGAATGTCTGGCAACTGGAAGCTGCATGCACCCTGGAGTCATTTGAATATCATTTCATTCATCCTCCGATATGGCTTAGCATAGGATGTTTCAACTATCTTAAAATATGGATATCTAATAGCTCTACGATCTATGAACACTGGGTTCATTTTAAAATCATTTCATTCACCGTCCGATATGATCTGGCGTTGAAGGTTTTCCCTTATCCTGAAATATGAATATCTGATAAATTAAGCTCTTAGAAGTCCAGACTCATTTGAATATCATTTCATTCATCGCCGGAAATGACTTAACTTTGGCGGATTTCTATTACATTGAAAGCTCAATGTCTGATAAATCTAAGCTTCCTGTGCCCAGACTTATTTGAATATAATTTCACTCATCGATGTGATTTAACGCTGGAAGTTTTACATTATCCTGAAATATAAATGTATGGTTAATCTAAGCTTCTTGTGTCTGGACTTATATGAATATCATTTCACTCATCGATATGACTTAACGCTGGATGTTTCCATTATCCTGAAAAATGAATTTCTGTTGACTCTAAGCTCTATGAAACTTGCACTCGTGTGAATTTCATGTCATGTATTGTCTGATATAGCTTTACGTTGTGTCTTTCCCATATCCTGAAATATGAATGTGTGTTAACTCTAAGCTCTAAGTACGCTGAACTTCCTTGAATATTATTTCATTCATCTTCCGATATGAATTAACGTTGGAGGCTTTCCATTAACCTGAAAGATGAATGTCTTGAACTAAGCTCTATGGACATTGGGTTCATTTGAAGATAATTTCGTTCATCGCTCGATATGACTTAACGTACATTTAAACAAAATGTTAATAAACTTTCTGGTCGAGGTTTTCCGACTTTAAAGTTTCCCTACTCGATTTTATCTGCACATTCTTTTATAACCTGTTGTTAAAAATGCTTATTCCTCATAATCCGTTAGCTCTAAAAGTTGCAACTCCAAGAATGAAATGTATAAATGCAGTGAATTTAATAACACGTATTAAGTACGAAAAAATAATGTGGTCAGCAACCTTAGCCGGAAACTGGGCATTCTTGACCGGGATTCGCTACCTATTGCAGCGTCTCAAATTCCTCTAGATACTGAATAGTTATAACTAGTGTAACAAGAAATGACTAGCCCCTGGAAGTTGTTGACCAAAAAATTCACTAAAAATGTGCTATAAAATGTCCTTAAAATATAATAAAATCCAGATAAAATATAATAAAATGCAGTTAAAATATAAACAAATGACCTAACAAACATTAACAATTTCTTTCATAATACTAAATTAATAACTGTCATAGACAATGAATATACGATTTGAATAAAGATTTTTTTTTTTAAATTAACTTTCTCAGTAAATGATGTAATTATTTCTACTAAATAATAAATAAATAACTTCAAAACTCAACTGGTCATTTTCAATTTTATAAAATATGAAAAAATGAGTTTCTGTACCCATTAGCCAAAACATAGCCTACTTAGCGTTGCGTCCCTACTCTCTTCTACTATAATAAAATAAATCATAGCGCGACAGCCCTAAGAGGACCAAGGCCACCAACCCGACTGCCGGCCTCACGCCCACTTACGCACGGAAGAGGTGGACGATCATGCAATCGATACGGGGAGGAGATGTGGTCAGCATCTCGGCATCCCCCAGCCGGAACGATAGTTTTCATGATCAGTGCCGCTTACCTAGTGTAAGCTCTTCACTGTCCTCTCGATGCTCAGCAACGGTCCTATACATGGGACTTAAAATCCGCACCCAATGGGTGGGATCGAACCCGCGCCGCTTTCCGTGGCCAGGGACCAAGGCATGGTGTCTTAGTCCGCTTCGCCACGGCACAGGAGCTGTACTACCATAGGCGACTTCAATAATCCCTAAATGTATAAAGCACCACACTTGCGGAGCTCATGTAGTGGGCTGCATTATTATCTGAAGTAGGTACCTCTCTGTAGGTTATTGTTTGTTACTCTTGATGTATTTCTACCTACGTTATGTTTACCTTTTCTCTTCTACCATAGACGCCCGCACTAATCCCTGAATGTATAGGGAAACATACGGTAGATATTCACGTAGCCGGCTCCCTTATTATCTAAAGTAGGCACCTCTCTTCAGGTTATACTGTCTTGCTTTGACGTATTACCTAGGTTATGTCTTGCTACTATCTTCTGCCATATGCACCTGCACTAAGAGGGGCACAATATATATTTTGAGCTTTCGCAACCCTGAATATTTTAGGTGCCATCTCACATTTCCAATAGAATATTTGATATTGTTTGCCACCATCTGCTTCAGATATTTGGTCAATGGAGAGTCCTTTGTTTTGTTTACATTAACTTGAAAACGGTGTCTCAGAAAAAAAAAAAAACATGGAGTTTACTCCTCGGTAGCGTGGATGGCAAGGTGTCTGCCTCACGTTTACGAGGTTCCGAATTTGAAACTCGGTGAGGGTGAATTAATTGGATAAAGCGTTTTCCGGGATTTTCCGTTATCTTGTAAGATGAATGTCGGGTAGTTCTAAGCTCCATGGGCCCCGGATTGATTTGAGCATCACATCACCTATTTCATTCATTGTCCGATATGATATAACGTTGCAGGACGTAAAATAAATTCGTGAAAATGTTCATTCATTCAATGACTTATTACGACTTTCGAAGTGGATTATCAAGAAAAGAGTGCATCGAACAACTTTCTCATTATTCGCTGTGAAATGCTGGTACAGCAAATTTAATCGTGGTCTCATTTCGCTAAATGATGAAGTTCATGAAGGTCATACAAAATCATTTTCTGCGCCAGAAAACATTGAAGCTGTGCAAAAATTAATAAAGCAAGATCGTCATGAGACATGCTGTAAGAGTTGAGGCAACCGTAGGCGTTATGCACGACCAGCATACGTAAAATATTGCATAATTATTTGTATGTGTAAAAAACTTCTTCTCCTTAGATTCCTCATAATTGCACACGAACTGAAAAAGAATGCTCGTGTCGATATGTGTACAAAAATGACCAAGAAATACAATGGTGGTGCCTCAAAAGACGCATATAAGATAGTGTCAGGTGATGAAACATAGATGTATATGAGCTGAAAAAAAACAGCAGTCTACAGTGGGTTTTACAATATGAAGCAAATCCAACAAAAGTTGTTCGCACTCGAAGCACTTCAAAGCAAATGGTTACCTTTTTTAATGTAAATTTATATTGAGGAATTAATCCTTAAAGAATTAATCCTTTTAAATACATTACTCCGGTATATGGGTGATTTTTGATTAATTAGAGCCAACTGAAAAATTCAATGCCATGGCAGGGATTTGAACCACGGATCTACTGATTTCCGTCCAGTCGCTCTGACCCTTGAGCTACCATGGTCAACGTGCCTTCCTGACATTAAATTCTCCAATTGACTCATTATATTTCCCGGTGGACCACTTAAGGTTCTCATATTTGAGACAACTACTTGTGGCGACTTACTATTGTAAGTACTTAATTACCAGGATTTTTATCGTAGATTATTTTTTAATGTAAATTTATATTGAGGAATTAATCCTTAAAGAATTAATCCTTTTAAATACATTACTCCGGTATATGGGTGATTTTTGATTAATTAGAGCAACTGAAAAATTCAATGCCATGGCCGGGATTTGAACCACGGATCTACTGGTTTCCGTCCAGAATTTAATGTCAGGAAGGCACGTTGACCATGGCAGCTCAAGGGTCAGAGCGACTGGACGGAAACCAGTAGATCCGTGGTTCAAATCCCGGCCATGGCATTGAATTTTTCAGTTGGCTCTAATTAATCAAATGGTTACCTGCTTTTTCAGCAAAACTGGCTAACTGGAAACAGTGCCCTTAGTGGTACGTAAAGTGGTCAACGTCAAATGGTTAACAGCCATTTGTTTGCTGGAGGTATTCGATGAAGTAAGGAAAGCCAACAAGCACCGCGGATCGTTCTCCATCAAGACAATGCGAGCGCACTCTAATAACAGAGCATTAGATGGCTCAAAAATCCAATTGATGGGTCATTTGGCATACAGCCGTGATTTGGCATGCAGTGATTCCTTGTGTTCCCTAGCACTGAAAATAAATTGAGTGGACAACGATCTTCGTCGGCAGAAGGAACCGTTAATCGCTTGGAAAAGCATGTTTTGGAGATGACTCAGGAACACCGGAATAAATGCTTTGACAAATAATTCAAACGATGCAAAAGCGCACTGATCATAAAAGAAAATATTTTGAAAAACGTAAAAGCAGATTTCAACCAGAAATTGCTTTGTTTGAATTATTAAGCTCAAAATATAAATAGTGTAATTCGTAATCCCGAAAATCCAGGATACGTAATCATCACAGCGCTGGCGGTCACATAGCCTGCTGCATTACTATCTAAAGTATGTACCTCTCTGCCGGTTATGCTGTCTTAATGTTGATGTATCTCTACATAGGTTATGATTTCCTACTGTATTCTACCATAGGCGATTGCACTAATCTCTAAATCTATAGGGCATCACACTAAGAGTGCTCACGTAGCTTACCGCGTTTTATCTAAAGTACCTCTCTGCCGGTTTACTGTTTTGCCCTTGATGTACCTAGCTAGGCCGCGCCATGGCTCAGTGGTTAGACCGCTTGCCTCTCACCAAGGCGGCCCGGGTTCGATCCCAGGCGACCGCAAAGTGAGATTTGTGGTGGACAACACGGCACTGGGGTGGGTCTTCTCCGGGACCTCCGGTTTCCCCCGCCATCTCATTCCACCGGTGCTCCATCTTCATCTCATGTATCATCAGTGTCACCGCCTGCGGTGTCGTATGTAGTAAAAGCGGGCGTTAAACCCTATACATTTCATTTCTACCTAGCTTATGTTTTGCGACTCTCTTCTACCATAGGCGTCCAAACTGTAACTAGACCGTGAACAAAATGCAGTTGGAGGCGTGGCTTATCACCAATGGAGTCCTTTAGCTTTCACCCTCTATCCTCATTTTAGGTTGCCTCTCCTCCATCGCGCAGGCTGCACTGGTAATCTGTTTAACTCGCTTTCACATTCACTGTTACATTCACTCCTTACATTTTCAGCTGAATCACTGCTTTGTTCCTCAGGGTTTAAAGAAACTATGGTTCCATCTATATGTTGATCGATTGTGAGGTCATGTCCGAGGTAATTATTTTCTGTTAGCTTTGAAAATCAAAAGAGCATTAAAATACACGCATTTCTTGTGGTTTGCGCTCTGCCACATGCAGGAAGGGAGGAGTGGGAGTCACGTGATGTTTGGGTGGCGTAGAAGGGGAGAAGGCTGTAAGGAGCGGCAATATTTGAGAAGGATGGTGATGGTGAAGTTACTCGAGGCGTCGGAGGTGGAGAGATCGAGCCGAAGATTTGTAGGAGGGAGAAGGAAATGTGGATTATATAAGAAATAAGGGAAGTGAAGTTTAAATGTGAGAAAAGGTAAGTGATGTGTTAAGTGAAGAGAGAGCCAAGAAGAGATGAAGGTTTTAATAGTGTTAGTTAAGGTAAGGGTATTGTGTAAATATTAAGAAAAAGAAAGGGTTTAAAATTTAAAAAAAAAACAATTAATAATAATTAAATTGCTTAGATAATGAAATGTATAATTATAATAGTTAATTAATAAATTTAGGAGGAATTATAAAGAGGAATTGTTTTCAAAATAAAATACAAATTATTTAGGAATCCATATTGACCATTTGGTAAGATAGTAAGCACGGAGATGATCAATATAAAGATAATAATAAAAGTTTGATATTAAAAAAATAGAGGTATGTATAGAGATAGAGTAAATAAAGAAATCTTTTTCTTTAGTAAGAAAGAAAAATTATATAACTTGAACCATATTTATTATGTAAAATAAAATAAAATAAGATTAATTTAGGATAATTATATTAAGTAAAATTATTTGTAGTGCTATGTATGAATAAGATAAGTTTAATATATTAGTAATTTAAATGGGTTGTTATTTTGGGAGTAGTTGTAGTTTGATGCAGCTGGCAACCAGTTGCGAGTGTTGGATATAAGCATTATAATTTGTAGTCGGTGGCTTTTTGAAATAACATTTTATTTTTGCCTATACTTCTTGACTATTTTCCTAAACTAAAATCTCCGTTGTTTTCTTGATTTCCTTTTCTTGTAATTTTGATTTTATTGTAGTAGTTATAATGATAATCTGTAAAATGTTTATATATACATATATGTATAAAAATAGAAGAAAGTTTTGGAAATAAATGGTAAATGTGGATATATACACCGGTTTAGTAACCAAGGATTGGGGTGCGATATCCAATTTTTTATTATTTTTTTATTTATTTTTTATTTATTTATTTTGTCCCTTAGGCGTCTGCACTACCGCTGACATGCATATGGCCCAGTTCTGCTGGTGCTCACTTCGCTGGTTGCATTATTACTTAAATGCTTACTGCACTTCTCAGTCGGTCATACCGTCTTGCATTTTAGGGATTAGTTAGGACGCCTATGGCAGAATAGAGTAGCAAATCATAATCTAGGTAACTAAGAGCAAAGCAGGATAACCGGCAGAGAGGCACTTTATATAAAAATGCAAGAGGAAACGTTAGCACTCAATGTGTTGCCCTATAGATTTAGGTATTACAGGTAGACCGCAAACAACATGCGGTCGGTGTGCGCAAGCGCGAGGAGAGCCTTCTCCCCTTCTATACCATCCAAACATCACGTGACTCCCACTCCTCCCTTCCTGCCTTCGACAGAGCGCAAAACACAAGAAATGCGTGTATTGTAATGCTCTTTTGATTTTCAAAGTTAACGGAAAATAATTACCTCGGACATGACCTCACAATTGATCAACAAATAGATGGAACCATAGTTTCTTTAAAACCTGAGGAACAAAGCAGTGATTCGGCTGAAAATGTAAATAGTGAATGTAACAGTGAATGTGAAAGCGAGTTAAACAGATAACCAGTGCAGCCCGCGCGATAGAAGAGAGGCAACCTAAAATGACGATAGAGGTTGATAGCTAGGAGGACTCCAGTGGTGATAAGCCACGCCTCCGACTGCATTTTGTTCACGGTCTAGTTACAGTTTGGACGCCTATGGTAGAAGAGAGTCGCAAAACATAAGCTAGGTAGAGATACATCAAGAGCAAAACAGTAAACCGGCAGAGAGATACTTTAGATAAAACGCGGTAAGCTACGTGAGCACTCTCAGTGTGGTGCCCTATAGATTTAGGGATTAGTGCAATCGCCTATGGTAGAATACAGTAGGAAAACATAACCTATGTAGAGATACATCAACATTAAGACAGCATAACCGGCAGAGAGGTACATACTTTAGATAGTAATGCAGCAGGCTTTGTGACCTCCAGAGCTGTGGTGATTACGTATCCTGGATTTTCGGGATTACGAATTACACTATTTATATTTTGAGCTTAATAATTCAAACAAAGCAATTTCTGATCGAAAACTGCTTTTACGTTTTTCAAAATATTTTCCTTTATGATCAGTGTGCTTTTGCATCCTTTGAATTATTTGTCAAAGCATTTATTCCAGTGTTCTTGAGTCATCTCCAAAACATGCTTTTCCAAGCGATTAACGGTTCCTTCTGCCGACGAAGATCGTTGTCCACTCAATTTATTTTCAGTGCTAGGGAACACAAGGAATCACTGCATGCCAAATCACGACGGTATGCCAGATGACTCATCAATTGGATTTTTGAGCCATCTAATGCTCTGTTGTTAGAGTGCCCTCATATTGTCTTGATGGAGAACGATCCGCGGTGCTTGTTGGCTTTCCTTACTTCATCGAATACCTCCAGCAAACAAATGGCTGTTTACCATTTAACGTTGACCAATTTACGTTCACTAAGGGCACTGTTGCCAGTTAGCCAGTTTGGCTGAAAAAGCAGGTGACTATTTGCTTCGAAGTGCTTCGAGTGCGAACAACTTTTGTTGGATTTGCTTCATCTTCAAACACTCACTGTAGACTATTGTTTACGATTCCGCTCATATTCATAAGTCTATGTTTCGTCACCTTATAGTATACAGTCTTATATACGTCTGTTGAGGCACCACTATTTTATTTGTTGAGCATTTTTGTGCAACAATCGTCAAGAGCATTTATTTGGGATTGAGTCCAATTATTAGGGATCCAACGAGGGCAAGCTTTTTTTACGGCTAAGTAATCATTCAATATTTTATACATGCTTTTGGACATAATGCCTAGGGTTGCCTCAATCTCACAGTATGTCGCATGACATTCTTGCATTAGGTATTAGTTGTTGCACAGCATCAATGATTTCCGACACAACATCTGATTTTGGACGACCTTCATGAACTTCATCATTGAGAGAACGGCCGCCACGATTAAATTAATTATACCAGCGTTTCACAGTGGCAAATGTGAAAGTTAGTTGATCGATGCACTCTTTCTTGTTAATGCACCTCTAAAGTCGTAATAAATCATTTCACGAACTTTTTCACGAATTAATTCCATGTTAATATTGAGACAATTTTTAAAGTAAATGTAAAAATACTACACTCTATTAACGAAATATTTGAAGGATCTTATGGTCAACATTGTAAAATTTTCCGTTGGAAACGTGATATGGCACCTTCAACATTCAGGATTACCAAGGCTCAAAAGATGTAGTGCCGGCATTTATGAAAGAAGTCGGTAGGAAAACCGCTTAGGTAGAGATACATTGAGAGCAACACAGTATAAAGTCTGTTTAGTTAACTCGTGTGCACGTCGGCCGACTCCTTTGACGATCCCATATAATCGCTTTACAACCCCGACCCTCCTTCTCCCAGACTGTTCTGCAAGGTTGTCACCTTTCTCGATACGTCATGGGTATCGTACGGGGTTTCGTCTAAATAAATTATCTTATGTCCATTACTGCGAAACTTCCTTAGTTTTGACATATATATGTATATATACATATATATATATATATATATATATATCGCCAAGCTACAATTCTACTAGATTCTATAATAACCCTTATCTTATTCAAAGCGCGGTATTTGAAACCCAGCTCCTTTAGAAGAACGCGCAAAGTGTAGTGCCCATAAGGAAAATCACAAATTTCTTGCAAATATGCAACCAATTCGTCTAAGGCGGGCGCTCTCCCTTTTGAATGGAATCTATAAATTTCTCGGCGAATTAAATCGCATGTGAAATTATCTACTTCAGAGAAGCGTTTCCTTTTGTTTTCACACTTGATCGGCATCTTTAGTATTCCTCTCGTCACAATATTTCTTACTGTAATTCTGTGAATTTATCATAAGGTTCATTGCATGACCCCTTACCAAGATTATTTTTCGGCGTATATTTATATGCGTTCAAAACAAGCGCTTGAATTTGCTTAGAAAGAGTTCCCGTTATACCTTTGTTTTTTGAGGCTTTTCCAGTAACATAACTCGGCCCAGCAACACTTTCCAATTTGTTCACACTATTGTCATCACTTTGATTATTTTCACTTTACTGAAAGTTATCTAATACTTCATTTACCACTGCATTTCCTTCCCACGGTCTCCACATCGTGACACACAACGAATTGCTGCACGTAATGAAAACAGATCCACTGGAAATTGGAACTTTAGCAACTGAAACTCCACGTGGAGTAAACATGCGACTGTCATTTCAAGAAAATTAGGGTTGCTATTGGTCCTCAACGACAGTGTTACATATCTGAAGCGTGGAGATAGATTTATGACGGTCATTAGTGGGCGGGAGGGTCAGGTTCCTTTGAGTCCGAACTGCACAGTCGTTGACTAGACAGACTTTAACTGACAGAGAGGTACTTTAGATAATAATGCTACTCTCCTCCACAGGAGACTAGTCTCCGAGTGATGAGACGCAAGGGGTTGGCGAAGGTTCCCACACCCTCCCTAGACAAATTTATGACATCCCATGTCAGTACAATTACTGACAATTCAACAGCATTCTGACGGCTTCTACTTTTGTGAATGAATCTTCTCGGTTTTAGTGTACAGAGTGAATAGAGCGCATAGTTTTTTAACGGTTCTTCTCCTTGTATAGCAGGCGTTCTCTGCTACACACACATTCGCTGTCCTTGTCCCACTGTGCAAGGCAGCACATACCTATCAGGGACCTTCTTTGCGTTGCTGGACAGTACAGGCTACGTGAGCACAGAAAGTGTGGTGCCCTATCATCCCTACATTTCTCAGGATTGCGGTAATAAGTTATATCCATATGTCTTCAGAGACTTCTGTAAGATGCGGCCGAGCTAAAGGTGAGGCGTTAGTAAAACATGTGCTTCTGTCTTATGTGAACAGACGCTACTGATCAAATTAAAGCAAAATGCTTTCTTTGTGTTCAGACGCTTCAAAGAAGGGCAATAAAAATAATACTCAGTAAATGAAACATACTTCTCCGAAGATAAAGAAATATGTAACGATGTTCTTCATTTCTATGAAGATGCAAACGAATCTGCAGAAGATTTTCAAATAAAGTAAAAGCTATTTTATTGCAAAATGGTTTAACACTGTAGTTTGTTATTCAGCCAACAAGTGTTCAGTTAATTTCAGTAAACATAATTCTGTGTATACTGGATTAAAAGAAGGAAACGTAAACCTAATCAAAGCCAATTGTTTTTTGTCATTTATTACATAATTGCTCTAAATTTGGATTCAATCTGATAAATTTTTATGAGGAAGTCCAATTTTTAAAATATATTCAGATTTGTCTTCAACATCAAAAAATTCCGCGGAAATATAAACGTTTTGAAAATTTGCTCAACATGACTATAGCGAAATGCTGCGACGCATTCTTTTGCGATGCTTGTCTTCGCAGTCAGCTGTGGAACTTCTTGTTGAGATGTGGGGAGCTTTAAAAATGTATTACGTAGCAATGGGGAGAGGGAAAAAAAAACGCACCTCCTAATTTGGAAATTTATTAGTTCACAGGGTAAAATAAACCAGTATTAACTATCATTAACAGTTTTTTCTGTAATTTTTAAATGGAACTTTACTTGTACTTTCTAAAGTAATTAGAAACAGACATTCATTTTTTAGGATAGGGGAAAACCTCCAACATTAAGTCATATCGGACGTGATGAAATTATGTTCAAAGGAGTTCAGCGTACATAGAGCTTAGACTTACCCGACACTAATCGTTCAGCATATGGGAAAACCTCCAAAGCTAAGTTACATTGTACGATGAATGAAATAATGTTCAAATGAGTCCAAGGGATATAGAGGTTAGAGCAACCAGACATTCATCAGTGAGAATAATGGAAAATCTACAACGTTAAATCAGATCGGACAGTAATAAATTGGTATTCAAGTGAGTCCAGGGTACATAGAGTTCAAAATTATCAGACATTCGTATTTCAGTATAAAGAAAATCTACAGCGTTAAGTCATATCAGACAATGAAAGAAATGATGTTCAAATGAGTCCAGGTGTCATAGAGCTTAAAGTTAAGGATAAGGGAGACCTACAACGTTGTCATGTCGGATAATGAAAGATACGATGGTCAAGTGAGTATAGGGTCCCAAGAGCTTATAGTTACCTGGCATTCATGTTTCAGGATAAGGGAAACCTCCAATGTTAAGTCATAACGGACGATGAATGAAATTATGTTCAAATGAGTACAGGGCACATAGATCAGCCTGCCGGACATTGATCTTTCAGGATAAGTGAAAACCCGGAAAAAAACTTATTAGATAAATCAACGCAACCATAAATCCGAATTCTGAACCTCTTGAACATGAGGCAGGCACAATACCTCCACTCTACATAGGCGGACATCATCGTGTGTACTTTTGGGCTCACCCAGACTTCAAACTTACAGCTTATTAGACACCAATCCTGTTATTTAACTTCACATGTTCCAAATAATATTGCAGGGTAAGATGGCATTAATATTCGTCATTTGCAATAAAATCGATAAAGTATAATAATTGAATTGGTACTCAGCAATTCAAATATGACTTAGTTTTCTGTTGAGTTCATCCCAATATAAAATATTTAAAAATACTTTCTTTCTATCTGCAGATGAACTGAAATGGGTAGTGTTTAATGCCCACCTCTGCCACATACGGCACCGCAGGCGGTGACCATGATGATACACAAGGTGACGAAGGAGTACCCCTGTAATGAGATGGTGGGGAAACCCGGAGACACCGGAGAAAACCCACCCCATCGCCGTGTTGTGCATCACAAAACACACATACAGTCACCTGGGGTCGAACCCGGGTCGCTTTAGTGAGCATCGGGCGTTCTAACCAGTCAGCCACTGCCCGGCACTTATATATGCAAATATTGAGTCCAGAGCATAAGAATCTTTTGTGTTAATACATAAAAATCAGTAGTGACTATTACTTCCCTTTTGTATTATTTTATAATTATTATAATAAATTATTATAATAATATTTTATAATGCATCATGTTGTACAAGTTACATCACCCACTGTTTCATATCATTCGTCGCTTTTTGTTTTCTTTTTTTACCCTGATCAAGCAAAGAGAATAAAATTTCAAAGCAGTTCCACATAAAACGTCTATTAAGGTTATGACTTCCGCCAGACTTCTGTTTTCCGTTTATTATTATTATTATTATTATTATTATTATTATTATTATTATTATTATTATTATTATTATTATTATTATTATTATTATTATTATTATTATTATTATTATTATTATTATTATTATTATTATTATTATTATTATTATTATTATTATTATTATTATTATTATTATTATTATTATTATTATTATTATTATTATTATTATTATTATTATTATTATTATTATTATTATTTTTATTATTATTATTTAATTTAACGTGCTCCAACGTTGTCATATCGGACGGTAAATGATGATGGGTGAAATGATGCTCAAATGTGTCCAGCGTCCATGGAGCTTAGAGTTTCCTGACATTCGTCTATCAGGATAAGGGAAAACCCCGGAAAAACCTTATCCAGGTAACTCACTTTGACCGAGATTCGAACTCGGGACCTCTTGAACGTGAGGCAGACATGCTACCATCTACGCTATCGAGGCGGGCTGTTTTCCGTTGAATCTACAAGCAAATATATAATTAACAATATATACAAATCTTCATCGCGATTAAGATCACCAACATATTAGAGTAAGCGTTTAAAAGAACAGTACTGTGACGATAATATTTTGTACATTTATAAAAGGAGTAAAATTGTAAAAATTGAATATTCGGAAGATATAGGGATAACATCGATACACCCGACATCCTGTCACGTTACTTGCAAGTCATGCTTGGCTGTCATGCTTTGCTGACTTCAGCTGACAAAGCTTCGACTCAGTTGCTGCTTCGACAGGGATTTAATATTTAAACCCCCAGGATTTGGCCCAAGCGGGAACACTTCCGCACGTGCTAGACGAATCTGCGTCATTGGTTTCTTTAACGGCCACAACTACGATCTCCGGTAATGGAACTTCTGACGCCAGGAACCTCCGCCAAGGTAAAGCTCACAGCGGTCCTTTTCTGAGAAATCTTGTTGGTTGTATGCAGCTCATTAACTTTTAGTTTATATAGAATAAATACACTATAAGCCAGAAATACATGACACAATTTTAAGTTAAGCAAATCTTTCAATTCAACCTACATCTTTTTAAGGAAAACCTCCTTCCTGAGCTCTCCCCTAGTGATATTCACTGTATTACGTGGAACTTAATGTTAACTCAGATGTTAGTGCAAAGCATGAACGTTATATCTGATGTTGGCGCATCCGTGAACGTTATAGTATACACAAATTTGAGTAGAGAAAGTCATGTGAATAGACACATCAAATTGTTAGAACATGATCCGTGATCAGCATAACTCGAAAACCAAATGTCGGTTAAATACCTGACGTGGTATTTTAGTTCATACACCAATAATGCAACACAGATTTGGTCATCAGTATTCCTCGCCCAAAACCACCTTTTCATGGAACTCTTATCGAAAATTTTTATTTTCTGAAAAGTAGTTCAACAGTTTTGATTAAAATAGCTGATTTGTCATATTTATGACAAATGAAATGTATATCTTGATTCGTCTAGGAATATGCAAGGATGTCCTCATTCGGGATGGCTTTTGTATATCTCGTAAGCCCTAAGAGATAGATACATTACACAAAAAATGTAGTTCTCGATAAAACACATAGCCTAAGAGAAATACTCTCTTTTGTGTAGTTAACTACACTCCTGGAAATGGAAATAAGAGCACATTGACGCCGGTGTGTCAGACCCACCATACTTGCTCCGGACACTGCGAGAGGGCTGTACAACCAATGATCACACGCACGGCACAGCGGAAACACCAGGAACCGCGGTGTTGGCCGTCAAATGGCGCTAGCTGCGCAGCGTTTGGGCACCGGCAGTGTCAGCCAGTTTGCCGTGGCATACGGAGCTCCATCGCAGTCTTTAACACTGGTAGACCGCGGCGACAGCGTGGACGTGAACCGTATGTGCAGTTGACGGACTTTGAGCGAGGGCGTATAGTGGGCATGCGGGAGGCTGGGTGGACGTACCGCCGAATTGCTCAACACGTGGGGCGTGAGGTCTCCACAGTACATCGATGTTGTCGCCAGTGGTCGGCGGAAGGTGCACGTGCCCGTCGACCTGGGACCGGACCGCAGCGACGCACGGATGCACGCCAAGACCGTCGGATCCTACGCAGTGCCGTAGGGGACCGCACCGCCACTTCCCACCAAATTAGGGACACTGTTGCTCCTGGGGTATCGGCGAGGATCATTCACAACCGTCTCCATGAAGCTGGGCTACGGTCCCGCGCTCCGTTAGGCCGTCTTCCGCTCACGCCCCAACATCGTGCAGCCCGCCTCCAGTGGTGTCGCGATAGGCGTGAATGGAGGGACGAATGGGGACGTGTCGTCTTCAGCGATGAGAGTCGCTACTGCCTTAGTGCCAATGATGGTCTTATACGTGTTTGGCGCCGTGCAGGTGAGCGCCACAATCTGGACTGCATACGACCGACGCACTCAGGGCCAACACCCGGCATCATGATGTGGGGAGCGATCTCCTTCACTAGCCGTACACCTCTGGTGATCGTTGAGGGGACACTGAATAGTGAACGGTACATCCAAACCGTCATCGAACCCATCGTTCTACCATTCCTAGACCGGCAAGGGAACTTGCTTTTCAGACAGGACAATGCACGTCCGCATGTATCCCGTACCACCCAACGTGCTCTAGAAGGTGTAAGTAAACTACCCTGGCCAGCAAGATCTCCGGATTTGTCCCCCATTGATCATGTTTGGGACTGGATGAAACGTCGTCTCACGTCGTCTCACGCGGTCTGCACGTCCAGCACGAACGCTGGTCCAACTGAGGCGCCAGCTGGAAATGGCATGGCAAGCCGTTCCACAGGACTACATCCAGCATCTCTACGATCGTCTCCATGGGAGAATAGCAGCCTACATTGCTGCGAAAGGTGGATATACACGGTACTAGTGCCGAAATTGTACATGCTCTGTTGCCTGTGTCTATGTGCCTATGGTTCTGTCATTGTGATCATGTGATGTATCTGACCCCCGGAATGTGTCAATAAAGTTTCCCCTTCCTGGGACAATGAATTCACGGTGTTCTTATTTCAATTTCCAGGATTGTATTTTCGATATTTTCCTAGTTATTGGTTTTATTTTTGTTTTTATTTTCTCTACTATGTATAGTAAGTAGGAAAGTGTTGCTTTCCACCCAAAGATTCGATAGGGAGATTGGTCCGCGCGCGCGAGCGCGCGCGCGTGTGTGTGTGTCTGTAAACTTCCCTTTGAGAAATGTATATTACTATTCCAACTAATAACAGACAGTATATCCGAAAAATGTAAAACGAAAGTGTATTTAACATAAATTGTATATTTTAAGGAGCCCTGTATTATTAAATTTTCAACTTCTTTATCTCATAATGTTTTGTTATTTAAACAACAGTCATCCAGAACTCAGGCACTTCTGAAGATGTTCTTAGAATATTAAGGTTTTCCATGTCATTGGTTATGTAAATATGTCACCCAATTATCGGAAGGCACGACCAACTGACAGCTGAGCGGGGGACAGGAGGCATTCAGGCCCCGCCTACCCATTTATCTTGTGGCACTAACTGAGGGGATGGTTAGGAAAGCATCACTGACCATTGTATCGTCTCTTTCCCCTCCCCCTGACGTCTGGAACAATCGGGATTATTGTTCGAGCCGCGAAGCTTCGAGATGCAGTGATTTGCCTATATAAGCGGCGCATTAGACGACTCAGGCAGTTCTCAGTTCTCAGTCCTGAGTTCTTAGTCGGATCGAGAGAGCGAGTTGCCGCTTGTAAGTGTTGCGTAATTGTGGGTGCTGCGTATTTGTTGTGTACCAACTGTAATTCGGTGTATGTGACGTAATTCTGCTACTGTAAAGTTTGACCAAAGTGTGTTTCTGCGGAGATAAAGAGCAATTTGAATTTTTGCAACTTGTACTTTTAATTCTACGAACCCACAAAGTCGCAATATATATTACCAATGAAATTTGGGTATCAAAATATTTGGGTGGAATGTAGCACGAGTTAGAGAAAGTAGAAAACAGCCTGTGTTTGATATTCTGAATGACATTTGTATGGTATTATGAGAGACGTTACATAGTTCTGGAAATCATGTTACAAGAAGGATTTTTACAGCCAAATTAAGTATGAATGACTTCCTGGCTTTGAACCCGCAACCTCATGACCCAGAGGCTAGCACGTTTCCCCTAGATCACGACCAAAAACACATTTACCTTTCGGACATGAGTGTTCATGTTAAGGTTCTCATATATTTTGTAAAATGCTTTTCTCAAATACCAATTTTGGTATTTAACTCACATTTTGCTTTTAATTTATATTATACAAAACTTTTCTAAGACACTTTTTCTAGATATTTGGGGTCACAAAACATGTATTTCTAGTGGAACCTCGCTCTATATTGTTTGGGTGAAGTTAAATTCTTCTCCTACTTAATATATTATATATTAGAAAAAATAAAAATAATATAACAAGTGAGGGTAACAGAGAAAATCTTCTGTCTTATTTAGGTGAAAAATCGAAAGTGTTGAATAAAATATTTGTATATTAGTTTATTTTGTAAAAATATATATCTTAAATATACATATATCTAAATTATAGCAGATGTACCTGTACAGCTACAATTTGATCCCTAGATTTTCCTGAAAATACACGTTTGGATGTTCCCTGGATAAAGTACATATTTAGGTAACGCTGTGTGTCTATGAACATAAACATGTAAACATGTTTAAATGTCAAACGTGGTATTGAATTTCAACAATTTTCCAAAACTCGACAAAAAGTCTTTCAAGAGAATCTGCTCAACCGAAAATAATTTTTGAATGGAACACATTTTTTGATAATTTGTATTTTATCTAAAAGCGGTCCTATACTTTCATGACAATATTAATTTTGTATCAACGTCCTCAGAAATTTCCTTCATTCTCGATGGTAAACCATAAGAGATAGAATAAACATTCATCCGCAAAAAAAATTACACATCTCGCTAAAACACAAAATCTGTGTGAAATATATGTATATATATATATTTTTTTTTGTGTGTGGAGTGAATCTTTCATGAGATATTCCTTTCTATTTGTTTGAATTTTTCAGTATTAATACCTTTTTCAATATTTATACTTTAAGGGAAGTCCTAATTCTTTATGCAATTGACTTGCAGATAGAGTGGAATGTCACAGTCATCACATAGTAAATGTCTCTTAAAAGCTTGCCTATCCATTAGGTATATTGTATTGATCTACTTCCATTGTACCTGTAAGGAACTATAAAACATTTCTGCAAATGTTTATCTGGATTATTATGAAGTACATGGAACAGAAATGCTTTTAAGAACACGCTGTACAAGACAAAATAGAGAAATTCTTTTACCCAGATTTTTGTGTTTTCAGAGTTTTCTTTCCTGGTTCGGGACATTATAGCAAACTGTACGACCAGACTAACTGATAAACCAATAGCTAGAGCACTTTCATTTGTTTTACTGCTAAACATAGAGTAATGTATGCAGATCTGTCACTAGACTATGTGTTTCAAGTCCCAGCTTGGCATATGTCGCGCCATTCACTCTTTATATACAGAAATGCTCAGAAGTCGCCATCAGAGATCAGTAAAATCATTGTATCTTCCAATTTTCCAAAAAGTAAATTATGTACCACGGTTGCACTAGCATTAATTACTCTAATATTTAGCACATGCAAATATGGAACATTTTGCATAAATAATGGACAAATGAATTCCCCTCGTTAAGGCCATGCTTGGAGCAATGTACTCTGATGTGGTTTTATATGGCAGCTGTGGACAATATGCCATACAAAGATTTAAAGGTAGACTTGCAAACACAATAGTCATTTCAGTTCTCATTTTAGCAAATTTTTTACACTCTTAGTTTGTACACCTAATCATAAATGAGGGTGGTCTGAAAAGTTTCCGACCTAATAAAGATACAAGACATATTTTCAGATGTTTTTTCCAACATAGTCTCTTTGTAACTCTACACTTCTCCCGGCGATGCTTCCATCTCTGTAACCCGTCCAAATAGTGCTCTGCGTTTTTCTCTGCAAAATAATTGTTCACGAAGGCGATTGCCTCTTCATTTGACGAAAATCTCTGTCCTCCGAGCGCAGTTTTCAGATGAGGGAGCAAAAAGAAGTCGCTTGGGGCTGGATCTGTGAGTAAGGTGGATGGTCAAGCAGTTCAAACCGTAATTCGTGGATTTTCGCCATTGCAACCTCTGAGGTGTGAGACGGTGCGTTGTCTTGGCGAAACAGGATTTTTTTCCTGCATATCTGGCCGTTTTTCAGTAAGTTCTACCTTCAGCTTATCAAGTAATGATGCGTAGTATGCTCCTGTAATGGTTTTTCCTTTTTGAAGATAATCGATTAAAATTGCTCCATGACTATCCCCCAAAAAAAACAGTCGCCATCACTTTCCCAGCTGTAAAAAACAGTTTTTGCTATTTTTGGAGCCGGTTCTTCTTTTGTAGTCCATTGTTTGGACTGTATTTTGGTTTCGGGTGTATAATGGTGTATCCAAGTTTCATCTACAGTAATTAATCGGCGCCACAACTCGGATATATTGCGCCTAAACTGCGCCAACAGAGCACTGGAAATGTTCCTTCGAACACGTTTTTGGTCTAACGTGTGCAAACACGGCACCCAACACGCGGAAAGCTTTCTCATGTCTAAATGTTGATTTAATATGTGACAAACACGTTCTTTTGACATGTTTATAGCCTGTGCTATCTCTCTCATTTTAATTCGGCGGCCGTCTAGCACAATTTGGTGAACTTTGGCGATGTTTTCGTCGGTAGTTGCAGTTTTTGGACTACCCGAAAATTCATCGTCTCCCAAGCTCATATGGCCACGTTTAAATTCAGGTGCCCAAAATTTCACTGTGGTAAATGATGGTGCAGAGTCCCCATACACAGGACCAACTCATCCTTGATATACGTAGGCGTATTGCCCTTCAAGAACAAATATTTAATGACAGCTCGATACTCGATTTTGTCTATTTTCATAAAAACATTCACATCAACTCACTCAAACGACTGTTACATAACAACTAAGCGTCCAGAATTATTGAAACTTTGATGAGTAACTGTCAATAGATGAACAACAAAATTCACTAGCTTTTATTTACGAGTGTAGCCATCTTCATTTTCAGGTTGGAAATTTTTTAGAGCACCCTCGTACGATCACGACAAAGTTATTTATATTTTTCACAGAAATGTGCATGTTATGGGCTTTCTCGTGCAAAAGTTAAGATATAAATTACATTCCTCATGCCAGTATCCAACGTATCCAGATCCGGGATCGATTCACTTGAACCATAGGTTTATTGCGGGTTTTCCCATCGCCAGGCAAATGCTGGGTAGTTTAATTAGATCCCCAGAATTTCCTGTCATACATTTCATCTTCGTTATTATTTCATATCATCTCTAATTTGGTGGTGTCTTTCAGGGTAGAAGTGTCAGCGGGTGTCTTGGCGCTGCACGATAGGATGATATGCTCTTGGTAACCACTTCCTCCTCCGGTAGGACGGTCTTCTGTTTCCGAGCCCGGCCTGGTAGGCCGTTTCTGGACCTTAGTTGCGTGAGCTGCCAATGGCGGTGGACTGCCGGGGAGTTTCCAACTAATAAAAATGTAGGAATCCTGCCCTCTGCACTGTCGTTACTTGTTGAGACAGCCGCCCTCTGTCCCTTCTCACCTCATTCGTCCTCCCGAGTATGCCCCTTGTGGGACATAGGTACAATAGATCAAGTGTGGTTGACTTACCGAATCCCCTCCGTACCGTAATCCAACCCAATCCAATCCAAAAGTGTCCATATTTGTATAATTCCAATCTTAAGTACCAATTTTGGTGTTTAACCAACTTTTTGTTTTGGGTGTTTGATATTTTCTCACAGACATCTATTTCGGAAGGTCTGCCTGCTGTATTCGACAATTTTCTCCACTCAGTTTTATACAAATTATTGTTATAAAAGCTTATTGCTGTTAATAGTTGTTCTTCATCAATACCATCATCACTGTTTTTACCTTACCTAAGGCGTATATAGCAGGCACAGAAAGTATTGCATTCAATCCCAAAAAGAATAATAATTCTGATGTATTACACTCTCACTCTCACTCTCACAACTTTCTCTACTCTTACAAAAACTATTCTTTCTAACAATTATTCCTCTACCTCATGTTAATCACGACAAAAATTTAATTGTAATTACAAGGGAATATGGGGCTACAGTAAATCTTAAGTGATAGTCAAATATTTTAAATGTTGTTTCATGCCTTTGTATGGAGAACAGAAAGAAAATGAAAAACATTCCTATTTGAGAAAACTACAAAAGTTGGCAATTCTAATAAATAAGCAGGAACAACTCGGAAATAATTCACCTCATAACTATTCTCAATTTATTCGTAGGATGCAACAAAACAAAATCTAACAAAAGCTCTTCCCACTCGAAGCTCTTCAAAACAAATGGTCACCTGCTTAATTAAACAGCCACTTCTTTCCTGGAAGTCTTTGGTGAAGTAAGGAAAACCAAAAAGGAACCATTAATCTTTCCTCGTCAAGACAATGCGCGTGCACACATCTCGTCCAACAACAGGGTATTTGAAGGCTCAAAAAATCGAATTGATGGGTCATCCGCCATACAGCCCCGATTTGGCATCCAATGACTTGTTCTTGTTCCCAAACACTAAGAAGAAAATGCGTGGACAGCGATTTTCGTCGGAAGAAGAAGCCGTTGGTACCTTCAAAAATAATGTTTTGCAGATTAACCAAGGAGATTTTAATAAATGCTTTGACAAATGGTTCAAACGGATGCAAAAGTGTATTGATCATAAAGGAAAATATTTTGAAAAACCATAAATCAGTTTTCAATTAAAAATTCCTTTGTTTTAAATATTGTGCTCAAAATATAAATAGTGCGTTTCGTAATCACTGAATTCCAGGCTACGTATTTACCACCCGCTGGTGCTGACGTAGCCTGCTGCATTATTATCTAAAGTAGCTACCTTTCTGACGGTTATACTGTCTCGCTCTTGATACATCTCTACCTAGGTTATGTTTTTCTACTCTCTTCTATCATAGGCGCCTGCACAAATACCTAACTGTATAGCGCACCATAGAGTGGGTGCTCACGTAGGCTGCTGCATTATTACTAGGGCTAGGATTTTAATGCCCCAAAGATACTTAAAAATACACTTTAAAAATGCAATAATGCCCTAAAAATCTCAAAAAAATGCCCTATAAAATGTAAAAAATGTGCTTTAAATTGCAAATATTTATGTTTTTGGAAGACAACTCAAAAGAAAGTAATATAAAATATCAAAGAACAAGTTTCTTTTAAACATTTATACAGGTACATAACTATTTAAGGTTTTCCATTTTATTTTATTAGCACATATGTTAGCGGTCATTTCATGAGTCCTGAATTACAATGCATAATAAATATCATCTGTAGATTTTCAAAGCAAAATGACTGCCGATTATCTGCTAACAATGCTTTTACATTGAGAAGCTCCTTTCCACTTGCACTGAGACGAGAGGAGTCTCCTGGTAAATCTACCAGAGAAAATTTCTCAACCGACAGAACATCTGCAATTGAAGACAATGTGGCAAACCTTTATTTTTGTTCAAAACGAGCGTTCATTTTTTCGCTACATCCTTTCCCACTTTCCCGATAACATCTTCTAGGTCACTTGCCACTTTTTTTTTACCAAGTCTCTTTGTTACTAACTGAACTCCCGACTTCTCTAAGCGCGTAATAGCACCAGGTAGTTATCCAAAATTTGACTTTATATACAAAAGTTTCCCTGCAAGTTCACTGTCTGAAAGAAGTTCCTGCACGAGTTTGATGAGGTCGCATCACTGCTAACAAACATGTCAATGATTCTTTTCACTACTTCGATGTTCTCGCAGTAGTAGTTGCATGCTTCTATCCAGGTTCCCCATCTGGTGAAGGAGGCAAAGGAACTTCAGCAGCCTCGGACTTGAATGATGCAACTCGTGAAGGTGCCTTTAAGAAGACCTGCTTGATGCATCCTATTAGACGATCAACTTCAGGAAACTGACTCCGCAATTCCTCCGAAACTCGGTATAAGGCATGTGCTAGGCATGTTACAAACACCATTTTCTAGTAAAGAGCTTGAAGAGAATTAGCAGCTTTTACCATATATGGTGCAGCATCGGTCAACAGCAGGAGTACGATGTCATGTTGAATGCCATTGGGGTATATTAAACCCAAAGACCTGTCAAACACTTTGCTAATTGTTGAAAAATTAACTTTTTCCAACTGTTCACAATTTATTAGGAATTGTTCTCCTGGACCATCCTCTGCCATTGTGCCCACCACAACATTTGTCACATAACGGCCTAGTGAATCTGCACATTCATCTATGCTTACCCAAATTTTTTTCCCTGACACTTTTTGTCTGATTTCCTGTATTGTTTTCTGGTAGCATTTACTCATGTAATTCTTCCTTAATGTTGAAGAGTCTGGTATAGGCTTTCCAGTATGCTTTTCCAGAAAAGCGCGTGGCTTTGGATTACTCAGTTTGTTCAAAGGAATATCAGCACAAATGAATGCTTCACAGAGTTCTTCAAAGAAAGGTGAACCTGAAGAAGAGCAAGCTTCACCAAGTAACATTTGGTGTGTTGTTCTTTCAGCTTCAAGCAGCCGTAGTCCTCGAATGTGTTTTTCTCTCTTCATATTTTAGTCTATAGTAAACTTCTTTTCAGCTGCCACTCGTACTTCACGTCACTTGCAGAAAAGTATATTCCCATCTGTGGAGAAAACTTTTTCACCATAAAGTCTAACAAAATTATTTAATTTATTTGCAATGTTTTGCTTTAGTTTAGGCATGATGATTTGTCAACTTCACACCACAGTTCTTTACACTGTTTAAAAGACAACTCTCTGCACTGCTATTTAGAAAAGATTTGCAGACACAATGAGTTTTGACCCTTCTGCTTACTAATGCAGCCACCTGATACTTGTGCTTAGGAATGCAGCTACCTGCTACTTGTGAAGTAAGTGAAACAGTTTGTATTGCGCAAGTTCATTAGCGGTCCTTAGAAGGGGAGGAATGTAGTCTTTGTCCCGTTTCCTGGAACTCAAGGTAATTAATTTTACCTCAAGTACTATTTGGGGCAAAGTAAAACAGTTTGCTAAATAATTAAATGTAAAGCTTCGCTCTTGAAAACATAAAAAAGTAAATTGTATCTAAGGTATATTTTAACATGTTTAATTATAACAAAAATGCCCAGTAATTAAAAATGTCCAAAATGCAATAAAAACCTAAAAAATGCCCTATCCCACAAACATTCACAAAAAATGCAAAAAAATGACCTAACAAGTATGATTAAATTAATACATTTTACTGTGTGTGAAATGTGTAGTGTTTAACGCCCGCTTTTACTACATACGGCACCGCAGGCGGTGACACTGATGACACATGAGATGAAGATGGAGCACCGGTGGAATGAGATGGCGGGGGAAACCGGAGGTCCCGGAGAAAACCCGCCCAGCACCGTGTTGTCCACCACAAATCTTACTTTGCTGCAGCCTGGGCAGTTTACTATGAAACACATTTATATGTAACCCACTTTTAATTTAGGCTTACCAAAAAAAAGATGCAATGTCATTGAAATCCTAGCCCTAATTATTATCTAAAGTACCTCTCTGACGGTTATACTGCCTTGCTCTTGATACATATCTAACTAGGTTATGTTGTCCAGCTCTCTTCTATCATAGGTGCTCTATACCTAAATTTATCGAGCACCACAGGGTGGGTGCTCACGTAGGCTGCTGCTTCATTATCTAAAGTGCTTCTCTGCCGGTTGTAAGGCCTTGCTCTTGATGTAATTCTACCTAGATTGCTTTCCTAATCTCTTCCATCATAGACGCCTGCACTGATCCCTAAATGTATAATGCATTACACCGTGGGTGCTCATGTAAGCTGCTACATTATGAAGTACCCCTCTGTCGGTTATTCCATCTTACTCTTGATTCTAAATTGTGTTTTCCTACTCTCCACTAACAACAATAATCCCCAAATATATAGGGCACCATACCGCGGATGCTCACATAGCCAACTGCGCTATTATCTTAAGTACATCTCTGCCGGTTATACTTTCTTGCTCTTGATGTATCTCTGCCTGAGCTATGTTTTCCTACTCTCTTCTACCATAGTCGGCTGCACCACGAAGGACAATATTTATTTTTTGAGCCTTGGAAACCCTGAATGTTGTAGGTGACATCTGACGTTTCCAATGCAAAATCTGAAATGGTTGCTTATAATCTACTTTAGTCATTTCGTCAATAGAGACTGGTTTGTTTTGTTTACCTTAACTTGAAAATTGTGTCTCAACAGAAAAATTAACTCCTGGAAATATTTGTGCAATCATTTATTACGACTTTCGAGGTGGATTATCAAGTCTAGGGTGAAGCGCTTCTATAACGAATTTAATCGTTGCCGCCGTTAGCCCAATGATGAAGTTTGTGAAGGTCGTCCAGAATCATTTGTTATACCAGAAGTCATTGATGATGTGTGAAAACCAAAAGTGCAAAATCGTTATGGAAAACACTGAGATTGAAGCAACCCCAGGCATTATTTCCAGCAGCATCTACAAAATATTGCAGCATTATTTAGCTGTAATGGAAGTGTGCTCTCGTTGGATCCCACATAATTTGACGCAACGTCAAAAAGATGCCTGTGTCGATTGGTGTACAAAGATGCTTAACGACTACAATGGTGGTGCCTCATAAGGCATATATAAAATTGTAACAAGTGATGAAATATGGATCTATGCCTATGAGTCGGAATGTAAACAGCATTCTACTGTATGGGTGTTTAAAGATGAGGCATATCACAAAAGTTGTTCGCACTCGAAGCACTTCGAAGCAAATGTTTGTAATTTACGTCCTCCATCATTTAGTAATATCGGACAATGAATGAAATGGGTGAAATGATGCTCAATGCTTCCGGAGTCCATGGAGCTTACAGTTACCCGACATTCGTCTTTCAAGATAAGGGAAAACCCCGGAAAAAACCTTATCCAGGTAACTCACCCTGACCGAGATTCAAACTCGGGACCTCTTGAACGTGAGGCAGAGATGCTACCATCTACGCTACCGAGGCGGGCGCTCGAAGCAAATGCTCGCCCGCGTTTTCACCAAAAATCGCTAAGTGGCAACAGTGCCTTTAGAGAAACGTAAAATGGTCAATGCCGAATTGTACACAATCATTTGTTTTCGGTTATACCGTCTTCGAGCCAATGCGACTTGGTGAGGAAACTGCCATACTTTTCTCTCCGGTCCTTGTCCCCGACCTGGGCAGGGATTGGGGCTTTTATCACAGCTAGGGTTGCCAGAATGACATCGAGGCTGGCCTGGAGACCAACCAACGGAGGGAAAAAATAACACGCCATAGTTTGTGTAATTGGGGACAAATTGTTGCACAGAATTTCGTGTATTATTAAGGTGACAACTTTTGCTCAGCTAATAAGAATTTGCTACTACTTCCAGCCAATACTAATTCTGCCATTACCAAAAACGGAACTAATATCATTTTGAATAAATTTGGTGCATCTGATTTTTCGAAAAATTCGCTCCACACTTTACATTAATTAATATCCTGCCTATTAAGAGCTGATACTTGTGATTTCAAAGGAGAAAGGTTATTATTCAGTTCATTTCCATTGAAACTAATTTCTTTCGCACTTCGGCCAAGTCATTAAATGAGATTAGTTTTGGCTCACATAAATCTAGTACGGACACAATTTTATACAACATGTCATTGTCTCTAAAGTTGTTCCATTTATCAAGATATTTTGATAGTTTCTTGCAAACAAGGGTGCACTCTTTTATAAAAATATTGCTTTCCTCTTCTGTAAAGAGTTCTAAAGACTTATAAACTTCAAATCCATAAAACTTATCGTCTTTGTGACCCTCTGTTTCTTTAGTTCCAACATAACCTCGTAAACGTCTATGTAAAGTGTATCCTATTTTTCCAAAAGTTTCATTGTTTTAGGAAATACATGTAAAGTTGCGTTTAAAAACACGCAAAAACATCCACTGTTAATACTAATGAACATTGATTTATTTCGTCTCGTGAACTAATAAATTTCCAAAATAGGAGTATGTTTTACCTCGCGCATTGCTACGTAATACATCTTTAACACTCCCCACATCTTCAGAAGACGTTCCACAGCTGACTGCGAAGACGAACACCGCACAAGAATGTGTCGCAGCGTTTCGCTATAGTGAAGGCACACTATACTTATAGGGTTTAGTGCAGGTGCCTGTGGTAAAAGTAACATCACAAGAGCAAGACAGTATAACCGTCAGAGATGCACTTTAAATAATAATGCAGTAGGCCACGTGAGCACATACGGTGTGGTGCCCTATACATTTAGGGTTTAGTGCGGGTGCCTGTGGTATAATAGAATAGGAAAACATTACATTACAGCAAGAGCAAGTCAGTATAACTGGCAGAGAGGTACTTTAGATAATAATACACCCGGCTTTGTGAGCACTGACATTGTGGTGCCTGATACATTTAGACATTAGTGAAGATACCTGGGGTAGAAAAGAGTGGCAAAGCTTAACCTTAACGATACATCAAGAGCAAGAATGTAAAATCGGCAGAGAGGCACCTATTTTAGATAATATTGCAGCAGGCTGCGTGTGCACTTACAGTGTGGTCTCCAATTCATTAGGGATTGCTGCAGGCGCTTATGATAGAAGAGAATGGGAAAAAATAGTAGAGATTCATCAAGAGCAAGACTGTAAAAGCGGCAGCGAAGCACCTATTTTAAATAATATTGTAGCAGGCTACGTGTGCACCCACAGTGTGGTGCATTACTCATTAGGCATTGCTGCAGCCGCTGACAGAAATGAAATGAAATGTGTAGTGTTTAACGCCCGCTTTTACTACATACGGCACCGCAGGCGATGACACTGATGATACATGAGATGAAGATGGAGCACCGGTGGAATGAGATGGCTGGGGAAACCGGAGATCCCGGAGAACACCCACCCTAGCGCCGTGTTGTCCAACACAAATCTCACTTTGCGGTCGCCTGGGATCAAACCCGGGCCGCCTTGGTGAGAGCCAAGCGGTCTAGCCACTGAGCCACGGCGCGGCCGCTCCGTCAGAGAGATACCTACTTTAAACAATAATGCAGTCGTGTACGTGAGCACCGTCAGTGTGGTGCCATATGCATTTAGAGATTAGTTCGGACACCTATGGTAAAAGAGAGTAGCAAAGCATAACCTAGGTAGGGATACATGAGGAGCAAGACAGTATAATCCGTCACCTTCCCTCGTTAGCCTAGAATATTTATTATTTTTCTTCTATTTGTTTGTTTGTTTATTTATTTCTTATAAATTTATTTGTTTATTTATTAGTTTATTAGTTTATTTATTTACCTACCTACTTACCTACTTACCTGCCTACCTGCCTACCTGCTTACCTGCTTACCTACTTACCTACTGACTTACTGACTTACTTACTGAGTTACTTGCTCACTTACTTGCTCACTTACTTGCTCACTTACTTGCTGACTTACTTACTCACTTACTTACTCACTTACTTACTCACTTACTTACTCACTTACTTACTCACTTACTTACTCACTTACTTACTTACTCACTTACTCACTCACTCACTCACTTACTCACTCGCTTACTCACTCACTCACTCACTCACTTAATCACTCACTCACTTATTATTTATTTATTTGTTTATTTATTTGTCTATTTATTTTATTTATTTGTTTGTTTATTCATTCATTCATTCATTTATTTTAGTTTTATGTTCATTGGGGCCCGCTATTGCTGATTACCTATTCACGCACATGCGGACGTAAAAGCTGTTTTTAGAACTTACCCACCATCTTACCGTTCTGGACATCCGAAAGCAAAAATGTGTCTGTTCCGAACCTTTCTACGACCTTGCACGGTTCCTTGAACAGCATAGCCATACAATGCTTAAATTTATTTATGGTGCTAGATAACCGTTTATTCCGTACCAAAACCAGATCATTTGTTTATTTCTCAGTATCTCTCATTTCTCTCTTTTTCCCCTTATGTTTGGCTTTCCTTAATTCAACCTTTGCCCGCATTCCTTCGGCGGCTATCTTTAACATTTCGGCTTCAGACAAATCTTTGGCCCATTCTTCTTGTACTGTCTCTGGAATATTACTGTCCATGGTTTTTAAGCCTTTTCCCTCCATAAGCTTTATAGGTTTAAACCCAGTAACCTGATTCACCGACTCATTTAAAACTTTCTCTATTTTTCGGGCACATCTCTACCCAGCCCGTTTGACGTTTACCCGATAAAATTTTAAGAAATAATGTCATATCACGAATGGTTCTTTTTGTTGGGTTACTATTAGGTCGATATCCAGAACTGTGGCATAATTTTATGCCGTTTTCTTTCATTGCATTGGTGAATTTTTTCCCGTGAACATTATTGCATTATCTGACATTAGTGCGTCCATTTTTCCCAATTGCGGTATGTAGTATTTGAAAATTTTGTTTAGACATATGGCACTGTTGATTTTATTCACTGGAAAAATTTTCAAATACTTAGAAAACATCCGTAAAAACAATTATGTTTTGGTTCCCGAATGTGCAATCTCCCTGGCAAATTAAACACCTCTAGCAACTTGCTGTCCTGGCTAACATACATTCTTTAGCTTTTTTTTTCGACTCCCTATCCACGATTGGCAAAGACGAGAAGGAAAGTTAGCGAAATTGTCAGAAAGCTCCCACTGATATAAATGAACAGGTAGGAGGCGGCCTAGGTAAGAAAGACGGCATATTATATAAGAAGCATGGGGCAATAACCCAAGTATGGAAGACGTACGTACCCCGAAATATAGAAAAGGAGATCACCCTAACGTTCCACAGAGTTTTGAGTCATTCCGGAACAGACCGGAACACTTCCACCATTTTGGAAAACCTTTAAGACAAGGTCCGGAGACTAGTCATCGCCTGCGATATCTGTCAGAGAGCAAAACCGCTCCAGGTTAGCTACGATTTTGAAACGAATGCAATTTTGCGGGACAGGCCCTGTGTTTAATTTTCCAGCGATATGAATGATTTCTACAACATACTTCATTATTTCATGCGCGTATCTACACATTCTAGAACTTGTATATTTGCATTTTTGAAGGAAAGACAAACTAAGGTGGTCTGAATATATTTTCACCTTTTTCTGATATATGTAAGTCCTGAATCTTTGAATCGTGAAATACATTCTACAAATTTCAATCTCATTTACAGAAGAATTTCTTTCTACCTTGCTTAATCCCCGCGAGGCAGTACTAATTACATGAAATTGTTCTGGGAATGACCTTTGATCCAGTATAGCCCAAAAACCTTGGCATGAGCCATTCACGTAAATTTAGAAAGGAATGCGTTCCCTTGGTCTTTCGAGTAATATTGACTAGCAAAATAACCTTTCTTTTTTTTCTTTCTTTCTTTTGCACCCAGAAAAGGATCTGTTCCTAAGTGCCTTACATTTATATTAAGCATTTTCAATTGTTCTGGTATAGACTTGAACTGGAAATAGTGATCTAAGTCATAAAGAAATTGTCTCGGATTTACGCCCTCTGATTCATCAAACAGTGGAACACACAATCATTTAATTACTGACCATGTTGACTATAATTATCAGTACTAGGCGTGGCTAGATGCGAAGAACCAGATGAATGACGAGCTTCAGTGCTCAGAACTGCAGTTCCGAGTACATCACTCGTTTGATTGTTTAAACTACTTAAAATTGAACTGTCACTTCTACTGCCTTCAACTACACTCGCATCGCTATGTATCATGAATATTTCTTAATTAAATTCCTACTCTTTTTAAAGATCTCCTAAGCTCTCCTACCAACTTTTCATTTTCCATCAATCTTTTATTTACCTCAAGATGAGCTGACAGCTGTATCTCTACCTTTTCCCTTATTTCAATTATTTCTATGCCTTCAGCTTCAAGTTCAGTCCGTACCAACTTTAAACTCGCAACTATTTCCCTATGCATTGTACTTTTAACAGTCCTTATCTCATCCGTAAGCACTTTTCTAGTTTCTACATTCTCTCTTTCATACCTTCCCTTTGCATTTTCAAGTTTTTGTCTATATTATTTCTAAAAGTGCCTAATCCTTCCTGAAGCTCAGCTATGTTCCCTTGTTGGACATTTATAATTTACTTTACCTTCCCCTTACTTTAGACCCCAGAGATCTAAATACCCTCTCAATTTTGCATTCTGTTTCGTAAATCCTGCCTCCAGTTTATTGTTCAGCTCTTTACTTAAGTCAGTTAGCTGCTCCCTTATTTCTCTCACCTGACTGCTAATTTTATTCTCTAAATTACTGCCCATTTCATTTATTCCCTCTAATAACATCCTAAAACTATCTCCCGTAAAATCTGCCATTCCGCAACTTCTTCCTGTAGCCATACCTGGATCTACCACCCCCGAATTATCCTCCCCGCATACATTTTCGCTATTTTTAAAGGCTTCTATTTCTGTTTTCTTTAACTACACTCATTTTTCCTTATCTTGACCTAAAACCTCGACTAAATGATTTGTACTTAATTTCCCACTGCGAAGAAGATTCTACTGATGCGCTACACTCCTCTACTCATGCATACATAAGATCAAAAAAGTTCTTTTACAACAATTATATAATTTCTTAAATATATTTTTGTAGCCTGACCTTTATTTTCTTCAGTGGCTGGTTGACGTTACTCCTATGCTACTGTTGCTCACTGCTCTTGTAGAATTTAGGTAGGCCTTGTTCTTCCAAAGTGTTAATTTTCCATTGTTTTGCGTCGTCCTCCTTTGTCGTGCCCCACGGTATTTATTGTGTCTCATTCGAGCACCTCGGTGTCTGTTGTCACTATCGAGCCCCACTTTGGGCGCCATCTTGCTGTAGTAGCTTTGCTCACCGCCTCACCCTGCACGTACCTGGACTCGAAGTCGGGATTCCTTCCTCGGTCTCCAGCGTCGCTGGTCTGCTGTCTAATTTGCCCTAGCCTCCGGATGCTGTAAACTGCGTCTCCTGCATGGACTCTGGGTTCTCAGGTGTAGTGTTGGGGCAACAGAAACATCCGATATTTTCTGAACATTTTAATTTAATCGTTATTTATACTTATGTGGAATCCGGGTACCTTCAGATATTTGCACTCTCACCGGCGATATCTGCCTCACGTTCAAGAGGTCCCGAGTTCGAATCTCGGTTAGGGTGAGTTACCTGGATAAGATTTTTTCCGGGGTTTTCCCTTATCCTGAAAGATGAATGTCAGGTAGCTCTAAGCTCCATGGACCCTGGACACATTTGAGCATCATTTCACCCATTTCATTCGCCGTCCGATATGACTTAACGTTGGAGGACGTAAAAAGAAGGAGGAAGAAGAAAGGAGTCTCACCGGCGGTGACAGCCTACAATAAAACTGCTATAGTTGAACTTAAATTGACGCGGCGAATGGTGAAAGAATTAATCAGCCGGTGGATACACCAGACGAAATGCAGAGACTAGACTGGAATGGAATGGAAATCTGAATGTTCCATCTACCCCCTTATACTGAAACACGGCGTCACGAGGAAAAACTATCAGTGTATTGACCTGTCTTAACGGACATCTCAATAGCTGACATACCATGTATTGTCCTGATTTCCGCTCTTTCTGGGCTCTCGTCCGAGAGCGAGACTTTTCTTACACATATCTGCCCAGATGCACCATGAAACATTTTACACAGAAATATACATGTTCAGCTTTACCAACATGACCAAAATATACATTTACAGTTCTCAAATATGTACAATTATTGAACATATTTAATTGATTAATTAATCTATAGGACCAAAAGTTCCTGTTTTAGCATTTACGGATTAGTTCGGGCGCATATGGTGGAACAAAGTAGCAAAACATAACGTAGGTAGAGATACATCAAGAGCAAGACTGTAAAGCCGGAAGAGAGGCATTTATTTTTAGGCACTATAGCGTGATACCGAAATTAAGAATTGCAATGTATAAAGAATCATGATGGATTTCAAAGGAATGTTGGTTCTTTGTTACAACACGTGCAAGGGTAGTTGAGTCGAATAGCAGTTGGGGGAGAATGGTTGTTAGTTGTTATAACAAAAGAAATGTAAGAAACAGTGTCCTTAGTAGACTTCTAAAGGATAGCACTTGACTTGTTGAATGAGGTATTCTTCGGTCCCTAATAGTGACAATAGACAAAATTGTTACAAAGGGAATCTTTGGTTGAATGAAGAGGGCTTTGAGAAAGTGAAAGTGACACATACACCCACGCGCAGATGTGGAGTACGGTCTTCGGCGTCAGGCCGATTAGAGCAGTTCGTGGCTGGCAAGCAACTAAGAAAGTGCATGGCATGAGGCCGATTAGGGCGGTCAACTTGTTCTGTCTTGGGCCAGGCAAACCAGAAATGAGAGAAGATATTTGTCGGTTCATATATATGTGAAGAACGAATTAAGTTTATCGAGTGATAAACATTTCATAAACAGTAACTCTAAACAGTGATATTGGTAACCCTTGGTCGGCAACTTCAAGTTCGATGTTCTTAAGAAAAGAAGCAGTCATTAAACCAGTTTGAAACGGGCACTACAGTGTCATTAAACCATCCTTCTCATCCATACCCACGGATACCCTGTGAGAAACCTCATTGCTTTACCCTGATCTAAACACTATTTGTTTCAAACTGTTCCGATAAAGTGGAACTATTTGCTCGCCAAATATTTGCTTCAAATTGGCGCGCCAACGCGGGACTCGATACGAGAAGGTGGTTTGACACGAGAAGCAGATTCAAACCGAGAAGGAGGTTCAACCCGAGAAGGAGATTCAACCCGAGGAGGAGGTTCAACCCGAGGAGGAAGTTCAACAGGAGAATGTGGTTCGACCCTAGGAGAAGGCTCAACCCGACAACGAGGTTCAACAGGAGAAGGAGGTTCGACACGAGAACGTTCGACAACAAGAAGTTCGACAACAGTTCGACTGGAAAGAAGAAAGGAGGCCGGTATCATCAGTGACATCATCAGGAGACTGTAAAAAAAATCAAAGGTACAGAGTGTTAAATTATATACTAGACTATTGTGAATATATCTGAGGAGTGGAAAAATGCTGAGTCAAAATTCTGTAGAAAGTATGGAAGTTCAGGAGGTTGATGATAATAGCAGTAGGCAGGAAGTCGAAGTAGCAGAGTGTAGTATAACTGTACCAAATAATGTAGCAATGGATAGAAATATATAGAATAAAAAGAAGTATTTCAGAAAGTGGAGTGCCATTGTTACTAAAATTAGGCAAGTGAGTCAACCTTGTATATACTTTTCTCCACTTACAAGTTTTTTATGAAGACTAGTTTCTGGGGACTTCTCCCCTATCGTCAGTTCTGTGGTTGACTGATGATGCATCCGGTGTCTGCATCTGGCTTGGTGTCGTGCTGCCATCTAATGTCCTGGTAAGTTTGATGACGTCATCTACCGTGGGAATTTCAAAATTCATCAAGAGGTCCTGTTTCTTCGTAATAAATATGTTTTCCCAAATCTGTAGTTCCAGAGGTTTCTTTGCCTGTTTGATCAGTTCTATTTCTTGTTTTATGTTGTGATTCTCAGACCAAAAGTGATGTGCAACGGCCGACTTGTCCATTTGTTTGAATTTAATATTTCTGAAGTGTTCTTTCATTCTTGTTCCTAGATTCCTTTTGGTCTTACCAATGTATATCTTGTCACAATCCTGGCACCTCATTTGGTAAATGCCTGATAATTGAGTTTTCGGTGTGCTATTTTTTAGAGGGTGGTTTAGTAAGTTGCAGATGTTGTGTTTGTTTTGAGGGGCTAATTTTATGTTGAAGCTCTTAAATACCTTTTCAAATTTTTTGAAGTATTTTGGATGAAATGTAAATTTTCCATATCTGGTGTTTAGGTTTTCTAGTTTTTTTAACGTAGTAATGCCCCTTAAGTTTTTGTTTCTTTTGTGTCTGTAGATCAGTTTTTTTATGAAATTTGTGTTATAGTTGTTCAGTTCGGCAACCTGGTGTATGTGAGCGTACTCCTGTTCATATTCTGTTTTTGTTAGCGGAATGTTGATTAATCTGTGAACTAAACTATGGAATACTGCATATTGATGTTGTACTGGGTTGAATGGGTTGCATTTAATGTAATTGTCAACATCTGTGGCTTTTCGGTATATTCCAAATTGTAATTCTGTTGGTGTTCTAATGATTTTCAAATCTAGAAAAGGTAGCCATTCATCCTGCTCTACTTCAATGGTGAAAACTATGGATTTTTCTTGTAGGTTTAGCAACTTTATAGCATCCTCGGTTAGTCTTCTAGGGACTATCGCAAACACATCGTCGACATATCTATGCCAACATTTGAAAATATGTGGAAAGGCTTTAGTAATGTGTGTTTCCAAATTACTCATGAACAGATTAGCTAGTAATGGTGAAAGAGGGTTACCCATGGCCAAGCCTGCTGTCTGTTGGAAGATCTTGTTGGAGAACGTGAAGCTGTTTTGTTCAATACATAGGGTGGTTAATTTGATGTATTCCTCTATTTTATCATCCGCAACGTTGCTTTTGGATAACCAGCCTTTCATCAATTTTGGAATTTTTTCTACTGGTATGCTCGTGAATAGAGATCTGATATCAAAGGACACCATCACATCTTCAGTTTTTATAATTGTGTTTTCAATTTTCTTTACTAAATCAAATGAATTGTTTATGCTTAGAGATTCAAACTTTTCAAACTTGTCAAATTCTTCCACCAACCATTTTGCCAGTTTGTAAGTCGGGGAATCTATATTGTTAATAATGGGTCGCATGCTGTTGTCTGTCTTGTGAATCTTAGGTAGGCAGTATAATTTTGGCAAATTATGGTTGTTTACAATTATGCTATTTTTCATCTTATGTGGCACTACGGTATTTTCTTTAATTGCTTCTTTGGTGGTTTCTATGTATTTCCTTTATGGGTTTTAGGTTAGAGTTGTATATTCTGGATTTTGTAGTAGATGTTCGACTCGCTGGTTGTAATCATTTCGGTCCATAATGACTACCGTATTTCCTTTGTCTGCTTTCAGATAAAAAACTGGTTTTTGGTTCAATGTTTGAGTAGTTTCTTTATAGTCCGAATGTCATCTCCTTGAGAATTTCTAAGCATTTTGATTTAACTAATGTTTTTTCGCTACCATTTTCCAAAAAGTTCGAGGTTATGGTGACGTCAGTGATGTAATCGTCTAAATTGCCCGAGTTGCCGACACAAGTTTTAAAACCTTTGTTTAGAAATTTTAACTCTTTTTTGGTGAAAGTTTAGGAAGAGATGTTGACTACATTGTCTGGTGTTTCTGTGACACGGCGGTACTGGTTGCGTGGGTTTCTTGTCGGTCTCCTTAAGCGTAATTTCCGTACTTTCGATTTAAGAATCTGTGTTGTATCTTTCATGTTTAATTTCAATATGTCGTGTAATTTTGTTTCGAAATGTGTCCAAATTATGTGTTCAAGTTCTTGAGCTAGTTTCATCTGTAGGTAGTACGCTTCTATATTAATCTGTTGCAACGTTGCGTATTGTTTAGATCTTTCGGAAATCATAGCTTTCTTTTCTAAACTTCGTTGTAGTTTACTGTTGTCGAATTTTATCCATCTACGCAAGAAATTTGGAGATAACCTTTCCCTGATGCATATGGTGATGAATTTAATATTGGCCGAAATTTGCCTAATCTTGGTTTGAAATTTTATGTACCTTTTAATGTTCTTTTTGTTCCCGTACAGCAAGGCATTGAAATAATTAAAAGATCCTACCTCGTTTTCCGCCATCTTGTTACCATTTGTTCGATCTTCACTTCTTTGGTTCGTAGACCATATCATTATATAGAATAAAAAGAAATATTTCAGAAAAGAGAAAAGAAGAAAAGAGATGAATGATAACAATCAAAGTTTAAAAAAGATAGAAGAAAAGTTAGAAAATAGTGTTCAGAAGTTAGAGGTAGGACAAATATAACTAGGAAAGAAGTTAGAGAATCAACAACAAGCGTTAGAAAATGTCAGACAACAAGTTAGTTAATACAGAATGTAAGGAAAGAAGCTGGTCAGATAAAAGATAATGTGAGGAAGGAAGTTAGTCAGGAGATAGAGAATTCTGAAAATAAAATTGTCAACTTAATCAAGGAAAAATCAGATAATGAAAATAGAAAACTGAGGAAGGAAATAGCACAGAAATTAGACAAAGAGAGAGAAATAGCTAGAAAAGAATTAGAAGAAACTAGGAGTAGATTAGAAGTATCAGAAAGGGAAAGTAGAAGACAGATGAGGAATTTGGAGGAACTTACTGATCAAATGAAAGAGATAGCAGTAGAAATCAAAGGAGTAACGGAAAACTTAGAAAATGTAAGAATAAGTGGAAATGTTCCTAGTTCTAGTTCTAGCAACGTAAGTGAGGTAAACGCACGAAACGAGGCGATGCCCAATGCTTCAGCTGACATTTCCTTGCTAAATATGGGTGCTAGCACCTCCAGTAATGACACCAGATACAATAATGGAGACAGAAATGGCGGTCCGAATATGACATGGCCGAACCATATTCTGAACGAAATTGTACCACCAGTTTTTGAGGAAGAGGATTCTGATGATCCTAAAGTGTTTATTGCAGGATTACAGGAGTATTTCGCGATAAAATGTATACCGGAGGAGTACAAAATGACCATAGTGAGAAAATGTTTTAAAGGTAACGCTGCGAATTGGCTAGATTTATCCATGGGAAATAGCAATGACTTCGGGACCCTTATCAATTTATTCCTGAACAGATATTGGGGAGCGAACAGACAGGCTAGTATAAGGCTGGAGATAAGCAACGGGAAATTTAACCCTAGAACCGAACAGTCAATGGTGAGCTATTTTATGAAGGTGGCTAGAAAATAAAAAATGTTAGATCCCCCTATTAGTGAGAAAGAACTGATAAACCTCATGACCACTCATTTTCCTGAGACTATCCAACATTATTTGATCATAGCTAAGCCCAATAATGTCGCTGCCATGAATGATTTATTGTTAGCATTAGAAAGCAACAAGCCGGGAAACGATTCGGACAGTAAAAATCAAGAGACAAGCGGAAGAGAACGGGTGAGTTATTTCGGGCAAGGGGCACAGTCACATCAGAATCGGAATGACATTAGAAATAGATATCGAGGTCCAGTGCCGAGGATGGAAGTGAACCCCTGGGAAGGTAGAAGTAGAAATAACTTTGATAGGAACAATAGAAATCGGAATGGTGAGAACCGTGAAAGGAACATTCAAATAAACTACATGAATGCAGGCCAATTTGATAGGAACAGAAGCGGACAAGTATTTAGATTTAGAAGACATTCTGGTAATGAATATTGGAAGAATGACGATAGTTATGAGTTTAGGCCGAGGTCGCCGAGGCAGGGAGATAGGAACAGAGATGGTCGTAATTCACCTGAGAACTCAGAAAGGTCTGAGGCAATTAATGTAACAAGACAGATGGTAGTAAACAATGATAATCAAGTGCCGGAAACCAGGAATATAAACAATGGAACTGGAACCGGAGCTATAAGTCGGACGCAGGGAAACGCCAATCCCAGTCAAACGCGGCTTCAGTGAGAACTGGGAGAAATACAAATTGTAATGAGTATACGGAAACTAGGGTTTCTCGAGGGCAAATGATGATGATACAAAGACATGCAGACATTAGGAAAAGATTAGAAGACAATGAGAAATTAATAGCACCTCCCAGGATCAAAATAGGGATTAATGGACAAAAATACAATGCGATTTTAGACACGAGAGCGAATAGCACAATATGCTCGCAGAAGTTCTACGAGGACCTAATAACTAGTGGTTTTAAGGTGATGTCTTTACCGGTCAGTGGCATTTATTGTTCGCTAGCTGTTGGTAAGAGGAAGGAAAGGGTGAAATTTCAGGCGATGCTGAATGTTTAAATAAATGGGACAGTAATAAAGGTTCTATTTCTGATTGTGCCCAGACTAGTAACAGATATAATAATAGGTTGTGATTGTCTTTATGCATGGGAAGCGGTAATAAATTTTGAAAGTAGATTTTTGAAGTTGGATACAGAGCAAGGGACGGTTATAATACAATTTATGGAAGATAGTAGTTCAGAAAACATTGTCAGGGATAAAGAAGAAGAAGAAGAAATTAGGGCATACCTTCTTTGTGGAATATATAAAAGTTGGAACTATGGAGTTGGCAGAAATTAACATTGAAGAATACAAGATTGAAAATGACGTAAATATAATGCCTGACGAAGATTTTAAATTCGTTAAGAATGTTATAAGAAAACCCCAAATAATCCCTCTGGAAATTTGAACTACTCTCAAAGAAATAGGTACGGTAGTGTGGCAGACTATATAGATATAGAGGAATTACTTAGAGAAAAGACCAGTAAAGCAGCCGACTTAAATGAGGAACAGAATAAGGAATTATTTGACATTTTGGTCAGAAATAAAGAAGTTTTCTCTGAAAACCCTGGGAAATATATCAGCTACACCCATTCATTTGATATGACGCCTATCAAACCTTTCACCCATAAAGCGAGACCAATTCCATGTGCGATCAGAGAGGAAGTGGATAAAGTAATTCAATCAATGCTAGAAGATGGAGTTATTGAAATCTCAAATGCAGAGTTTGAAAATCATCTGTGCATTGTAAATAAATCAGATGGAAAAATTAGAGTCACCTTGGATGCAAGAAAACTTAATCAACACTAAACCTGATAGATTTAGACCAGACAGTGTAGAAGTAACACTAAACAAACTACAGAAAGGAAAATTTTTCTCCACATTGGATTTGACGGCAACATTTTGGCAGATACCTCTCCGGGAAGACTTAAGAAAATACACTGCGTTTTTGCACTCAGGGATCTCGTACCAGTTCAAAGTTTGCGCATTTGGAATGAATACCAGTGGAAGTGCATTGCTCAGAGCCCTATATGGAATATTTGGAGAATCTATTAAGAAATTTGTAGCTCAATATATTTATGATTTTATATTATTTTCAATGAATGTGGTTGGCCATTTGCGACATCTCGATTACGTGCTTAGCAAATTAAGAGAAGCCAACATGACAATTAAACCGAGTAAAACAGCATTCTTCGTGAGACAGGCGGAATTTTAGAGGAATCAGACCAAACCGAAACAGAATAGAAAGTATTAATAAAATACCGGCACCTAAAAATATAAAACAACTGAGAAGATTCTTGGGTATTCTAAATTATCAGTCTAGATTTATTATTATTGAATTTGCAAACGTAGTCGCCCCATTAAGAGAACTTTTGAGAGAATTAAGAAAAAAGCAGAAAAAAGGGAATTAAAGAGAAAAGAAAGAAAGCATAAATGGGAGCCAAAGATCGGTGATTTAGTACTGGTAAAAGACCATAAATTATCAAGTGCGTTAAAAGGTAGGAATAAAAGGATTAAATTGTTATATAAGGGTCCCGCGGAAATTGTCGCGAAATTTGGGGAACATACATTCGAATTAGCGGATGTCAAAAATAATAGAATCTTAGGTAGGTGGCATAAGCAACTCCTTCGTCCTTACAAGAAGCCGTTAGATACTCCTGAGTCCTAAATAAGTTGAGGGTATAATTTGATGAGAAAAGACGGACACCTCCGTATTTTTGAAGAACTAATGTACCATAATAAAATGGTAAAATTAGAAGAAACACAAACTTGTAAAAGGTATAGTTTAAGTATAAACAGTGTAGTGTAAAATGTATAGGTTAAGTATAAACAGTGTCGTGACAGTGCAGTGAAACTTAAAACTAAACAAGTGAAACAAATTATATAGTAATGAAAATCAGAACACTGAAATACTTTTGAAAATAATATTTATATAGAATCCTAAAGAAGCTTTCGGAAATGTTGTATGAAACAGATAAAAAAAACAAGAAAGAAATCAGAACCATGAAAGACTTTTGAAAAGAATGTTTATATAAAACCCGGAAGAAGAATTCAGAAATGTTGTAAAAAATATATTATTATTATTAATGTACAATTGTTTAAACATGGAAGTGTATATTTATGAATTGTTCTAACTGTAACAATAATATGAATTAATTTTAAGTAGATCAGATGAGAGAGAGAG